>CM055897.1:71618835-72091335 GCA_029582155.1 Panopea generosa
ACAATGCATTTCTTGTGGTTTCCTGATAGTTGAGAGACAAATGTTACACCTTTCAAAATTAATAACACAAACTTTATTTTATACAAGTGTCCATGTTTTACAAATATTTTGAATGCACATTTGTAGCGTTTTAGCTATGACAAATCAGTTCGCCCTACACATCAATTCTTAGTAATACAACTATTAGCTTTGTTCTGTGATATGTACTGGTATATTGATACTGAACATTTTGGTGGGAAATGACATATTGTTGCAAGTTGTGAATAATTATAATTATTTTAAAAAAAATTTCACTTAAAACATTCGAAACTCAACAAATTCTACAGGAGGCAAGTGCGTCCGTTTGCCTCAGTGTCGCTACGGCCCTATATTAGTTTCGGTCATCGTATAACGCCATGTATAAAGATACATGTTCCCATGAAAACTCGACGTAATTTAGAAGTTCCGGCACTTCGGTAAGTTTAGTAGCTGTATTTTACGTGTGAGTTAAAGACCTACTGTAGACAGAACTGAGCGACCAATCGGTTGTGATGTTAAAATATCAAAATACATCGTGGCTTTCTTATTACACTCCTGCACCGTTATGTCCTGTGATAAAAGCGTTATGTATGGATAATGAATAATATCTATGTAATAACACGTTATTTGGCTATATATAGAAAATGTAGCTTATTACAAGTATGTGGGAGGATTTAAAAGCTTTTACGACGGCAAAAATGGTTTATAAAAAAAAAAAAGTTATTAGATAATTTTATCATCTTTAATTGCTTATTGCGCAGGAATGCATAGCGTTATATTTATACACGGAAAATAAAGCTTGTTTTCATGTGTAGGATGGGTATATAATTGATTAGGTCTAGGAAATGAAATCTTAACTGTTTGTAAAGTCATTTTGTTCAGATGATTTTATTTTTATGCTCCTCTTTTAAATATTAACATGATTTATAGACAAAAAACATGTCAACGTGTTTCCGCTAAAAATATAGAAAGTGCAAAAAGATGTTCCATCCCACATCCTTAAATAAACTGCGTTTTGTTTAATTTAAAAACATTGTCTAAATAGCAATGATGCAACTAGTCTGACGTGGAAGTTTTAAAAAAGATGTAATAAATCTGCACCGAATGTGTTGCCTGTACATAATGTATAAAATTGAAATATATACGAACTATGCACGAGTATATACGAACTATGCGCGAGCATATACGAACTATGCACGAGTATATACGAACTATACACGAGTATATACGAACAATGCACGGGTATATACTCGCCGGGGACAACGGGTATTGGTCCCAAATCTTGTGACAACACGAGTGATACTCTGGAGAGGTTTGTGTCACAATGAATGCTTTCAAAATTGAGCTGTAAACTCCAATACCATGTCCCATTAAAGAATTTGGCTAATATTTAATCAATGAATGTAATGTTCAATTTGCCAATTTTGAGAAAATTGTCACAAATAACGTCTCTATTAAACTGCAATTTGCATTTCGCCATAATTGATATTGTTATAATCATGCAAACAGTGTTGCTTTTTTTAAATGTTGGAGTGGAGGTGGGGAAGTGTGAAATATACACTGAAATGATGAAGAAACGCCGGGTGACTTTCAACGTCACATTGTCAAACTATTGCTGCTATCCAACTATATATAGTTTTGTATTTATTGTATTCCGTCATTGCGATACGGTGGAACCAGACCACTGAGTGACTAACAACCTGTGACACAGCTGGGATAACTGTATCAATTAAGTCTTGGCAATGGCTGATATCCAACCATGTTATAATTTTGTATTAATTGTGTTGCGTCATTACGATACGGTGGAACCAGGCCGCTGAGTGACTAACACCCTGTAACACAGCTAGGATAACTACATCAATTAAGTCTTGGCAATTGCTGATATCCAACCATGTTATAATTTTGTATTTATTGTGTACCGTCATTACGATACGGTGAAACCGGGTCGCTGAGTGACTAACACCCTGTTACACAGCTAGGATAACTGTATCAACTAAGTCTTGGCAATTGCTGATATCTAACCATGTTATAATTGTGTATTTATTGTGTTCCGTCATCAGGTCAGTACGAAACGGTGAAACCAGGCCGCTGAGTGACATAAACCCTGTAACACAGCTAGGATAACTGTATCAATTACGTCTTGGCAATTGCTGATGTCCAACCACATGTAGTTTTGTATTTATTGTGTTCCGTCATTGCGATACTCTGGAACCAGGCCACTGAGTGACTTAAACCCTGTAACACAGCTAGGATAACTGTATCAATTAAGTCTTGGCAATTGCTGATATCCAACCATGTTATAATTTTGTATTAATTGTGTTCCGTCATTACGATACGGTGGAACCAGGCCGCTGAGTGACTAACACCCTGTTACACAGCTAGGATATCTACATCAATTAAGTCTTGGCAATTGCTGATATCCAACCATGTTATAATTTTGTATTTATTGTGTTCCGTCATCAGGTCAGTACGATACGGTGAAACCAGGCCGCTGAGTGACATAAACCCTGTAACACAGCTAGGATAACTGTATTAATTAAGTCTTGGCAATTGTTGGTATCCAACCATGTTATAATTTTGTATTTATTGTGTTCCGTCATTACGATACGGTGGAACCAGGCCGCTGAGTGACTTACACCCTGTAACACAGCTAGGATAACTGTATCAATTAAGTATTGGCAATTGCTGGTATCCAACCATGTTTAATTTGTATTTATTGTGTTCCGTCATTACGATACGGTGAAACCAGGCCGCTGAGTGACTTAAACCCTGTATCACAGCTAGGATAACTGTATCAACTAAATCTTGGCTATTGCTGATATCCAACCACATATAGTTTTGTATTTATTGTGTTCCGTCATTACGATACGGTGGAACCAGGCCGCTGAGTGACTTACACCCTGTGACACAGCTAGGATAACTGTATCAACTAAGTCTTGGCAATGGCTGATATCCAACCATGTTATAGTTTTGTATTGATTTTTGGTCTGCATTCTGGTGCACAAGTATAAGCTTTGTTCGTTTCAAAATATATTTTCAAATAAGTTTTTAACATGCTTTCTTGTCCCAGTTTGGTTCTTTTCTATGTATTAGTACTACTTTGACATTTTATATAGCTCATATATTCTTTCCTGGAGATATTATATGATAATGATCACGACGAACGTTGCACAAGCTAAGGAGAATTCGATGCCTAAAAAGCAAACCCAAAATAAAGCGAGATGATCCAGTCTGCTGTGCCCAGTATTAAGGAGAAGGAAGGTTCCTACAGACAGGCTATATCGCCCATCTCAAGCTTGCTCTGAGAAATGAAGTAAAGATGATAATCTTGAAGCAATCTAAGGGAACTGCTACAACCGGATCATCCAAACTTGGATAGATGAAAAGGGGAAGGTATGCCAAAAGGGACTTTCAAAGAATCCTAAGACAACAAAGATGAAGACTGCTGCCAGATATCCAGCCTCAAGAAAACAACCGTAAAAACAGCTAACACTAAGAAGGCACACGCAAAACCAAAGAAGATGGAGACACCCAAGAAATAAGAAGCAGTTGCTAAGTCAATGAAAGCCGCAAAACCACAGAAGACGACAAAGGTAATAGTCAAGCCTAGGGAGATTAAACAATGCAAATATTATAATACTAATATTATATTATAGAGCAATCAAACAGAATTGAATACGATAACAAGGAAAAATAACATAAATCCGTTGTATTTGTCCGAATTAGAGAAATATCGTAAGTGGTAAGCCTACAAGTGACGTTAATCACAGTTGCATTTTTCAACTACTCGCTTTACTAACACATAATATATATTCAAATTAAGACACAGCAAACAAAGGACACAGCCACCACAAAGGCACAAACACAAGTAGTACCTCATGCTTAATAGAACCTCATGCATAATAGATTAATAATAATAAACACAATACAAGTATACAACATACGCACGAAAGAAGTGAGAACCTGGATTGCCACCTCGGAACGCTCAGTTGCAAAACACGCCATTGTTGACCTTACATTTCTGCAACAGTCAAACGAAGACGTTACACAATCCAATGCAATTACTCATTCTACTTACAGATAAATGCACATATATATATAATCAAACAATAACCAAATAACTGACGGGTCCGATTGATATAGATCGACCAGGTGTTGATATTTCGTAACATAATAAATGTTTATGACTAACTACGTCATTTGCCGTGGAGTTGTGAAGAGTGCTCAAAACATTTTTTAAATTGCAGATACCTAATTGTTTGATTAGTTTGATTGGTCAAGGGGTTTGTTATGATTCATATTGAGAGATGAAGTCATACTTTGGGCATGTCTGGATCAGAATTCCATTTGCTGGATTAAGTTACCATATTTCACAGTCCGAATGATTGTTTTAATGATAAATATGAACATCATTTGACAGGTTCATATCTAACTCACCGTACTCAACGAGAAAGACAAACAAAGGCAAGATATGAGTTTTAAATCAAACAGTTTTGGAATACGTTACAATGAGATAGATAGATAGATATATGGGAAACTAGCTACACTGTACCTCCTGGTACTAGAATAATAATTTCTATTGAAATCAAACGATCTGTATTTATCTTTAAGATATTATCATAAAACAACTTCGGACTGAGTTTTGACAATATAAATACATACTACTGTAGGCCAACTATAAACACCATGGGAAAAAGTGATATGATAGTCATCGGACTGAGTTTTGACAATATAAATACATACTACTGTAGGCCTACTATAAACACCAGGGGAGAAAGTGATAATGTTAGTCATCGGACTGAGTTTTGACAATATAAATACATACTACTGTATGCCTACTATAAACACCATGGGAGAAAGTGATATGTTAGTCATCGGACTGAGTTTAGACAATATAAATACATACTACTGTATGCCTACTATAAACACCATGGGAGAAAGTGATATGTTAGTCATCGGACTGAGTTTAGACAATATAAATACATACTACTGTATGCCTACTATAAACACCATGGGAGAAAGTGATATGTTAGTCATCGGACTGAGTTTTGACAATATAAATACATACTACTGTATGCCTACTATAAACACCAGGGGAGAAAGTGATATGTTAGTCATCGGACTGAGTTTAGACAATATAAATACATACTACTGTAGGTCTACTATAAACACCAGGGGAGAAAGTGATATGTTAGTCATCGGACTGAGTTTTGACAATATAAATACATACTACTGTAGGCCTACTATAAACACCAGGGGAGAAAGTGATATGTTAGTCATCGGACTGAGTTTTGACAATATAAATACATACTACTGTAGGCCTACTATAAAACACCAGGGGAGAAAGTGATATGTTAGTCATCGTTGGAATAAAAAATGACGCTAAATATTCAAACAAACTACGAGAGAAAGGGGAAGTTGTCATTTCAGTTATACTGTTTCATATTTTCGAGTATTTCATTGGCTTATTTATTTACTTCTTATAAATTGGTAAATTATTCAAATACTAGTCGCACCATCGTGTCTATGCCTAAAACAGACATGGTTGCATGATTAATACGAATGATAAATGTGAATTGAACGAGTAACATAAATACACACACACACAAACGCACACTAGATAGTGTTGTTGTTGCCACAACATTACACAACACAAGTATTATGTTAATTAAATCACTTTACAAACTCGTTTCATCCATAAAATTGGTTATTTTCTTACATTTTATCTTTCGTTTATCATATCTTTCCCAAAGATCTATAACAAACGCCAAAAGAAGTTTAACAACATGTCTACGTCATTAGGTTAGTAAACAAACTGACACTGTTGACTGACCTGCACGCGATGACAGTGCCGTGACCTGCTAACAATATGAATGGGTCATCAATATAAGGACCAGAATCATCTCAAATGTCACAACATGTATCGATAAAAACACGTGTTTTATTAACGATCAAGCACATGCTTCTACTGTAACAGTAATTGCACCGTTGTGTTACAGAAGTTGTAACAAATGGCCGAGTGCTGTTCACATTTCTTACAACTTGGTTCCTGTTATAGCTATTTCATTGAAAGTAAATAAGAAACGCCCTAAACGTAACATTGCGATTTTATGTCAGAAGAAGACTAACATTCCATGGCAACAGCGTTCCTTCTTCCAGAAAAAAAGTGTAAATGGTATTTAATTAATCCATTTGCGTCAATGCATTTTATGAAATGCGACATCTCATTTTGTGAATATCAACCTTCTGGCGTGTTTTACCTTTGTTCTACATAGAAAGTTGCCAGTTCTGACAAACCACTAAATCACTCTCAGCAAAACAGCAGGCAATGAATTATACTCTTCCCTCGACCCTCATGTTTTGCTATTATTAAATTTAGACTGCAAAAATATAATGACTTTCATTTCTTTACTAAATCAGAGTACTTGAAACCACTGATAGTCGAGCTGTAATGAATATTCATACACCTTCCTAGTATGGTTGATATCAATGTTGCTTTTCGCTTATTTCATGCAAAAAAATTTAATATTAAAGCTGTCCCTGTCGCCTATATTCATCTTTGCCGGTGATCACGACGACATAAGCAGGGATATGACTTTGGCATAAAGTCCGGCTAAACAAACATGAAAATGTGTCCAAAGACACGATTGAGGGAACCTGTAATCCCTTGATATTTGTTTTCTTTTCATTATATACTAAGGTATATCTTTTAATTGACCATAGCGAAATATATGCAATTATTTTTAAACATGATTTAATGTTGTATCTAAGCAACAGAATCACTTATTTGGCGGGCTTTTTTGTGTGGTTCTTTCTGTATTAAAAACTGTTTTTGAAATGATTAGGTTCATATCCTTTTGTCGTAACAGTTAAACTGATAAAGTTTTCTCTTTTGTTTTAATAATTATGATCTAGAGATAAAATAACTGAAATATAGCTGAATAACTAACTGTTCATTTTTAACAGAGTTTATCTTGAAGTTTCATTTACTTTGAATAGGATCAATCAGTCGTGAATTTGAATGTTTTAACAAAGAAAAGACAACATTGATTTCAAACTATGAGATGAAATGCAAACCGTTCAAAACGATAACAATCGTTAAACTGATACACAGTTTTAACAGAACAGATACAAAAGTATCAGTTTTGTTTTTCATTTAAAGTTCTGAAGCATTTCCTTCTAATGCCTGTAGATGTTTAGATACTGGTGAAGACAACAAGTGGTTACAGTTTTTTACTGAAATTAAGATAGTGTTTAAGAAAGCGTGAAATGAAACCTAACGTTGAAGCTGAACTCACACTAGATGTTTTAAAAGATTACACAAATGCCGTCATTAACCTTTAGCTAAACAGATACAATGCATGGCGAGTTGTTGATGTGCTTGTCTGATTTAGATATTAAAGAGTTTACAGCGACCTCAATAACAGTAAAGTACAAAGATATACATAAAACGCCTTGTTTAATAACAAATACTGGCAAGATTCTTGTAAATTTATTAAGTTTTATCCAACAAAGTTTAAGAAAGAAACTATATTTTAATAGTATAAGTTAACTTCCCGGCGATGTTGTGTAAAATCAGTTGAAAAAAATAACAATTTTATTTATTTGTAAAAAAGCTTTTTTTTAGATACTCTATAGAGTAGATGGCCATTTTCTATTTTCAAATATGCAGAGATCCTGGACCTGGTTTCACCAACATTAACTTGCCAACGTGAATATTTACAAACGTGCAGAAATGTGTTCTACTTTAAGTAAAATGAACTCAACCAAAATAAACTGTGTATTCACTTAATTAAATAAACGGTCGGGTAAAGTCGACATACACCGATTAGCATTTTTGAAAGATTTTTTTCTTCATTTGTACATTTAACCATATTAAGAAATTAAAATATCGAATGTTTTATGTTCTATACGCACCCTAACGCATGCACACTAAATGCGATCATTTCTTTTGATAAATTAGAAAAGTTTAAAATATTTAAAACATATGAAAAAACAGAAAATGCCACTATCGCCGTTATATCATTATCGCCATTATATCATTATCGCCATTTGCTAATGGCAGGTAAATGTCAGACTGCTCAAGTTGCATTTAAAGCCGTTCAGTTTAAAATGAAATCTAACACTTGCTATCGCTGGACCTTTAGCGACATCGGCGCGTGGCTTTGGCAAGTCCACATTTACATCGTCTGTCGCTATTGAAATCAATTTTAAACAGATTTATATGTTTCAATATTATTTACTATGTTAATTTTAACGCTCAATCAGATATAATCAAAGCCTTTGTTTAACATATTATCGTTAAATCGTTTACTCGATCAGAAGCTTCACGCGTGCGTGCTTAAAAATGATACATCTTTATGAAATGGTATACCCATCAAAGAAGTCTAGTAAAAATGATACATTAATGGTAACATTTCAATATTGGCGTCTGTCTGCACTTTTGTTAGTATTCACCGACTGATCGATCTTCGGCCTTTTTAAGTGGCCTCATTGGATTGAGATAAATTATAAAGTCCATTGTGACAAGGCCCTGTTGACGAGGAAGGGATAAAACGAGGAATTATACATTTAAACGTAATGCTGATGTTAGAATGTATAAATAAACGATGTCTCAACGTTACCATAACTGTTAGGCAAATATAACAGTTTTAAAAATTAAAAAATGCATGAAAGTCATTAACTTCGATGTTATGTCGTTCATGTGTCCTTATTCTTACTATTAGTAGTAGTAATACTAGTTGTAGTAGTAGAAGTAGTAGTAGTAGTAGAACATGTAGTAGTAGTAGTAGTTGTTGTTGTTGATGTTGTTGTTGTTGTTGTTGTTGTTGTTGTAGTTGTTGTTGTTGTTGTAGTAGTAGTAGTAGTAGTAGTAGTAGTAGTAGTAGTAGTAGAAGTAGTAGTAGTAGTAGTAGTAGTAGTAGTAGTAGTAGTAGTAGTAGTAGTAGTAGTAGTAGTTGTAGTTATTGTAGTAGTAGTAATAGTAGTAGTAGTAGTAGTAGTAGTAGTAGTAGTAGTAGTAGTAGTAGTAGTTGTTGTAGTAGAAGTAGTAGTTATTGTAGTAGTAGTAGTAGTAGTAGTAGTAGTAGTAGTAGTAGTAGTAATAGTTGTAGTAGAATTAGTATTGTTATCAGTAGAGTGTTCACATTATCATAACCATTGTCGTTTTTATGATTCTTTTTTTTAATTCTAGTTTAATCTCTATTCTTTATATATTCCAGATTCACCACCCATATAGTGGGCCTCTCTTATCAGGAGATCATCTGAAAGGACCAAAAATATGATCTAATCACCTGAAGAACTTGATGCTTTATATTTGGTTTGTCAACAGGTTAACACTTCTGAAGATTAGCTACAGATAATCACAAAAACAACTATTGTCATGGTAACCAGTAAACAGACGCGCTGTCAACTCAGTGTAACGTACCCCAACAGTATTATGAGGTGTTGACTATATATATAATTAAAGACGGCCGCTTTAATGTGCCCGTTGCTATTGTTTCGTTCATTGACTCGCTTTGATGGCATTTGTAAAGGTTTGTACACTTGTTCAAAACTCTATAGTTTTAATAATGAATAAATTGTGTATGTAAATACATTGAGCTGCTGTCAGCACAGGTGTCCTATAATTGGATTGAGGTTCGTTTAATCTGATAATTTCCAATCACTGATCAAAAAACTAACTAATCTTAATCACCTTTTTTCTAATTAATTTCTGTATGACTGTGACAATGACAGCATGGGCATGATGAGGAATATACACGTGAAAAGTCCATCGGCCGCTTCGTGTTGTTTCTTGCCGTTGCGGGTTATTGATAATTTGATATTACTCAGGATCCTCCGTTGCCGAGTGGTCTAAGGCGCCGTCTCAAGATCACTTACCTCTCACCGCTAAGATCGTAGGTTCGAGTCCCGCTCGCTCCAAAAGTTTTATGAGAAAGTAAAACTGTATATGATAAAATATAAAAAAGAGATATAGAAGTAATTTTATGATACTTCCATGTATTGGTTGAATCAATGTTGTGATAGGTGTGTCCCTTTGTCTCCCGTTTAACATACAGTGTATTTTGGTTTGATTCTATTTTTGTTGCTTTTTTTTTTGCTAGATCTACGAATATCAACAAATATTGTATTTTAACAAAAAAGTATGATGTATTGAATAAAGCTGCAAAGACTACCACACATTCCCTCTGTATTTCTGTAACACATTGAAATCACGCGGCATCAGCGTCCTCCTCAGATTCCAAGTACCATTAATCCTGTATCAGTAACATCGACACAGTGATACAACACCTCGATTTAACAATCGTTAACCATGTTCATCTGATGGTCGGCTCACATTGCAATTAGCTTATTGTCATCACGTTCTAGTATTATCTTTTGATTAAACAGTTGATTATTTTTTATCAATTGCATGTGTTATTTTGTTTTAAATGATAAATATTAGACAAACAATATTAAATGTCATGCTTTGTTGTTGTTGATTTTGCTGTTGTTTTAGATGGGTTCTTTATGAACCGTTTTATTAAGGAAGACCACATCAGAATATATCTCAGTAGAACCACCGCCCTTCCGCAAATAACTGGGCAATTTCTACATAAATTCTTTGGACTGCTATAAGTTCCAACCCATGTCCTTAGCGTTGCGAGACATTACATATGTATATAAATACCACTTTAACATGTTTCTGTATACTATCTATAACTGTAACAAATAGTGACATTCCATGAGACCATCCAGTACATGTGTATTCAGGAGAGAATCGCACTCAATAACAAGGACCGACATAGCCGTATGGACCTAAATTCATTAACAATTTGAGTCTGAAAATCGGACTCAGACTCAAATCTTACATTTCTTTGACCCTTTACTTCATATAGACGCCTTTGGACACCTCTAATATAGACGCCTTTGACACCATTAATATTGACGCCTTTGGACACCTCTAATATAGACGCCTTTGACACCATTAATATAGACGCCTTTGGACACCTTTAATATAGACGCCTTTGGACACCTCTAATATAGACGCCTTTGAACACCTCTAATATAGAAGGCTTTTGAATTATTGGGTGAATTATGTTTATATTAACTAACAGAGTGGAAAACAGTGCAAGACGTGTTCAGATTGTTCGTTACGAGCAATCTGAAATCTTCCTGCACTGTTTTCAAATGCCTTCTTTGATTGGTGCGGGAAAACGCGTATCTATGGAGTAATGGGTTAAAACCCTGTATACATACAATCAGTAAGAAATGTGATTCTGTAACAATTTTTGTTAAATAATCATTAAAACTACTTATTTTTGCAAATAGATCTAGTATTTTGCTTGTTAAACTGATGTTATTTGAATATAATTTTTTTGACAATTTGAGTCTGAGTCTAAATCTCATCTGATATATCTCAATATCGCAAAGCTCACATCGCTGAGGACGTGTGTTTGAGTCCAGACCGGCAAAACTATCAAATGAGACAATATTTCCAATTATATATATATATATATATGATATAGTTACAGTTCAAGATGACTTTAAATCATAATGAAACAAACAAACATGATACATATCCTAGAGTAGTTCAGCTCTGTTTAAGATAACTTATATCATGAGTGATGACACATAGGTGACGCATTGATTATAAACTTGAACAAGTAAATAACTAATTAGTTTAGTAATTAAAATATGTGTGTTTAAAATGTGCAAACAGTTTATCAATAAAGTTTAAAATAGTATTTTCTTTAATATCAATCATATGTCTTTCTGTATGTGATGAAAGAAGACATGTTAGAATATGTTATTTTGTATCAGCTTCAGTCAACATTTAACTTTTACATTTCCTTACTTAGTTGTACTAATGCTTCGAACGTCTCTTATCAATCACTTGTGATCTCCCGCTATAAAGGTATGGTCAGTATTTTGTAAGGGAAAGTGACGCATGCTTCTTACACATCTTACAAATGCATGTAATAGAGACGATGTTGAATCCTTACTATGTTGATCTGTTAAGCCAGTTTTCTTTAAAATTGACATGTTTTCCATTCGCAGAACAATAACTGGCCAGTGTCCATGTCAGCGGGTTTGGTATACCCAAGGTTATCATGTCTCACATCTCTGACAATGTCGTTACCTGATTCGTTGTTATAATTAGCACTAATTGGCAGTTAAGCTGTCCGGACATAGTCTCGGCTTATAATTACGGCGTACCTGTATACCGGTCCGTGTCTATGACGTCTGCACTGATTGGCACTGCGACCTTTATGTGAACCTGTATAATAGAAGGTACATACGTGTGTTCGCGTCATTAATCAAGCAAACCATAGACGTGTTTACTTTCATTATAATAGCAAATAATAAATTTGAAACTTTATAAATTCCATACTGTAGATCGCATAGGGAGATAATTTAGAATTGAATGGATATTGCTTTTGAATGACTCAGCGAGTGGTCATCTTCCTATCTAAACATAACGTTTTATGAAAACCGCCGCAAGGACTGATGGTATTGCAAACATAGTCAACGCTGACGCTTTTTTTTGTTTGAAAAACAGATAAGAACTGATCCTAAAGAACATCGAATAGTGTGGGAACCTTAATCAAAAGGCATGTGTAGAGAAAGCACATGCATATTTAAAGATACATGTACATATTGTACTTAAAAAATCGTTGTACTAGAAGGAAAAATTAAGTGTTTTGAATATTAAAGTTGCATTCATATGTGTGATATTTATACGTTTTCTATTACGCATTATTTTTTCAAAACCGACAAAATGGCCGCTATCCCCGCCTTAGAGTTTGCAATATATAAATGTGATTATTTATTTTTTTTATAAACCACAAAGAGCATAAGATATAGAAAGCAACCAGTGGTAAACAATAAAACCTATATATATAGTTATAACTTTTTATTATTTGTTTTTGAAAATTACCAAGAGCATAAGATATATAAAGCAATCAGCGGTAAACAATAAAACATATTATTCCCACTTTCAAAATTTGCACATGTTTTCTGAATGTTCATGTTTCCTTAATTAAAATTCTCTACATTAACAATGATAAAAATATTACATAAGCGTTTAATGTGGAACTTGTTTTTGGCAGGTGCAACATGCTAATGTAAGGTGCATTAGTTCTATATCAGACTTACGTCACAAAGTGTTTTGTTGTGTAAAACTTGGCTTCATTATATTTCCAAATGATTTATTCATAGAACATTTGTTGTGTCCTGATTTAAGTATGTTTCAATTCATTACCTCTCAAGCATACCAAAAAGAATCCTCTCTGCTTAACATAATAACCTCAGCAAAACGTGAAGTCTGAAATCGTGTCCTTGGAGTGTAGCCCCAATGTTTAAAATTTTACCTGCTTCAGTAATCGAATATTTTTCTAATTGTCAGAATATCAATTTCAAAATTTTGTGTATTATTTCTTTAGTGCTCATACTTGAAGAAAATACCATCCTTTGAATGTACTTACTGGTTTCTAGTTAGGCTAGTGTTATAGCTTTCTACGTCATTGTATAGGAACACGGTACGAAAGTACATTTTTGATGTTGTTGTTGTAATTGTTTTAACGACAATTTCAACACGTGTCCGTTATATAGGGCATATCCAGTTTTATTTGTGGACAAAGACCTCATAATGAAAACTGAGGAGAACCACTGTCCTTCCGCAAGTTACGGCAAACGTACTCACATAAAGTTTTTGAAGCAAGCGGGACTCGAACCTACGAGATGACGCCTTAGACCACTCGGCCACGGAGGAACCTCCAATGTTTATGAACATAGAACAAAAGTGCTTTTCAGTGGTAGAGCACTGAACCCATTGATCGGAGGGTCGTGGGTTCGATTCTCCGCCACGGCTATGTGTGTTGTCCTTTTCAGCATAGGCTTAGTACTGGTTCTACCGAGGAAGACTTCGAGCGTGATTTATCTAAGTTATAAGAACTTGTTTCATAATCGGAGTAAAATAAATAAGTTTAAACTAAAATTGCTGAGACAGAAATAAAATACGACAAAAACAATTCGATATTATACCAGTGTTTATATCGCGCTGTAAGTGATATTTTCGTGCCGCGTATTGCACTAACAGAAACAAGATCTCAACATGATAACATAACACTACTTTGATAAACACGACTTTACAATTTTAATTGCAGATATTAAATTTCAAATATAACGATTACACGTAATGTTCGTCATAAATGAAGAAATGCATGCATAATTGCTTAAAAAACACTAGAACACGATACAAATCTGTAAACATAACCAAAAAAATAATTCAATTTACTTTTTGCATGTTTTATATAAACGAACTTCTAATATGACAAAATGAGGAATTATTATAAATGGTGTTTACTGAATGAACCATGGTTGTGTAATAAAAATGATATTATAAAATATTTGATAGTTTGTGATAAGCCAATATGAATCTGATTGTTTATTTAGTCACGCACGGTCGTATTTCATTATTAAACAGTACAAAAGTATACTTTGTCAGGGAAATTTCGATATCAAGTCATTTAAACGCCATTTAGAAATAACATGAAATATTAAAATGGTGTGTGTTTAAATGGAACTTGATAGAAAACAATATATACAATTTCATGAAAATCAGCGATAGCTTGGGTGGCATTATTTGACAGTTTATAACTGAATGCTTAGTTACCATGAAACATTGCCGATTATCGAAAATCTTATCAAGGGGGATCTGACGAGCAATCTATTGAACACACATAAGTAGATGACTTTGTGATAGGGAATTTCATGTTCATGGACCATCTACGAGCATGCACATACACAATGTAATGAGTTGTCAATGATAATCATGACAACCTGGACATTGTGCACAATTGTCATCATGCAGTTGAACCGATGCACATTAGAAACGCTAACTGCAGACGGCACTATTGTCCAAGAATGGAATGCAATGCAGACGAGATGAAGTGCAGACACCCAGTCGAAATGTCACTGCTTACACCAAATACGCATAATGGTCACTCCAAAAATGAAATGTGATATATTGTTTACTCCCCCCCCCCCCCCCCCCCCCCTCCCTTAACAAACATTGCCGTTTTCCAAACAAATGCCAGTATTTTTCCTACTTGGTCATAGTAGGCTGTTTTAAAATAACTAGAAAAATGCATTTACGAACACTTTATAGATTGTTTAATTGTAATAATCTGTAAAATAGAACGTTGACATGCAATGTTTATACACATGATGTCAAGACAGACTTTTTAACAATTTCTTGTGATTTTGACAAGTGCGCCCTTTGGAAGTACAGGACTCGCAAAACAGCAGAAATTTTAACAATTTTAAGATAATTGCAACACACCTCACGCCCTCACCCCTACCCCCTTCTGCCCCTTCCCGTCCTTAGATCGAGGCTGAGCAGTCTGTTAACATGGAAACGACAATACACATTTAAGTTGCATAACTTCAACGTATTAGTTTCTACATTTTAGGTATTGTTTTTTTTGTTTGTGGTAATACTAATCCACATCTGCCATACATTTAACATTCGTTACAGTTGCTATAAAATAAACACGGGGCCTATGTATCCGCGTGGTGTAACGGCCACTTACCTCGCACCGTTAAGGTCGTGTGTTCGAGCCCAGCTTAGCTTAGTTTAAAAAACATGAGAAAAAGTTTTTCAGTTACTTGTGTATCTACTAAGATTGATTTTTACTTATAAAAAAATGGTAATGCTAAAAATCATATTTCCTTTGTTTGGCGGTTATAAACAAAATGAGCAAAAAACACAGCTGTTCATAACGACATGACTACAAGAGGGGATTGTATATATAAGAAGTCCAGTCGTACAGCCACTCCACACCACAGATTCTCTGGTTTTCTCGTCTACATAGACATACTGTAACAGTAAAACAATAAAACATTTCTGAACAAAGTTTTGTAAATGACACATTACAATATTTTCTGTTTGAAATACACAAATACATTGTTTGAAAGCGTATTTCTGATCACGGCGTTGTAAACATAAATGGGTCCATTCGTACAGCCTCTCTCTTCCCCCGAATTCTCTGGTTTTCTTGTCCACAGAGACAAACATACAGTGCCGCTGACATTCGCATCGTCACCACGCAGTTTCATGTGCCTTGTTTCAATCCATCTGCAGTCATAATTGAATTCATAATGTTTCTTACACGAAAAAACAAAATATATATTTTTTAGCAATTCCGTTATTAATTACATAGTGAATTTATTGGTAAAACGAATGTTTATCGAATGAGTCATCAGATGTTTTAAGTAGACGCCCATAAGCTATAATTTACTTTTTATTTCAATTTAGACATTTAAAGAAAAGTTATAAATATTATCATGACTGGAAACACTTCAGTGTTAAATATGTGAACTTCAGAAGAAATACAAAATAAAGCGTGACGTTTCTGCTTAGATATCACGCGTTCTTTCAAAGTCTGCTTTGAGTATGTTTGAACTTTCAAAATAAACTATATCATTGGTAACCATTGGCATTTTATCATGGAAGTTTAACATTCGCCTCAAAGAGATATAGAGATATCGTAGAATCTGGATAACGTTACAAAAGTTATACAGAACAAAGATCAAGAGGTGTTGATCATTAACAACAGGTATCATTCTAAAGAGCATAAATAAAAAACAATAAATGATAAAATATTTGCCCAACCCCATTTAGATGGTCAGTAGTGAAATACAATGCTTGACGGGTATCTTACGTCTTGAAAGGACATGGACAATGGTCAAGAAATCGCCTGGCGTCGGCAGTATTCAGATCCCTTATCGGGTCTTTAAGAAAAAAGTAAAAGCAAATCACCATAACGACGAAGAGATACGTGGAAGTATGACAAATACCAATAAGACAACGTTAAGTGTGATATATCATTTATCCATTAAGATGGGATCAAAGGCGTAGGTGGCAGCGCTTATAAAACAATGATGAATTGTAGATATTTCGAATGGGTAAAACAAATATACTTCTTGTTTACTTTGATTTTCGTTTGATGGTCTGCGGTTGTCGTGATACTGAATTACTTAAACGTCCAGTGAATAGTTAAAATATTTTGAAGAAATACTCAATATTTTGACACAATGTTGTTATTACCTCTGGTTCTTAGAGTCGTGCGTTCAAACTTCAATAGGGTTTAACGCTATTCTCAACACATATCATGTCATATATGACATATCTAGTTTAACTGGTGGAGGAAGACCTCAGAATGAATCTGAGTAGAACCACCGTTCTTCTGTAATTTACTGGAGTACTTTTTCACATAAAGTTTTTAGACCGCACGGGACTCGAATCTACAACCTTAGCAGTGAGAGGTTAGTGATCTTGAGACGGCGCCTTATACCACTCGGCCATGGAGGACCCTGATGCGTTCGATCAGTGTTGCTTGAAAAAGGGTAATCGCTTAACCCTTTACTCCATAGATACGCGTTTTCCTGCACCAATCATAGAAGGCCTTCGAAAACAGTGCAGGAATAGTTCAGTTAGTTTGCTCGTAACGAGCAATCTGAACACTTCCTGTACTGTTTTCCACTCTGTCAGTTAATATAAACATGAATCACCCGTTGCTGATACTAGGTGAATTAATGCTTTCAATATAAGAGGTGTCCAAAGGCGTCTATATGAATTAATCGCTTAAGCCAGTGTTAGGGGACGTATTAAGGAGTGTATTTATTTTAGCTCCACTGTGAAGAAAGTGTAAATCTTATGTGAACCGCTCTCGAGTCTGCTTCCTGTATAGAACCAGACTGAATATTATTTTTGAGAGGTAACGGTTCGAGCAGGGGATCAAACGCAAAACCTTTGGTGTGAGTGGCCTATACTCATGAGCAGACTGCTATTTTCATTTTTCAGTTCCGTTCTGTATTTCCAAGGATCATTTTGTTAGATATTATTTACATTAGACCGCAGCATTAGTAATGGTAACAAGTATTATTATCCTAAGGATAGAATCGTATAACGTATACGTTGGATGGAACCGTTACACTGATCACTGATACATGTATAGTATACACTTGACGACCGTATACCCTTACTGCGACTGCAGCGTGGTCTAGTGGTAGTAGAGCGTCCGCTTCGCATGCGGAAGGTCGTGGGTTCGATCCTCGGCCGGGTCATACCAAAGACTCTAAAAATGGTACTAGAAGCTTCCTCGCTTGACGCTCAGCATTTAGTGGAAAGTTCTAGGTCTGGTTGGCCCGGTGTCAATATAATGCGACTGGGTGGGTATCATACCATGTGTCTGCGGCATGATAATCCAGTGTGACAGCGCTCAGACTACTGTCTCAAGTCAACACAGTCGCGATATGACTGAAAAATTGTTTAAAGCGATGCTAAACACCATATAACAACAACAACAACAACCGTTACTGCGTGTTTATTACAGCGTGCGGTGTTTCTTGGTCTAAACATATTTATTTCGAAAATAGCAAACATACAATCATACACACAATAACAGTTAAGGATTGAAACAGATGCAAACTGCTTACAGAGGTTCTCAGCTGTTGTTTATTTTTTTAATTTACAAAAAAGGCGGGTTGATAAATATACTGTATTTACGCATTTATTTCTTGAGTGTTCAAAGTATGGTCGGGGGTTAACGGAGAAAAAAATACTGCAAGGCCATTTCTTTGAGCACATTTGTGAGCCTTGTGTTACAACATTTTATCGTATAATCTAATACTCGTATACCCTTCCAACATATAATTTGCTGCTTTCATTTAACAAATTTCCAGGGACATGTTTTCTTTACATTTTTTTACTGTTGAAACATTTGTCACAGTAGTGTAAATTTTGCGGTAGATTCGAAAGCCTTGTCAATATCATCTTCACGATAACTGTTGCAATCTTGTGAAAAATAAACCTATTTTATGTGACTGGAGGGAATTATCAAGTAGACGTTATTTGCCCGAGTCTTTCCAATTCAATAATACCTGGATACACACGAGAGAGTGGCCATCCCAGCAAGCATTAGCTAATGCCATTAACCGTGATAGCAAGATAAATTGGAAGACGTCGCCACATAATGGTCAATAGCGAATGTTTATAGTTTGCAATAATTCAGTTGCCTGTAATAATATATCAATCCATCATTGTCGTAATTTCAATGGACCTTTAGATAAGATTTAGGCATCCTAGTTTCGGGATTCATAAACATTGATATTTGGGATAATTAAAATTTGCCTAATCTATTTAATAATTTGAGGAATTTTGGACTTAGAACTAATAGATAGTTTTTGATCCATTTTATCAAAATAAATGTCTGAGATATGAGTATCAATGACCGGTGAAAATTCATATTACTTATTAATAAACTGAAACAATGGTATTGGATGTAATGACATATTTAAAAGCCGGTGACCATGGTCGTACATAACCTTAAGAAATTATAATTTTTAAATGTAATGATAATGCGCTACCTCATGTTCGGTAGTTGACGAGGAAAGGAATATACCATTTAATTATGAAATATATCATGTTTTAATCTGATAAACGGTGTCACGGAAGCAAATTAAGCAACCAAAAACAAGAAAATGGCTGACTCGGTTTTAGTAAGTCTTGAATTGAAACATTGAGTAGGCTCCTAGATTCCAAATAATCAGAAATGATAACAGCACTGAGTCAACGTACGAGGCCCTATGCCCGGGCGTATAAAGCGGAGTTGAATGTTGAAAATAGAAATTGTTAAAATGCGAAAAATGCATTAATAAATGAAGCCGAAGGTGGGAAAGGGGTTTGTACTAATTTCGATCAATTTGAATGAATACATAGTGTCAAAAGCTCAAAAAATCTCAGTAGAGGACATCCATATTGTACAAAACACTGTAAAATAACATTATAATGTTTGTAAATAAGATCTGATAAACGACCCAATAGAAGCACGGAACACATCCGAAAGAAGAAAATAGATGACTCGGTTTTATTGAGTATGTCCATCGGCATCGGCATATGCGGTAGTCTATTCTCGTACAACTCTAATTCCAAAGAATCAGAAGAAAACAATAACATCACTTAGTCAAAGTATGGGGCGACCTTTTACAGGTGCCACACATCATACACTGATGTTGTGATAGTCAATACTATCTGATAAAAAGACCCATTTGAAGCAGGCTCGGAGCGCAGCCAATAGAAGATACTAGCAGAGTCAGTTTTATCGACTCTGTCCATGAGAGGTGATACAACATGGAACACTATTCACGCCCCCAATAACCGTCTTTTTAAAGCGGCATTTATTCTCGAGCAACACTGAATGAGCTCAATCATTCCGTGGAATCAGACATAATAAAAACTGTTAGTTAAAGCACTGAGTCAGTATACGAGGACTGTGGGTGAGAAGTATCTCTCGAATCACATGCGTTTTTAGAATAAGTATTTAATTTATTTTTATAAATCATTAGCTGCAGTCCAATTGATGATTTAAATGACTTACATGAAGGCATATGGCCAAGCTTAACATGAAACTGATATGTTCGGCGCCCGTAAATCAACTCTGACCCACTTTTTTTCATTTATGATCCTTGAAATCACGAAGTTTTATGTGGTTCTCAGGGAGAGAGGTGTTGCATGTTTCGTTACTTTTCATAACTTAATAAAATCGAGTTTGCTAGTTTCATGTTTTAATTGCATTTTTGCTTCCAAGGTTATAGAGGATCCTTTTATAAGATATTAAGCTCCCAAATGGCGATATAGCCAGTGACCGTTCCATGGCACCAACCACTGTTATAGCGTCTTTTTCATTTGTACTCCTTAATATGAGTGTTAGCCTTGTGTGTATGTGCTATTATTACGACAGAGTTCTATGAATGATAGGTTCCTGTTCCATGACACCAACCACTGTTACAGCATCTGTTTCATTTTTACCCCCGCCCCTTTAATATGAGTGTTAGCCTGTTTTGTATTATTATCACGACAGAGTTCTATAAATACCATGTTCCTGTTCCATGGCACCACACCAACAACTGTTACAGCATCTTTACATTTGTTCCCCCCTTAATATGAGTGTTAGATGCCTTGTTTGTGCTATTACGACAGAGTTCTATAAATGCTTGGTTACAGCATCTTTACATTTGTAGCATCCTTAATATGAGTGTTAGCCTTGTTTGTGTTATTATCACGACAGAGTTCTATAAATACCATGTTCCTGTTCCATGGCACCACACCAACCACTGTTTTAGCATCTTTTTCATTTGTATCCCCCTTAATATGAGTGTTAGATGCCTTGTTTGTGCTATTATCACGACAGAGTTCAATAAATGCTAGGTTTCTCGAACCACTGTTACAGCATCTTCTTTACATTTGTAGCATCCTTAATATGAGTACTGGATGCCGTGTTTGTGCTAGTGTACGGTATTGCGTCAATGTTTTATTTGCTGTGTTCTTGTTTCCTGTTTCGCATAAGACATATTTGTTTTTATTTTCAGTTCAAAATGAGAGTAGACTATAAAATATACAAACTCAAATTGTGATTATCAATATATTTAAATCGGCTCGATCTAACACAATGATCTTCAGTCAGTAAGATATTTAAATACTTTATAATTTTATTTTCTAATGCTTTGCATAAGTAAATAAACCGTTCTCTATCTGCATTCATTATTTATAACCTTGACGTACGGTGAATAAACGCATGAAAAAGATAAACTTCTTACTGATTTACATAGAAGTACTTTGTTTACATCACGTTCAAGAACATTAGTCGGATGACATAGACCATTGTTGACAAAACGTCAGTATTGCCTACTCCGAATGACGCATTATCGCAGGTAAACATATAATCTTCTCTGCTGCGATACAAGTGTTTTCAAGTAATTGAGATAGCTTAGAAATCAGTTTTATTTACAACCTTATATTGTTTCGCGTTGAATGAGACAGATCAACTTTGGAGTCAATTCACTTGAGGAGGATTTCAATGACTATTCATAAATGTCCATGTTAAGGGTATAGACAGTCCTGGATACGTGTTACAAAATGAATATATCACTCGACATCCATTCATGCCGCTCTATACGAATGTATACATTTTATCTTTAAATCCTCTTTGATCCAGGCATTGAATATTATGTCAGCCATCCTGCTAAAGTTGTTATCATATAAGATGGAAATTTTACAATCCAAACTGGAAATTAGGTCATATCTCGATGCACTCTTCATATCTTTATTCCGCTGAGGTCAATGGCAGCATTTATGTCAACACGTTATTGACGACAGAGTAGATGACTAAGTACGTGAGGTTGCATGCGTACAGGAACAAACGATAAACATCCACATAGAGACACATTCTTCAGGCTCTAATACATTTCATACTTGTGTCACTGTATGGGTATCATCTAAACATACAGAAGATTTGAAAAAAAAATCGTATGCAAATTATGGTTTGACTTATCCCATAAAAAGCAAAATGATAGAGTAAAGCACAATTTTTTGAAAGGGGTTTAACGCCATTTTCAACACATTTCAGGTTATATACTAGCGGAAAAAAGAAACTGTGCATGGGTATAATATGCTATAACTTATAGATATATAAGAAGTCGCAAAAAAAAAATCAGGGTTTTATCTGACCTTTATTTAACACCAGCTCAATTGATATAGTTACTGCATCAGCAGCGGCTTGGATAGAGATCAGTTTTCAGAGACGTTCATCTCATCAATACCGTGTATGTCCACCATTGGAATCGATGCATTCTTGGCAACGACGCCTCATTGATGCGACAAGTGTGCTGAAAAATGCCTGGGGAATACCATTCCAGATTCTCACAAGAGCACGTGACAGGTCAGGTAACGTCAACGGCTAATTTTGGAGGCGATGTAAGCGACGCTGCATCTCATCCCACACGTGTTCTATAGGTGACATATCAGGTGACATTGCAGGCCAGGGCAGCACATTCACATTGTTCTGGATCAAGAAGTCGGTGACGACTCGTGCGACGTGCGGGCGAGCGTTATTCTGTTGCAACGTGGCGTTACGTTGCTGCACAAATGGAAGGACGTGAGGCCGTATGATTTCGTCACGGTATTTGATGCCTGTAAGTGTGCCGTCCACAACCACAAGAGCTGTTCTGCCACGGGATGAGATGCCACCCCACACTATGATACTACCTCCGCCGAATGGACATCGTTGAATCACACAACTGTCATGGAAACGTTCACCAACACGACGGTACACTCTAGAACGACCGTCGCTGCTGTCGAGATGAAACCTGGACTCATCCGTGAAAAGAACACGAGCCCGGTCCTGTTGCGTGAAGTGTATATGTCGTCTACACCAGGCAAAACGTGCTACACGATGACGTTGCTTGAGAACAGGACGTATGGCTGGACGTCGTGGACGTATGCCTCGTTCAGGCAATCGATTAGGTACCGTTCGGGGAGTAATTCTTCTAAGGCCAGGAATACTTTTAGCCGTCAAAGTAGCAGTTCTGAGTCGTTCACGGAGATTAACGACCCGAATGTACGTATCCTGGCGATAAGACGTTACGCGTGGACGTCCTGACCGAGGCCGGTCTCTGGTGGTCCAAAATTGTTGGTACCGTCTCCACAAGGCGTTTACAGTATTTCGGTGCACACCAAATTGTCTGGCAACGTCAGTATGACGTACACCAGCTTCAATCATGCCTACGGCGCGGCATTTGTCAGTTTCATTTCACCTTGGCATGGCGTATCAAAGACGTTTTTCAAAATTATGCTGGTTTTGTGTCTTACAGGTGTCAACACTATGCTTTTACACAGGTTTAGTCGACAAACGTGTTTGCGATTGACTGCTGGCCGAAAGAAACGTCAAAACGTTGGCCAGACAGACAAACTACCCGTGCAACTCATGCACTGACCAGTGTAAATGACTGAGAGGGATACACAACTTACCTGTGTAAAGTTTCAAGCTTTAATTTAAAGAATTGAGCGATACATGAACATTTTACACATGCACAGTTTTTTTCCGCTAGTATATATGGCATATCCAGTTTTACTGGTGTACTGAGTAGAACCAATGTACTTCCGCAAGAAACTGGCAAACTTTCTCACATAAAGTTTTTTGAGCGAGAGGGACTCGAACCTACGACCTTAGCAGTGAGAGGTAAGTGATCTTGAGATGGCGCATTAGACCACTCGGCATAAATGTACAAAATATACTTATTTGAAAAATGGAAAAAAATGCATGTTCAACAAGAAATATAGTATTTAATAAACACACGAGGCATATAAAGGTATATAATGTTATAGAAAGGAAAGTGCAACATAAGCACACAGAAGAGGCATCAACAACATGGTAAGCTTCCCATACGCTATATCCAAAGCGTTGAAGATATAATGTAGTTGTGTTTGTTAAAGAGATGCCACGTATCTAGTATAAATACTGTATATCAGGTAAACATTGGAAGCGTGTCAAAAAGATTTTTCGTATACCGGACAATGATATATCTGTCATTTAAACGTTGAACAATGATATATCTGTCATTTAAACGTTGAAAGATATTTCTATTTCTATCTCACCCTATTCAAGAAGTTTGTCTTGGGTATACGATTATGATAAAGAGATTACATCCTCGGCATCAATGTTCGGATAGGACCTCGACAGAGCCTTTTTTTATAAAGACAATGGCATATTGTAGTAATGTTGGACTATCTTTGTCTCAATATAGTACCCATGAAATATTCTCCGTCCGTTAAAAAGACATTTTTTAAATGCAAGAAATATATCTTTCTAGTTTAAAAAGATATACATTGTATTTTAGCAGTGATATTAAGAAACATCTCTAACTTCAGAGAGATACCCCGTTTAACCCAAAAAGGATATAAGTTATAATTATTATTTTTGTATATAAGTTTATATTATAACCTTAGAAACTTAGAAATGTGTATTCTTAAAATATACAGGTGCTTCTTTAACTTACAGATATCTTTAAAAGATAAAAAACGATCTTCGTATAATTTGGTTTGCTTTACGAAAAATGTTTAAAACAAAAATAGTCGCATACGCGTTACCTCCCTGACCCTGGTACGATAATAGATTAGTTTGGTGATCAGTTTACGCTTAAAATGGATTTAAAAATAATGATTGAGTGTTTGAGATTGGGTTTTGTTTTCAATAAAATATTTGTTCTCGGACAATTTATAATGTATGTTACCAACTTAATCTTACCCACGTGCGAACCTTCCTCTTCTTCACGACGACCCTCTCGAGATAACCAAGGCCACAGAAAGCACGTGTGAGCAAACCAAACATTAATGAAATATGTGCGTACGAGGGACACTGACAAACATTGTTAATAACTTTCAGGTGATTTATTGTATGTTTTGTTCCTACGTGACGAATTAAATCCACACAAGTTGGAAAGGTTAAAAATTAACAACATAGATTACCCAAGGGTAAAGAAGTCAAAAACTCCGAACAATGCGGTAAGCATGTGCAAAAGAATTAATCACCGAACCAAAGGTGTCTTTAAATTTGATCACAATAGGAAATGTCAATAAACATAAGTAAAAGAAGTGAGAAAATTGTTATCCTTGAAGTAATTTGTCTAAGGTTGATATTTGGAGGGCTGAAATCAATGTTACGTGCTGTTTGGCGGTCCGTACTTCGTATCAGTGAAACAGTTCTAATACCTTGAAATCAAGGATCTTATTGGTGCTTGAGAATGAATTTTAGCTTTATCTTTAATCGGTGCTAGCGGTCGTGAGGGGTGTTGCATGTTCCATTACCACTCATGGACAGATCCAATAAAACCGAGTCTGTCGTGTTCGTCTTTTGCTAGCGTTCTGTTGAATCCAGGAATCCTTATGTCTGCTCATTAGTTTCATGTGTTATATGGCGGTCGTAAAGTCACCCCGCGTTTTGACTCACTGTTGTTATTACTTCTAATTCGTTGGGAACAGGGAGCAGCTCGAGAATGGAAAAAAGAAAAAGTCGAAACGAGTTTCAGAATAGGAGTTTGTCTTTTCTTTTTTAATCGCATGATCGAGAATAGAATAAAAAGTCCAATAATAAAACAGATATGTGTC
The DNA here is from genome assembly GCA_029582155.1 of Panopea generosa. Lineage (NCBI taxonomy): Eukaryota > Metazoa > Mollusca > Bivalvia > Adapedonta > Hiatellidae > Panopea > Panopea generosa. The sequence goes on from CM055897.1 coordinate 71,644,844, forward strand.
TAACAGAATGCGTAACATCTGAGGGGGGGGGGGGGGGGGGGGGTGAATTAAAACAAATACTACATAACATTATAATGAAACGCTTTTACAGTATCGCCTTCATTATTGACATCTACAGTATTGTTCTAGTTATACTTTCAATGGTCTTAGTCTCGCCTTCACCATTATCACCTTACTTAGTATTATATGTATTACCTGTTTTAATATTACACATAAAGTGTACGGAAACCGAAACGCAGTTGGGAACTTGATAAGGAACCTCGGGCCTCGGTGGAAGAACAAACACATGAACCGTATGTGGTTACGAAGAAAGACCATGTCTTATGGAATCAAGTTTTAAACAAAACGTTTGAAAAAAACTCAGACGTGGAACTGCGTGAGCGTAATATGTCCGTGTTAAACAAACATGAGCAGCGTGTTCTATTTGAACACAATAGCATTATTCTTTCCATATTATATTATTTTGTCTTTCTTTTATTTTCTTAAAAAAAAAAAATATAATAATTTCATCACCCACTCATTCACAATAAAACAATATTTTGAGCTTGGAATAGAAAAAAAAATGAAAAATACCATTATTTGGTATTTGTTAAAACAATTCGTTTCAAGTATGTATTACGATTCAGAGCAAGATTGTTAATGTCATCATGTATTGTATGTATGAAAATAATTATTATAGTGATATTAAGTATTAAGCTAAAACTTATTTATTTTACATCGATTGTGAAAAAAGTTCGTACAACTTAGACAAATCACGCCTGAAGTCTTCCTGGATAGAACCAGTACGAAGCATATGCGGACAATGTGTCTTGCTCAAGGACACCACACATGGTCGTGGCGGTGGATCGAACCCACCACCCTCCGATTATATGTTCGGTGCTCTACCACTGGATCACGTTCTCCACTTGAAAAGTTCATGTAATTTCTAACCGGCTTAGATACTGGCCTACTTTTTCGTTCCTTGAACGGTTTCACTGGCTGAGGAAGTAGGTCAACATATACTGACGATCATGACATTTTATGTAAAATGGAATTTCTATTTTGAAAATCTGAGCGATTTTATTGGCTGAGAAAGCAGGATAACATCTAAACATGTACCTATGTAAAGAATATGAAATAAAATAATTCATAACCAAAACGAAAAGAGACAGAATAAGTCGCTAGAACCTCGGGCAAATAATTGGCAACCTAATTACAATTAACACTATGCATGGATAATATAGTATACCTAAACAGTACAAGGCACATATCTGGAGCAATAATGACACCCGGAATGGGATGCCTTGAATTGTGGGTAAACGCTATGAATAACAATATGTTTTATTTTCCTATCTCCTCGATAGAGGGCGTTATTCAACGAGCAACACTGAAATGTTGATTTAAAACCTTTTTTTTTTTAAATTTTCAAATATCAATTCTGATATACAGATGATATTTATTTAGCTTTTATCCCAGTACGGCTGTGTAACAACCATAAACGAATGTTCTGTTTTGCCTTCAAGTGTCGTTTACGCATCTTGTTTCGGTGTAAGTACACTTCAACTGCCTATGGGGTTTTCTCGTATTTTATATCGTATTCATTTTAACATGAATCGCTACATTTTTTAATTTCTACTTAGCAGATATAAAGTATTACGTTCAACTGTTTTTTCTGAATGTTCCATGACCAGGAGTTCTGCTTATGGCAGTGTTTATTGTCAGACAAGTACCGCCAATGTGCTGAGAAAGGAAAACACAAAACTACTCCTGTTGAACAGGTTAAATTTTATAAATCCGAATTCACAAGTGGGGGCGAAGATTTTCATAGAACTCCGTTCTTATATCAATAAACTGCTGATTTTTAACCGTAATTTAGTGAATGAATCAAACTATTAACAGTGATCGAGAGTTGAGAACTGGTGATTTTTTTCAAAGAATATTCTGTCACCAGGTGCGATATATTGTATGAAGTTGAAAGCAGAATGGAGTTATTAATGTTACTAAAATGATCATGTAAGTTAGTGACATTGAATATAAAATCAAGAGTATAATTGTTCATATTGTGAAGTGAACTGGTAAAATATAAGAGTAAATACGTGAATGATATAATTATCACAGCAATGTTCTACAATGTATAATTGAACATTTTGACACTAAAGGTTACTTTAATTTCTCTTTCATTATTTTTTTAATGACTGAAAAAATGTTACTGCTGCATAAAGGATAGAATTACGACGCTCGTTTAAATATAATCATATTTGCATTGGATTCAGACAACGTTGGGCAGACTATCGGTTTTTGAATCAGGCATGTCTTTTTATCTGTGGTTTGTGTTTATATGTTGTTTATTGTTTAACATTGTCTATATGCTTATAAATCCCCGTGTATATATAACTAGAGGAAATAAAGAATCAACCACTCCAACTCTGGCATGTTTTCGCTTTTACATTTCACTTCACCAGCCCAACACTTTCTGTTGGAAAAATAAAACAACGTCTAAAAACAAATACAAAAACTGGTCTGATACAGGACTAGAAAATGTTTTTGGAAATGTCAAAGCTTTTGTAATAAAACTTTCCCCATAGATTGAATTCTCTGATATATGTATATCGGCATTCGTGAACCGTGTCAGCTGTAGAAACTCGCCTTATATGAAACTTTTGTTGCAAAGAAAATGACACGGCACGCAGGTAGCGTGTCAATTTCAACAGCTGAAATAAGATTTGACAGCCACGAAAGCACATTAATTTTCATATGTTCTCACGATATCTCATTTAAAATTTAAATTCATTTTTATATCTCCCTATATCAGAATACCCCGTGGTCATTTTAAAAACATTACCATGGTCGCGTTAATTTATATTCAAGGTCGCTCGGTAGGCTGGAATATCTATCGAGCCAGCGACACATTCTAGTGTTCTTCATTACCATTTCAATGTTCAGCAGAGTAGTTAATAAGATGTAAATTAGTGGGCAGTCCGATATTTGATGGCCGGGTGACCGTGTCCGTACTGGACCATTGTCACGGGGCAGCTTGACTTTGAGGAGTTGTTGTATACATAAATCATCCTGACAAACTAGAATTTCAAAGTTAATTAGAACGGTTACTTTAAAACGCTCTTTTTTATGTTTGAGGTACTCACACATACTATGACTGAATGACTCGCGGCAGAGACTGGACATATCGAAAGGAAATACTCTGTGCGTAAAGACAATGAGCATGTTTTAAATATACATTTTATTTGTTTTGAACAATCAAAAGAACCGAATAACTTTATAAGATTGTATCTTCCGTTCTATTCCATATTTATACTTTAACTGATATGTATGTATGTAAATTTGAATATGTTTAAACAAAAGCAACAGATGTTAACTCGTTTTTAAAAATACACACACAAAACAACAACAACAAAAAACAATCGCAAAACAAATCTGGCTTTCGTTGAAAAAGAAGAAGTTACAAATCTGTATGCATAGTGTATGTAGTGTTTCATTCCCCATCGGTTTATTATTATTATTCTGCATGCACAGCCATCGTCTCATCTTTGTTAGTATACTGTGAAATAGCATTTCGTCTTGGTCTCTTTTAAAGAAGTCTCACCGACTAATTGATGACCACAAAATTAACTAACTGTGCGTAGTATGGAAGAAGAGTGTTCAATTTGAAGAAATCCCCCTCCGCAAACACCGACATTCATTGAAATTCATTGTACAGTAACAACCAACAGTTGACAAGTAAATGCGTGATCTGAGATTAAATTTCAATTAAACACGTTACATAATAGCGACCATGAAGCTTTACAATCAAAGGACAAGAATCAATGTTCAACACCTCGGGCCCTGAGTGATCTTTTCCATCTGAATCAATTTCTCGTCATGGGGTAAAATTAACTGATGCTTGCGTCACAGATAAGCTGTTTTAAAAGATTAAAAAACCATCCAACCTTTCAACTGAAAACATAATAAATTCAGTTGTAAATTTAATCCATACATCCATCCATAGTCCATTAGCTGCGTACACAATACCTCTGAGTACTTACGTAACGAGGGCGGGAAGACGGTAAACGTCGAGATGGCCCTTGAATATTTTGACAATAGCATTACGCGTCCCTCGGGCCATCGTACAGATCGGCGGTGTCGTCTTTGTTGTCATCCGCTTCCACCGGCAACTTCTAAATCCGATAATGAGAAAATCAAGAATGGTCAAAGAGAACCGTTAAGGGCTTATGTCACCTTCGACAATAGTTGCCACGTCAAGGTGAAAAGTGAAATATTTAGAGTAGAAATTTTAACGATGTTATTTCAGTTTCCATGGCAGTTGAAATTGCTAATGACGACGATAACGCTCTGTAGTCCTTTTAACCTTGGTGTTCTAACACTCTGTATTTTATGATAGTCTAACACCCATGCCATCCATGCCTCTCAGACACAGACGTAACTTGGCAACCGTTCTATCACACGTAATAGCTACTTCTCACATATGTTTTTTTAAATCTAATTTTCCTATGATCAGCTTGAAATGTATGTTTTATTAGCCCCCACACACGCTATCACAGAAATCAAAACTTAAAAATAGTATATTTCGATTATTTGAATATGAATAAAATTAGATTATATATGAAAAGAGAAGAGTGTTTTTATCTGACTCAGTTTAAATCGAGCATATAATAATATAATAATAAGTATTTGCTCAGCTAATTGCCAACTACCGCACTAACTAATTGTAATTGTTTTTTTGTTTTTTTACCAGGCAACCCAACTCCTGATATATTCTTTAAAAGTACTAATATCGAATTGCACTTTCTCTTATAAAAACAGCTATCACTTTTTGTGTATGTTTTTTATAGCCCACTCTCTTTTGTCTTTAAAAAGAGATGGTACACATGCATCCACTCCTCTGATTATTTCAAAACGAAAGGGTATATGTTTCAAAGAAAGAGCAAAAAAAAAAAACATACGAGTAAATCCATGTCCATTCCTGATTTTCCATTTTATAAAATAAATAACAAAATGGTTGGATTATTCGTTTAAAAATCTGTTTTTCCAATATAGACTTATATTTGTAAGAAACATGGTCATCCGTGGACTGGTGGTCTAAGGCGTTGTCTAAAGATCGCTGACACGTACCTCTGACCACTAAGGTCGTGGGTTCGAGTATAAATATATTCGCACATTCTATGTGAAAAAGCTTGGCAGTTACTTGCAGAATAAATATGACCATACTTATATCATGCCTATAGTCAATAAGACTGCTTGCCTCAAATACACGTGTATAAATAATATGTTAAGGAATGACGTAAACAAAATGTAATATAGCTTATTAATTTAGTAAAAAAAAAATCTGAGGCATTATGTAAAGACGTAGCATAATAAACAGCCAATAAGTATTCATCTTTATTTGATGATTAAAACTTTATAAGTAATATAGAACATAATGAAATTGCCGTCTTAATCGAAAACGGGATCATATTGAGAGCTATATAGATTTTTAAACTTGTGTAATTGTTAAAACTTGTGCGTTGATTTGTCACGTAAATGTAAATGCATATATTATATGTTTTGTATGATGATAAACTGTAATAGTTTAAATCAATAAAATGCATTTTCTTCTTCTTCTTCTTCTTCTTCTTCTGTAAACAGGAGGACGACTTTTTGTTTTTATTTTTGACACTGTAAGCATCATAAATACAAAACGTGCGGTACAGAGTACAAACAGGCCATTAGCAAGTAGGCATATATTATTACAGGAAAAAAGCAGAAGGAGTTAACAAACGAAAGTGGGGATTTCCTTCCTTTGCTTAGTTGTATGCTTAGTCAAGGGGACTATCATAATATGTGTGTTAATTAATTGCTATTCTCTCTTTATTACGGTGTGCTTTGTATGGAAGATCGCGTAGAGCTGAATAAATATGTTTACTTTTTTTTATTTAGTCGTAATGCATGAGTTAATATGACGTTGGTTGGGGGCGTTATTTTGATTTCCACTCAAATGGCGTATCCTGTTTATTTTTGCAGAAAATCACGTGTGTCAACGAACGACGAAAATGATCTTCACAGCACTTTTACCAGAGGGGTATTTTTACCATATTAAGAAATTTCCACAAAATCCGACTGGATCGTCTCGTAATGAATTAGTAACTGTTATTACTCACTGTGCTGTTTTATGTGGCCTGATTTTAAAGAATGCGTCATGGTGTCTTACTCACTGACCGAGGAGTAACTCTGCTATTGTTGTTCCGATAATATCTTTCGGCATTGAGTTTTGTCTCACATCCTGTTTGATGGACTGGTTCCCTAAGGCGTGCTCCGGGACTGAATTTGGATCAAATAACATTCATGTCTCTTAAAATGTGATAAATGCTTTCTTGCTCTTTTCTGATAATGTGAGATGTTGCCTTTGAAATGCATTTGAGATGACATTATAAAATAACCATAAAATATTGTTTTAAAAAATCAGATTACTCAAATTTTATACTACTGTGATTTGATAATATGCTCATTATGTAATCGAATATCCTACACGGGACCTGAATTGGTTTAATTTAGAATTTAAAATACAACGCATTATTTTATTAGACAATGACGTAGATATGTTATATATAGTACATGGGCGTAGACACGGGTGCGGAATGCCGCACCAATAGTTTCAAAACTGTTCTACATTATTTAGCTAATTCCCGAATTGTACACTTATGTTTGCATGCCGCACCAATATTTTCCCATTTTTTCTTGTTTTATAATTATCTTAAATTAATTAGCCGCACCGATATTATTTCGTGTCTGCACCACATGTAGTATATACACATATATATGGGCCATTGTATTAGATGGGCCATTGTATTAGAGAGTATTTACGTAGAATAAAAAATACTTAAGCAAGTTATATAAAAACTACATGTACACGCATTCGCATTTAAATACAGGCAAGTTAGGCTACTAATAATAATATGCCTCCAAAAACTGATAAATGCAAGTCTGCGAACAGGTAATCTAAAATACAAAAATCGCATCAATGTTCATGAATAGTGCGACATATTGCGCGTCTCTGGGGAGCCTTTTAAAGATTTGTTTATGTTGCGTCTACCGAGACAGCAGATGATACAATAGCTCATGAAGTTGCCCAGCCACGTTTTATTTAATCAGGCTAAAATGTTCAATGACCAATTTAATATCTATTTAAGCTGAGTAGTTTAGAAAATGTTTAACTAGACAATACATAAATGTTGTTATTGTAAAAAGGAAATTCGCCTTAAAATTATTTTCAAAGCTAATGTGCCTTTAATACTTTGTATATAATTCTATATGTCTGCAGTTTTTGAAAAACGGCGAGCATGGTAAGAAAGTATATACGTCTTATATAAATAATTGCAATAGGGCATGATTCACACAAAGACATAGACGCATGTATTATGTCTCTGATCAGTTGACAGAAGTATAATCATTTCTATTTGAAAATAACTTGAAAAAAACTTCTGGTACACTGTTTTGTCATAGACGATGTAGATAATCTATATTGATTTAGTCGCTGGAATATTAGACCGTCTATATTTCCCGCCATCTTATCGGCAACATCAGTATCCGGTGATCGAAGAAAAAGCAGCCGAAAGGTGGTCATAAACAATATCGATGTCATTCCTTCATATACGTGCATATTTGTTCAAGTTAATTTAATTGATTTAACTAATATTATTTATAAATCAAATCGAAATCGAGACGGGGTGAAGTGAAACTCGGTTGCACATCACTGATTTAGGATCAATGCAATATTTCACATTAGCTACCCTCTCCCTGCATGCAGGACTGATAACTTTACATCCACATGGAATGATGAAATGCTTTCTCAGTACATTACAATATAGGGTATTCTGTGAATGCATTGTCAAGAACCACACTGGCAATCTTGGAACCTGGATCTTAGAGCAAGCATGCTAACCGCTGGGTACAAGGGAGGATAAGCTGGCCTCTCACCCAACAGCTGTTGTTGTTGTATGTTGTTAGCCTCACTTTCAACAATTTTTCAGTCATATCACAACATTGTCTACTTGAGACAGTATTCTGAGCACTGTCACACTGGAGTATCATGCTGCAGACATATGGTATGATACCCCACCCACTGTACCCAGTCACATTATACTGACACCAGGTCGACCAGACCTAGAACTCTCCTCTAAATGCTGTTGAGATATAGACAATAAAGTCACTGATATAGTGCAACTTATTGTTTCTTTTTGGGAGCTATCTGTCAAACTATGAAGTTTTTTTTGCTTTACCTATCCTGAGACAGCAGTTAAATAACCAAATTATGAAAGGTGTGCACATCTACCACCGGCCATGGAGCATTAGTATGGAAATATTATAATATATATGAATAATTTCAGATTATGACATATTTGTTTGTGTGATATCAAACTTGCCTTTAATGTAACAGTTTATGTATGACCACTAAATCCAATAGGGTTTGATATAACAGAAAACTGGCATAACAAAATAAATTAATGCAAAATTAATAAAAAAAAAGAGTTGATTATGACTTAAAGTTATAATAAGCTGGATAGTAGAAATTGTGTTGTGGATTAATGTATTAACCTTCATAATAATAATATCAATTCAAAATATTATAAACAGTCAATTCAATTGACTATCAAACACATTTAAGTTGTTATTTAAGCTAATTATAAAAATACTCCATACCATGATTGACTGACTTTGATGAATTTCAAGTGTATCATTTTATGGCCCCAAATATATACTTCAGAGTAGTCAATCCTTCTCTCAGTCTTGTTTCAATTTATAAGTCATTATTAATCATATCAATATACAATTTACTTCAATTTTGATTTTTGAATTAACCTTTAATGTATCTGCACTCAATAGGTCATGCTAAAGCTATGTATTAAATGGGACTGTGGCCACATCTGGGGATACAGCTTCAAAGAGTAGTAGTGTCATGAGTGTTTATTTCAAATTCAGATACATTTTGCCTTCACGCTTCATTAGAGACAATTTATAAATCACCAAGCTCATCACATCAAAGAGTATTTTTTTCATTTATAAGTATTATAGTTTTATTAGTTACTTTTTTATCACAGTGGTCTTTAAATTACTGAAATGCACTGGTTTACTCTGTATTTAAAGTTTACCTTGATACTTGCCTTCAGCAGCGCTAATTTTTTTTTTTTTACTTTGACTATTTGTAGAGTCTTCTCTCAATTAAATTGTTATTTAAACTTATTTTCAAATTTTATTTTAAGCAGCATGACTTCTTGATTAAGTTTCATTGAGTCAGCCAGTGATATCTGTTAAACAACTGATTCATTCTGAATGTGTCATTGAATCACGCTCTTTGTGTGTAACTTGACTGATAGGCAGTCATTGGACCACTGCCATCAAGACAAGATTAAAGATATTCTCTTTTATTATTGAAAAAAAACAACAAAACTTTTTATTATTTATGCAATATTCTGTAATTTTTGAACAACTGTAGTTGATTATTGACGAATTCTTCCTATGTGAGGCAATAGCAATAATGGTTTAACTCTTTCGCCTGGGGTGGTCAGGCGCCATCTCATAACCCCTACTGTTTGCCCAGCTCGGTCCATACATTTTTTACTGGACAGTTAGCAAGTCACTTGCTGAAAAAGGGTGGTTATACTGGGATTCACTCTGAGGTCTTCCACCAACAATAAAAGTATGCCATAATATAACCTGTAAATTTGTTATACTACTGTGAAGCTGGTGTAAAGGTTCTAGGCCTGCTTGATTTTCAATTAGAGAAGTGAGTCGGTTCCGTTAATATTAACTTGTAGTCTCTCTGTATGATTTACTGTTAACATTCATTTTATTCATAGAGCAAAAACTATTTGATATGTTCCACATGCGTATTGGCAGTACTATATGGGCCTTTCAATAAATCAAAGTTCCCTTGAACATGAAACTCTGTATCTCATTTCTGGAAATCCTTTTTTATTTCCAGTACTTAAATATTTATGTCCAATTATCAGTCATTCAAGCAGCAAAAAAATTATGAAGTTCAGTTAGGATGAAAATGTATGGCCATATTTAGACTCGAACCCTAAACCTCCCCTCCCCTCTGTCTTCTACAGTAAGCAGGGTGCTCTACCTCAGCCATATATGGTCCAGCGGAAATAATTACTTGACAGAAGTTGTCAACTACACAGTCATTCACTTATTATTTCAACATATGATAATATTACAGTCTGCCTCGTGGTACACCTTGAATACATGCATAAAAGTGCAATGTGGGATACATAATCCCAACTGATACAATTCACCATACAATCTTACAAACCGCAAGTTAACTGATGGACGACTGCGGGCAGGATGATCCAGTTTAGTGTAATGAAGCGTGGCCGGTAATTCTTTATAACCATACATCAAATACAAGAAAATATTAGTTTAATTGTTCAAATCAGTTTTTCACCCCACTGATCACGTCAATTTGGAGCCAGAATGAATATAATGTATTTCCTGGATGTTAACCATGTGGTTTATCACAAACTAAAAATAGTAATTTTGATGTTTGAGCGCACACAAAATCACACTAATACATAATTTTTGTGGCCACAAATAAACTTGAAAATTAATGACTAAATAATGGGTCACAGTGGCTGAGAATGAATAACAGTACTCTTACAGTTGTATTTTTCCATATTCGGGTATATTGATGATTTATGTGTACAATTGCTTATCTCAACCACAAAGTATCCCACACAAACCATAACTTGTCCCTTTACTAGTTCCCCGCCATGAGTCGTGTCATTTTTCTTCACAGAAATACAGAAGTTGTTATACACCTTTGCACCTTTGCCGTCATTAATTTTATTAGTTTAAATGTATCATCTAAAACTTGTACTTATTACAGGATTCGAAACTCCCCTGAGCTTATTTGTGTGTGACCCATCGATGTCTCTAAACCGGTATTGATGTAAACAAGCCCATAAGCGAAAGGTAAATTGTAATTAATAACAAGAAAGTGTTACCTTTCGACATGTTTATTTTCTTTTTGGTTTTGCTGTTGTAGGTTTCTTTGTCTCCCTTAATAAGTGTGTATAGAACTCTTCATTGACCAATTATGCAGTGTCAATGCTATGTTGAATCGATATCTACCAAGCTGTATTACATATCAAGAGCCTTAATTCTTCCAAATTTTGAGTCTCGAACCAGGATTTGTCCTTTTAAATAAAAGCTTCAGATTTGAAGAATCAAACAAAAAGTTATGGTAACTTCATTTTTTAGCAAAAATAATCAGTGCAATGATATAACTAGAAATTATATTTGCCACTAAAGCATTTGCTGTTACCAGAAGCATTGGAAAAATTGCTGATTTTTAAGTTTGAGACTGAATTTGAAGCTAAATGAAAAGTTTGATAGAATAAACCTGTTACTCACTTATTGTCAATGTGACTTCTATGCTTCATCGGAATGCTCATATATAAGGGAACAATTATTTTAACCAATCACCAAACTTACCTCTCACCACTAAAATTGTGAGTTCAGACTCAGCTTTTATTGGTAGTTTTATTCAGATTCATGTGTATGTGCATCTGAGTTCTTTCCTCGACAAAATGACCATTTCAGAGCGTGAGGGTAAGCAAAAAATTAAACTGACTGAGTAAGAAAGTCAGATTAAAGAAACTTACAAATAAATGTTACCCAGTGGCACAACATTGGACAAGTGGGCTGGTATTGACAAAATCACTGTCCACATTGTTTTATGCCCATCCCCACTCTCTTTTCCGAAGAATGGCAATAAGTGTCCGTCCAGCTGTCAAATTTGTTTCTGGTGACTACCTTCTGACAGGGTTTACAAAATTGAATAATTAACAGACCAAGTTCAGTAATTGTCAATGTCGGTTGAATTTGACAGGAGCTGCTATGGTCCCACACACTGGATGAATCTAAGGTCCTATCACTTGGCATCCAGTTTTATTGGTGGAAGGATAATTAATATCTCCAAGAAACTGGCAAGCTGTCTCATTTGCATTCTTTGGATATAGCTGAGCTCAAACCTACATGTCTAAGGCACCCCTCATGATCAATTACTTCTCACTACAAAGGTTGTAGGTTCAAGTCCCACCCACTCCAAAATCTTTTATGTGAGAAAGTTTGCCAGTTACTAGCGGACGGATGGTGGTTCTACTCAGATTTATTCTGAGGTCTTCCTCCACCAATAAAACTGAATATGCCATAAATAACCTAAAATGTGTTGAATATGGTGTTAAACCCCATTAAAAAAACAAACAAAAAAAGCCTACAAAAACAGCATTGTGAACTAACTGATGTCTCCAACTACTCAGCCACTTGGACCCTGTCTTGAAGAACAGATTATCTAGTTACACTACACATGATCCTCCCAGATTTTTTTGACAATAAGTAGTAGATAGATAGAGTACCAAGTAACTATAATCTCAAAGTTGGTTTCCAAATATGGTAATGTGGCGAGATGGTAAAACTGTTAGTTTTCTGAATGTAAGCTAGATGTACTTTGTACCGTAGAGTCAAGTATCGGAAGTTAATGGTTCGTATTTCTAGAAATAAGTACTTAGTCCAACAAACAAGTACATACTCAACACAAACTTACAACAATACATTGTCTGTGCAGCCTTTTGTGAATAATTGCGGTCAAGATCCGGGAATCAATTTGGTTTTACTTGTCTCTAAATTCGTTTTTCACGATATCTTGATGTATGGATGAATTAAGTGTACTGACGATAAAAGTGGGAAAGGTAGGGTCCATGATGTTTCGTTTTAGTTTTAAATGCAGAGATGTAAAAGTTAATAAGTACAGTGTATAGCAGTTCATATCTCGTCAACTGTCATAAAGCTATCAAAAGCTCCGATGGAGTGAATTCACCTGAATATTACAAATGGTTTGTTTACAACTAAACGCCTCTACGCCCCCTCTAATACATCCCATATTTGTATACAAAATATATTTTTCTCATACCGCTGATCAGCTGATCGCCAATACGTCAATAAGTATACAAGTTTGCACCGAGTGACCCCGTGTAACAGCCCTGAATGATTGGGGATAAGTATGTAAATAAAATTGTACTTGTTTATCAAAAGCAAGTTGTTAACAATCGCTGCATTCTGAAGGTAAATGTGTCAACAGGTTTATTTCTTTGAAATCAATTATCTGAAATTGATGGGTCTTTTAACCAGATGTTAAAAAAAAAAATGTAATTGGATAAATGAAGTGGTGACACATAAAGGAGAAAAATATAGACAAACATTTTTTTTTTTTTTTTTTTTTTTACCCCAATTTTCAACACATTTCAGGTTATATATGGCATATCCAGTTATAAATGTGGAAGAAGACCTCAGAATGAATCTGAGTAGAACCACCGCCCTTTAACAGTTAACTGGCAAACTTTCTTATATAAAGTTTTTGGAGCCAGCTGGACTCAAACCTACAACCTTAGCGGTGATAGGTAAGTGATCTAGAGATAGCACCTTAGACCACTCGGCTATAGAGGACCCTTTGGACATGCATATTAATTCTTCTCATGTCACATGAGTTTTTTGCAGTTTGATTAGTTTTCATCTTTTAATAAAAAACAGTTATACTGGTTAGTAAAAAATGAAAATTGTAATAAACATTTTAGAGCCTATTAGTTACATGGCAGGCTTTCCTTTGGCTCATGTTTTTTTAAAAAAAGCAACAACAGAACTTTAATAGTTGTTCTACACCGAAAATAGCTTTTATACTCTATGTATAAAAACTGTATAAAAACAACTGCTTTAATTTAAAGTATTAAAAGTTTAACTTCACCAATAAAACTTGATGCCATATTATATAACATGTAATACCCGTTGAAACTGGCATCTCCTTCCCAACCAAAAAAAACAACAAAGTCATTTTAGGTCCAATCAGTTACATCCAATTATTTTGTTGCTAGGAGCTATAACTATGACTTGGTTATATGATGATAGTTTGTGGTAATATATGCAGGACTTTACATGTGTGCTTGTTTATTGTTGAATTTATTAAATGAGTTGGCAAACCTCAAACCCAGGTCTGTCCAGAATCTTTATGTGAGAGACACCGCAAAATGATGGTGGTTCTACTGTGATCCATTTTTAGGTCTTCTTCCACCATTAAAACTCGATATGCTGTATAAAACCTACTGTATGTTGAAAGTGTTCTTTAACCATATGTTAATTTATCATTGTTTCACCTCGTTGAAGACATGGCATTGTCATCTGCCCTACATTTTACATGTTTACTTCAAAAATCTCAAGTATAGTTTTAAAAAAATGTAGTTGACTAGATACACCTTACTAATATTGTCTGTTTTTGTCATCAGCTATATCATTGTATCACCTTGCCATAGACTTCATGTTGCCTTACACTTATCTCTACATGTACAGTCAAACCTGTGTAAAAGGTCACCTCTATAAAGCAGCTACTTGTCTTAAGCAGCCAGATTTGCTATTTCCCATTTCAATGCTTTCTTAGTAAATTAACTTGTATTAAGCAACATCTTGTCTTAAAAGGCCATTTTTACTCCTTCCATTGACTGGCTGCTAAAGACAGGTTTGACTGTACTTAAGAAATTGCAAGGTGTAGTTTCTAGAAATAAAATGTTTTATGTGTTACATGTTTAAATTAATTGCTAGATTCTCATCCAAATTTCTTAAAAAGGGGGATTTGGGGGAGGGGAGAATTTATTTTTTGTTTATTTTTATTTATTTTTTTACGAAATATTTTTATGAAAATAAAATAACAAAGGGGAGGAGGGGGAGGGGGCAGGCGGGGATTATTATAAGTAATTAATATAATAAGTAATTAATATAATAAGTATTTAATTTATTTTGGCCTAATATAACTTTTATCAGTGTATCACATTGCCATATAGTCTTCATTAAACCCTGCAATGTTCTATTTTCTCTTAACTCCAGGATTTCTCAGGTAATTACAAGCAAGGTAAGTATTTATAATGACATTCCTGTACAGAGGCTTGTTGTGGGTTGTATGTTGTTTTGCTGCAGGTGTGTTGTATGATACATTGTCGCCAAGCTTTTTGCCTGTTTGATAGATGTGAGAAATTACTAATATGTCAGAATAATTATTAAACTATGTTAAATATTACCATGTTGACGATGGCCACAATGTGGCATATAGAGACATTTTTTTTATCAGGATTGTGCATTTACATCTTCAAAGAGTTATATCTCATCATTTTTTACTTTATTTATTATGATCTATGTACCATGATTTTGCAACTTCATCAAAATATTTCATGTGCAAGAAACTGAATGCTTTTTCTAGTGTAAGACAATTATTAAATCTCTTTACAGGGAGATGTATTATTTAATGCTTTCAGTCTATCTGTCTGTCACAAAACCTTGTATGCAGAATTCGCCTGACATATTTTTTGTGGGGGCAGATTTACAAGCAAACTTGCTGAGAAGGATCAATAGAATGAATGAATTTAAAGGCCCTTTTAAATGTTGGAATGAAGAATATTGTCCTTGGTTGTTCCCTTGAAAATTCCTGGGAAGGGTCAGTTTAACCCTTTACTTCATATAGACACCTTTGGACACCTCTAATATTGACGCCTTTGGACACCTCTAACATAGAAGGCTTTTGAATTATTGGGCGAATTATGTTTATATTAACTGACAGAGTGGAAAACAGTGCAGGAAGTGTTCAGATTGCTCGTTACGAGCAATCTGAACTCTTCCTGCACTGTTTTCAAATGCCTTCTGTGATTGGTATCTATGAAGTAAAGGGTTAACTGTGTATATCCACTTTGCTTTCTGCTACTATTGCCGTTTTTCCTTCAGCCCCATACTCTCCAGTTTCAGATGTTAACAGTAATATTTAAGATAATGTTCACATTTTGTTTAAACAACAGACCAAGTATCTTTATTTGAAGGTTTTAATGCTTTAATTGCCTTATCATCTTGTGTTGATAGCTCACACTTGAGGTTGTGGATTTTGGTCTGAGCAACACTCATTACTGATTCTACCTAGGAAGTGAATTTGAAAACGGTCCATAATGTATGGGCTCTAAGCTTCCTTGGCAATCAAGCTAGTCAATCTAAAATAGATTAATATAAAGTAGATAAACAGTCAAAACAAGGTATTTTAAACATATTTTTCTAAACTTTGTAACAATTTATTGTCCAACAAAAACACAGTGGAACAGACCAGTATTTATTGGTGGAGGTATGAGTTGATTTTTTGTTATCATATAAAATTAATTGATATATATTGGACAAGTGTGCAGGTGCCTCTATCTGGGTGACAAACTTGCAAGTACTTCCTATGTCACCTAGTGAACTTCATTGCTGGTGGAATGATGAAACGCCACTAAATCTGCCTTTATTACTTAAAAAAATATATATTGCCCTGAGATAAATCTTTTTTTGTCATTTAAAAACTTTAGGGTATTGTGTTGGTTATTGATAGAGTATATCATTTCCTATGCATATTTAACCTGAGCAGTGACATCAGAGAGAGAGGCATCACAACTCCAATAAGTTCCCACGGTAGTTATAGAGGGCATTCACCATGGTAACAGATTCCACTTTATTATTTAACTAATGATGTGTTCGTTAATATAAATTCATTATATACATTTGTAATGTAAATGTTAAATAATTTTATTTTCGCTACTACCAACTCGTTTTGATCAAGTTTGTAAAGTAGCAGTATTGCTTAAATATTCTATCTAATCTCATTAAATTTTGGCTGACGGATAACTCTGGTGATGTTAATAAAACTGAAATAATCTATAGAGTTAAAGTGGAGCACAACTGAACTCAATGCCAGATTATAAAGCAAATCTTCCAGATTTAGGTTTTTAAGTTTTATTTTACAAACATTGCAGTTATGTGAGAGTTGTTTCCCTTGTACCATATTTCTTTTGCACTTCAGATAATGTTGACCATTGTCAAAGGGATCTTAATGCCGCAGATGTTCACGATGACATGATTGTTAATTGATATGTTTGATTAAGGACACAATACAGTCACAGTTGAGTAACATATTCAATATAAGGAAGATATAGTAAACAAGTGGAGTGGGGTTAGTGAAGGGGTTCTGGTCTCAATTTAGTCAACATGTGTTAGATGTCATCTGTATAAGTCATCATGTGTTAGCTGTCATCTGTATAAGTTGTCATGTGTTAGCTGTCATCTGTATAAGTCATCATGTGTTAGCAGTCATCTTGTGTTAGCAGTCATCTGTATAAGTCATCATGTGTTAGCAGTAATTTGTATAAGTCATCATTTGTTAGTACTTAGTCATTTGTGTAAGTCATCATGTGTTAGCTGTCATCTGTATAAGTCATCATGGGTTAGTAGTCATTTGTATAAGTCATCATGTGTTAGCTGTTATCTGTATAAGTCATCATGTGTTAGCTGTCATCTGTATAAGTCACCATGTGTTAGCTGTCATCTGTATAAGTCATCATGTGTTAGCTGTCATCTGTATAAGTAATCATGTGTTAGCTGTCATCTGTATAAGTTATCATGTGTTAGCTGTCATCTGTATAAGTCATCATGTGTTAGCTGTCACCTGTATAAGTTATAATGTGTTAGTAGTCATCTGTATAAGTCATCATGTGTTAGCAGTCATCTGTATAAGTCATCATGTGTTAGCTGTCATCTGTATAAGTCATCATGTGTTAGCAGTCATCTGTATAAGTCATCATATGTTAGCTGTCATCTGTATAAGTCATCATGTGTTAGCAGTCATCTGTATAAGTCATCATGTGTTAGCAGTCATCTGTATAAGTCATCATGTGTTAGCTGTCGTTTATATAAGTTTACATGTGTTAGCAGTCATCTGTATAAGTCTCATATGTTAGTCATCTGTATAAGTCATCAAGTGTTAGCAATCATTTGTATAAGTCTAACAATAACACAAAGAGGAGTCGCTGACGAGCAGTTATTGAGGGGAGTGGGTATCACACTTCATACTAATGCTCATTATCCAATTTTGCGAAAATAATTTTGAGTACTATTATGATTTCACAATGTTCTTATTAAGATAAACAATTAACTTTTCTTAAACTATTGCCATAACATATGTATTGTTCTTATGTCCTTCCAAATTTGGATAAATCCAATTTCAATTAGTTAAGATATTGACCAAATTCCTGGTTGTCTGGTTACCTGTTTTATTTAGTATATTAATTTTATTCAGTCTCGACTACAATGGTTATAGATAATGGATTACTTAAAAACTACGAAAAAAGGAAATTGATTCATTATGGAGATTAATGAGGTCCAAGATTAATAGATGTAGAAATTATTAGATAATGAAGGGAAATAACTTTAATAAATTATTTCTTTTTGAAAACGTGTTCATATAACCAGATATTGACTTTCAAACAACAGTTCATTTCTATGTTCTTATGTAAACCTGCGTTAAGATATGATCTCTGTGGTACATTTATGCTAGTAAAGAAAAGATTTTAAAAGATAATTATAGACAATAAAGAAGGAGAAAGAGAATAAAAGAAGAAGGAAAATTTGATCTTTGCAATTTGAAGTAGAAATCTTTTGATTTTTTTAAACTACCGATAGTTTTGATGAAAGTGTATGGTAAGAAAACAATCTGAAATATTAAAATAATTGATGAAAATAAATATATCAAGGTTAGATAAAGATCAGTTAAGGCCATTATAAATTAATTGCTAGATAATCATCCTCGCCCACCCCTAATTTTCATTCCACTTTGACCCTTTTTATTTTCATAAAATTTTTTAAAAAAAATAGAATCCTCCATCCCCCTCCCCCTCCCCTTCTTTTTAAGAAAAATTGGATAATAATCTAGCAATTAATCTATAATGACCTAATACATATTTGTATAATTATAGATAGAGGGAATACTGATACAGGGCAGTGTTAGTGGTCACCTATTAACCAACCACTTGTCTTTAATAGCCGCATTTTCTATTTACCATTTTTATAGTTTTAGTTCAACTAAACCTGTATTAAATATTCACGGGCCTTAAAGGCATCCATTTTTCCATTTCCCTGGCGTGTCTGTGTCTGTATATAGTTTGATTCAGCATACAAGTTGTACAGTATATATACATAATATAGGTATTTTACAAAATTTATTAAAAACAGCAAATTACATTAAATGATCATTTCTCTAAAAATAACGATTGATCTGTTATTTGCTATGAACATCACATAATGTTATTATAAATGTATCACAAAAATTCTGTACTTTATCACAGTATTAATTATCAATAGAAGCGAGGCAGTAATCTCATGGATAGAGTGTTGGTCGCTCATTCTAGAGGTTGTGGGTGTGATCCCCGACTCGACCAGATGCCTCTCATAAAAGAACACTCAGTACTGGTTCTACCCAGGAAGTGGACTCAAAGCGGTTCATGTAAGTTCTGAGCTTTCATCGCAATCAAGCTAAAATAAATTAATATTAACTAAACTGATTAATATGAAGTAGATACAAAGAGGCTATTATAGCTTTCTTCTGAGCTCATGTGGTTCCGGCTAAGAATAGAATCTCTGTCGATCTCTGCAGAGGGGTAGGAATCGTGCGAATCGGTGTCATGTTCATTTTATCTTTTTTTGTCATGTTCACTATTGTGGTTAAATTATCAACCCCTATGTGGCTCCAGGGAGCCATGGGTGATGGCAAGAACAGGATCACTGTGGCTGATGCATGTCGTGAGAAGCGACAAATTGAGTAATACGATAGAATTTGCTGAAACTCTGCAGTTCTGCAGGTATCAAGGTTCTAGGTTTATTCTGCATATTTATTTGTTGGTGTATTTTTGTTTAAATCCGTATGTTAATTTGTTGTTTTTGTACATGTAGAGTGACCTTGGAATCTACCTTTCTGTTGGCGTCAAATAACCTATAATGTGTTGGTACGCTGTAAAGCCCTATTCATTCGTTCGTTCGTTCATTCGTTCGTTCGTTTTGTTCATTCATTCTTTCAGCTTTCTTCTGGATCTTTTTCACTTGTAATTTAATGTGTATATTGCATGTATGACTACCATGTGTGTTAAGATTAAAATATTGTTTAAACTTTTAATTTTTACAAAGTGAGTATCCTATTTTACTTAAAAATATTAAAATACTTGTTGTTAGTAGTTCTCAAATTAAAAAAAAAAATAAGCTTAAAAAGAAATAAAAGTGAATCTTAAAGTGACATAAAATGCTTATATACAGATTTATAGAATAAGGGAAGTGTGCTACAAAAGTTTGTAACTAAATGTGTAACCCTCTGTAAATAAAGACTATTATTATTATTATCATTATTATTATTATTATTGTTATTATTATTATTATTATTATTATTAATTATTATTAATTAAAAGAAGAAAACAAGATGAAAACCTAAAAAAACAACTCTTAAAATCTTTTTGATGCACATCCTATGAACCTGTTGAACTCCATTTATCAACTTCATAACTATTTTACAAGTGTTCTTGATAACCATGTATGGTATTGTAAATAATTGGTTTTATATACAATCTTCACATGGGCCATCAATTAGGTGCCAAGAAATGAAACGCATTTTCCCTCTGATGACTATCTTTATCAAGTCTTTGGTAAATTGTTGGTGTGCTGGATGCATAAATTATCTAGGATTATCAGAAGAGCGATCTTAACACATTCAATGAAAAACCCTTTATTGCCACAGTTGGGCAGGGGTGCCCAAGTTCGCATATTGATGAACGGAACTTCCCGTGAAACGTGATTACAGATCGGTTACAATAAAATCGTAGTCCGAATAAATCGCCCATTCAATAACTGAAGATTTCATATTCATGATTCTTTTATTAGTGTTTCAAATTTTAGGCTGTCAGCTTTGCATGTTTGGGTTGTACTTTTGTAACATCCAAAATAAGTTTTATTTGATTTGTCAAAGTTAAATGTTGGATCGCTGCATGGTCTTTATTAAGGTCTGATTCTGATATGATGTTTAGAATGTATGTTTTATGTTCCACAATGAGTTTAAAGTTTCATTTACAATACATGTTTGATCAGTATGCAATAGATATCTGTTTGATCTATATGCGTCTAAGGCGCCATTTCAAGACCACTTACCTTTTTTTAATACTTGCACTATCTACACTATGTAACACACATACAAACTACTGTTACACTTGTACAAACTACACTGTGTAACTACAAACTACTGTAACAATTGAACAAACTACACTATGTAACACTTGTACAAACTAAATTATCTAACACTTGTACAAACTACACTGTAACTACAAACTACTGTAACTATTGAACAAACTACACTATGTAACACCTGTACAAACTAAACTATCTAACACTTGTACAAACTAAACTAACACCTGTACAAAATACACTTCATAATACCTGTACAAACAACACTAAGTAACACATGTACAAACTACATTATGTAACACTTACACAAACTACATTATTTAACACTTGTAAAAACTACACCATGCAACAGTTGTACAAACTACACTGTAATACTTGTACAAACTACACTGTAATGTAACACTTGTTCAAACTACACTGTAATGTAACACTTGTACAAACTACACTGTAATGTAACAGTTGTACAAGTTACACTGTAATGTAACTCTTGTACAAACTACACTGTAATGTAACACTTGTACAACTACACTGTAATGTAACACTTGTACAAACTACACTGTAATGTAATACTTGTACAACTACACTGTAACACTTGAACTGCATGTTTTGTTACACTTGAACTGCACATATATTATGCAGTTTTCACACACTTCATAATATGTAGTCTACATCTCATCATCTTTAAAAAACAAACTGTGTTTGAGATGAACTTCCTGTTAAGTCTTAATGTAAAATATGGAGTTAAAATACTCAGTGTTGCCAAGTATTCAATTAATTATATGCTCAGAGGTACTTGTTTACCAACTGTCCTTCCAAGCGAAAATAAGTGCATGAAATTTTTCCCCTCCCATACACATTCTTAACTCATTATTTTGTTGTCACTGGTACTGGTCATGGTCAGGCTCCCCAGTAGCGTTGTCTGCTTTGGAAAGGGTCAGAAAGGGCAGCACGCCATTATCGATGAATGAATCAAGGTCAGGCAATAGAAATCTTTGACTTGAAGTCAAGGATGACCGAAGGCGGTTTAAGTTGTTATTTGAGATGAGGCAGAATTAATTAAGGAAACTCATTCATATTCCATTCAGAAATTCAAAATCACATGATTGTGTGAATTTGGATTATAGTTATTTGTTTCCCCCCCCACAAAATTCAATTCTGATGATCTTCAGATGTATCGCTATACTGAATTATAACGATAGAACTTTTAGCTTCTGTTACCACAGTCTGATAAACAATGCATAAATTGTGTTATAATTGATATGCATTTAAGTGCGACTTTACGCATTAACACAATATGAGCTGTCCATGAGGATTGGAGGTCGTAATTATAATAATTATGCGGGGTGAAAACGGAGACAGCCGTCTTAGCCAAAAACACTTTTATCGATCATCGAATGTTAAAATTGAGTGCAGTAAAAGTAAAACTGTATATGATAGGTAGTTGATAGTTTTTATGGCCATTGTCAGCGATTACTGATTAGATAGCGGGGTATTAATTGCCTGCTTAAGAATGGTGTTCAATATCGAAACTTATCATTACCGTATTTTGAAACTACTGACAGAATATTTTGCAACTGATATCCTTTCCAACTCTAGGTGATTGTGGTGAATGTCACTAAAAGAGTAGATAAAATACGGTTTTCATATTACAATATATTAATAATTCATATAATTCGCTTGATTTTTTTTTTAATGTATTTATGATTATGTAAAAGGATAGGGTTCAACTCCTTTGACTTAAAAAATTTGAAAATGATAAAGTTTTGGAGTAGAAGACATACGAATGTTAAGATAAATATCAGTATTTGCATATGAATGTGGTTAAAAAGTAATATCAAGTGATAGAAAATATGAATTTTTGAGATAGCATTGACAGATTTAATGTGGAAGATATTATCATGTTATCGTATAAAAAAACACTTAGTTTGAAAATAGCTGTTCATAATCTAGATCAATAACTTACATATAACATTGAGTATTTCAAAGTATAGGAAGTTTCAAAGATCTGATGATCACTGGGCTGACCTGGTTATAGATTTTGCACTTATGAGTAGATCTTATCTTCACATGCACCGACAATTATAAAGTAAAAATATAAACAGTTCTGCTGACATTGACAAGTTTTGTTAAAATCTTGATTGTGAAAGCTCTGTTTCTTATTATTGTATATATTATATATATTGTGTTTCGTTTCTCTTGTTTGTATTACTTTCAAACCTGTAATAACGGCAGCGGTGGTCCAGTTGCAGAGCACCCGCCTTGCATGTTGAAAGTTGTGGGTTTGATCCCTGATTGGGTTGTACCAAAATTATGATAAATGCACTGAACGCCTCCTTGCTTGGCGCTCAGTATTTAGAGGATAGTTCTGGGTCTGGTCGGCCCGGTGTCAGTATAATGTGACTGGGTGGGGTATCATACCACGGGTCTGCGGAATGATACTCCAGCCTGGCAGCCCTTAGAATACTGTCTCAAGCAGACACTGTTGTGATATGTCTGAAAAATTGTTATAAACAAATGATTAACACCATGCAACAACAATTTCAAACCTGTAATAGACTGTATCTAAGGGAATAGAACCAAAAGTGGTATTGGAAACCTGGTGAGTGAGTTGGAAGTCGAGTGACCAGTTACTAATGTTTGTAAGTTTACATGTTGAAGAATGTCATGATTTGTTACCATCAGTATACAAACTTTCATAAGTGTAAAAATATAAAACTTATATTCAAATTCTCATGAGGCCATCCTTAAAAAATGTTTGTTTGCTGTGCTCTGACCCAGAATTATTCATGTGAGTAGGTAGGTAACTAATATTTTTTTTTCTCCAGATTTTCATTTTGCATAGATTTTAAAGAAAATGGACAAAAATCATGCAATTTTGAGTGAGTAGGTAGGAGCGCAGCAAACAATTTTTTTTTTTAAGGACAGCCTGAACTTTGCATTAAAACACCTGTAGGTTTAGTTTAGTTTATGAAACACTTGTAGGTGTAGTTTAGTTTATGAAACACTTGTAGGTTTAGTTTAGTTTATATTTATTTTAACTTGATTGAGAAGAAAGCTCAAAGCTTTCCTGGGTAGAAGCAGAACTGAGCGTTGTTTTTTGAGAAGCATCATGTCGAGCCGGGGATCAAACCTGCAACCTCTGGCGTAAGCAGCAAACATTTTATTCGTTTCGTTACCGCCCTGGTTTTGGATTGAGAAATATGTTATTGAACAAATTGATTCCTGACGACCCAGCGAGGAGTTCTGAATGTCAAGTCGAAAAGTCGTGTTTTGAGTTGGAAAGTCGAGCCACAAAGAACGTATAACGTTACAAAATTACTTTTGAAGGGACACAATGGTTCTATGCAGGTCTTGTATAAACATCTGAGGTCTTTCTCCATGAATAAAACTGGATGTTATATTATGTTGAGTACCATTTTTTTTAAAATTACAAACTGCCCATGGTTTATACTCGTCTCTCACTATCGCGTGGATGACTATTTTATTTAATCTTATGGCAAAAAAATTTATAAAAATTTTTAAATATTGATTCTAGGATGAATTGTACACTGTTTGACTTCTATATATTCTGCATTATTCCCGAATATCAAAACATTCAGGGGTGTTGGGAAATCATTACAATGATAAAGAATTTAAACTACATACATACATACATACATACATACATACAAAAGTAAGTTTAATAGTTGCAGTAGATTAGGTGGGTGAAGAGCTGGTTTGTTGTATACATACAGTCATGTGCCTGGTAGACTTGGGGTGATTAAGCTGACCTATGTTCTTGTAGGTCTCTAAGTGTCAGTTCACATTAATTTGCCAACAACCCATGAATCACTCCACAACCTGTTGCCCTGTCATCTTGCACCCATTTTTCACCATTTCCTTGCACATAATCTCTTCATTCATATGCCGTTTTTTTTAGTATTTTTGTGATTTTATCAAAACTAATACCTATGGGGATGTCTTTTCTGATCGCCTTCAACAATATAAGCATTATTTATGATGATAATTAGGCAGGGATAGCATCAGAAATGGTCTGAAAGGTAAATTGTGATGGACCTTGGGTCAAAATGGACTTCACATTAAATTTTGTATGGGTGCAAGTTATTGTTCATACACAGTTGGATAGGCTAAGAGAAATTATGACTTGACTGCTATCTGATTTATGGAAATTCTGGCTATAATTATCTTTTACCATTTAGAATTTTCCCAGGCATGCTGAGAGAGATGGCTGTTGTGGTTTAATTATTCTTGGTTGATCGACCAATTCACACCATGGCCTTCAGTAAAGTGCTCATAAAATATAAATCACCCCAAAGTGATAAAATTCACTAGTATTTTCTAAAAACGATATTTATATATATATCATTATATATGTAGGTGCTTTTGAAATATAAATTATTCAAAGAATAGATTGCTATCTTCAACAAGCATTCAATTAGTTCTTATAGCTTAAATCATCTTTGTCATAAAAAGTCTGGAACAAATCTTTTAAAAGTTTCACAAGTAAGCACTAATGAAATATTGAGCAAAAAATAATAATTAGAAGGCTTTTCCATTATATTAAATACCAAAATGTATTTTATTATAAGGTTCACTTTACATTTTGTTTCAAACTTGCCTAATGGGTTCTCTTATTCAAATTATATATGTCGGTCATTTTCACAATGAATGACTTTAACAATGGTTCAGATAACACGCCCCATAATGCCCAGACTTGGGATGAATATTTTATATCAACATTAGTAAATTTTTCAAACTTGTGGAGTCCAGAAAGATTTAATGTTGTCTTAATTGTAATAATATTGGGTAGGAAGTCTGAGGTCTGAGTAAAGGAAATAATATTGTTATAGAAGTGTAAGGACATTTTTTTCTGTTAGATAAAGGGAGTGCTGTGTTTGATCATTTTGAATTAGTAATGATGTATGATTTATTAGAAGATAATTGAAAAAAAAGTATAGATAATCATAGCTACCGAATCACAATTCTGAATTTAGTTATGTATAAGCCCTTGTATTGAGTCCGTTCCTGGGAACTGTGCGTACTGAATGTTGATTTCAGAGAGGCCAGTTGGTCGAGCTTGGGATCAAACCCTTGGCCTCTGGCTTGAGTGGCCAACACTGTTCTCTTCATTGCTGCCTAGTTATACTGAATTCAATAGATTCTCATGATACAACAGTTTGTATAAGATTATTTATTTTACATTGATTGTGAAACAAAGTCATACATCGTTATGCAAAAGATGTTTGACATATTCATGAGCAGGACCAGTATTATGCAAATTTATCAAAATTGTCCAGGTACCTGATGGAAGATCAAACCAAACAGCCATACTCATTCTTCTGAGCCAACACTTTGCTTGGTCATAAGCACCACAAATTAAAATAATGTTTATAAGAAAATGTGAACAAACATTATTGGTCACTTTAAAACACAGGTTGATTCAAACTTATAACAACAGTTAAAAGAAAATAATGACTACTTAAACAATAGGCTTGATTGATGTTAATTAGTATGCAATTAATGCATGTTTGATATTTAGTATATTAATTAACACATGTTTTATATTCAATTTGCTTATTAACTCATTTGATATGTGTTAATTATCACATGTTTAATATTTAGTTTGTTAATTGACACATGTTTGATATTTAATTTGTTAATTAACACGTATTTGATATTTAGTTTGCTAATTAACACATGTTTAATATTAAATCTGTTTATTAACTCATGTTTGATATTTGGTTTGTTAATTAACACATGTTTAATATTTAGTTTGTTAGTTAACACATGTTTGATATTAAGTTTGTTTATTGACACATGTTTGATATTTAGGTTGTTATATAACACATGTTTGATATTAAGTTTATTAATTAATACATGTGTGATATTAAGTTTATTAATTAATACATGTGTGATATTAAGTTTATTAATTAACACATGTTTGATATTTAGCTTGTTAATTAACAGGAGTTTGATAGTTAGGTTGTTATATAACACATGTTGGATATTTAGGTTGTTAATTAATACATGTTTGATATTTAATTTGTTAATTAACACATGTTGGATATTTAGTTTGTTATATAACGCATGTTTGATATTTATTTTATTAATCAAACACATGTTTGATATTAAGTTTATTAATCAAACACATGTTTGATATTAAGTTTATTAATTAACACATGTTGGATATTTAGGTTGTTAATTAATACATGTTTGATATTTAATTTGTTAATTAACACATGTTGGATATTTAGGTTGTTATATAACACGTGTTTGATATTAAGTTTATTAATCAAACATATGTTTGATATTTAGTTTATTAATTAACACATGTTTGATATTTAGGTTGTTATATAACACATGTTTAATATTTGTTTTGTTAATTAACACATGTTGGATATGGACCCGTGCTGAATATAGCCAATAGTTAAAAGTAAAGTCTATACGTAAATACTTGATTTTATTGACTGTATTTGATAAAATATATTACAATATTAATAAGAGGTTATTGTATAATATTAATACATGAATTTAACCGGTATTAAATAAATACCTCATAGTTAATTCATCCGTACCAATCACAGAAGACTTTAGAAAACAGTGCAGGAAGAACACTTCCTGCACTGTTTTCCACTCTGTCAGTTAATATAAGCATAATTCACCCAATAATTCAAAAGTCTTCAATACTAGGTGTCCAAAGGTGTCTATATTAGAGGTGTCAAATGGTGTCGCTATGAAGTAAAGGGTTAAGACAACGTAAATAATACATGTCATGTTTGTAGAAACACTACTTCGTTTGAATGTTATAAGTATTTAAAAAAGACACTTCTGTTTATTTGATTTATACTCAAACTGTACAATTGTTTCTATACTCGTATGCATATATATTCGTCCATATTATATATATATATATATATATATATATATATATATATATATATATATGTTGCCGCCAAGTGTTGGTGATTAACATGTAGGTATGTTTGAGTCGAAATAAACAAATTGAATTGAATTGATATTAAGTTTAACACTATTATGTCTGTGGTTATTTGGTCTATGCGCCGTCTTCAAATCACTTAATTACCTCTCACCACTAATGTCATAGGTTCGAGTCCCGCTCTCTCTCCAAAATTGTTACGTGAGAAAGATTGCCAATTGTTTGCGGAAGATGGTGGTTCTACTCAGATTTATTCTAAGGTCGTCCACCATCGATAAAACTGAAAAATAATGAAATAGGTAATTGTGGAAATTTACCTACCGGTAATTTAATAACTTCCCTGCTTCATGTACATGTACTTGAATGCATTAAATACAAAATTGATTAGAAATAACCGAAAACAGCTATCTGATTTTAGTTTTAAAAAGAAATTTTTTTGTGATTATGATCATAAAATTGCTGAATATGAACAATTTCTCAAAACTCCTATTCAACAATTTCTATTTTCTCCAAACTATACAACAGAAGTATAACTGTTATCTTTTATCCTATTATTATATAAGTTTTTGGCATAAGTGAAACAATTATATACCAGTAATATGTTTGTGGTTGTAACACAAGGTCTACTTTTATACTGTAAACATATCACTTTACTAATCAAAGTTATACAGTTTTGAAAGGTTTTCGCCAACTTTCTTCTTATAAGCTGTTTATTATTTCAAAATATTGTCAACTTTTGATAAAAAAACTTGTCAAATTATCTCCGATTTATGAAAGCCTGCTCTCTTTTTCTTTTTTTGCTCACAAAAATTTTATTATCTATACAAATATCATGACAATTAATCATAATTTTGTCGATATTGCGACAATATTTCTTCAAGATAAAGTGCAGGTGTCGTTATGCATTTTTATTGCAGAAACGTTCATTATATTATAGAGGTGTCTTATTTGAATTGTCACGTCCGGCCTTTTATATTCAAGTCTCCTTGCAAATTGCATGTCTTGAGTGCTTAAAAGCTGATTGCTTTTCAAGTTAAGAAAAATCAATAGTTATAACTTTGTTAAGCCTTGAAAATATTGAAGATTCATTATCGGTTATTGAAATGTTTAATTATAGGTTGAGAGCTTCAACTCACAGGAGGGTAAATGAAGAGGTTTTTTTTACAATGTCAGTTTTTTTTTCTTTAAAAATTTTGGGTGTTTCAAACTATTGAAGAAGCCAATTTTTCTTAAACAAGTATAACAAATTAGCATTAACATTTAATAATTAATGAATGCTAATACAAGTTAGTTGGAGGAATATCATTTAAAAAAATGAAGAAGAAAATTGGAGTTACTTCCCTTTGACCATAAGATTTAAAAAATAGTATAGTCGTAAAATTTATATAAAAGAAATGAAAGTCATTATCAATTAATTGATAACTATAAAAAAAAACCCGCTGGGTATTAATTATTGTCAACAAAATTTTAATGGAATTAAATTATTTAACACTGTGTCTTTGGTGCCTGTCAGTACAACACTAACATTACTGATATTTCCTCATCAATTGCGTAATATATTGACACCCATATCTGATATCCCACCTCCACCTCCGCCATTTGAAGAATAGTGGCGTATTAAGTGTAACCCCTGTCTGTTCATACTATAAAAAAAAAATTTCCGATCAATAACTTGTGAAGGGGTCAATATATTTGATTAATATTCCATGTGTTCCTGTATAATTGTAAAACTGGTCAAGTTTAATATTTTCCAACACCTGATGAGTCAACTTTAAGTTATCTAACCCTTTCCAACTAAATTGTCAGAAAAAAGATTGATTTCCCGACAACAGCGGGGTCATTCATGTCCACAGACACCTTTCTTATATATTTATATTTTAACTTTGATATATTTTCATACAAACTATATAAATTATAAACATTCAATTAAACTTACTATAATTTATTCTGACATTGTAAGAATACCCCTCTGAGAGAGTGTATGCTCTCCCATTATAGAAAGATTTGGCAGTTTTTGTTATTTCATATTAAATTCTAACCACTGAACCAATAAAAACTGATTCCTGTAATTCAAGTTTCCTGAGAAAATTCTTTTTTTTTCAGGATACATTAATTGACTGAAATAAATTTTTATAGAATAGTTTTTACTCCAGCACTTGTGCAACGTTTAGGGCATTCACTGCTGCAGTGTTAAACTGTTTTTTATTAACTGGTGTTGGTGGTTTTTTATTCCATATCTAACTTAATATCTATATAATGTAATATAATACATCATACACAGCATTGGCTGACATGACAATAGACCCTTTCATGCCTGTTAACTGTTAACTGGGTATTTGGGGATTTCAAACACCTGTTGAAAAGGAAGAATTAACAAAGAGATAAACAATGTAGACCATGCATGATGTTGGTCGGTTGAGCTGTATATAATACTGAGAATGCACTGTACCAATGATGACCTGCACACAATGTAGACCCTGGTTTGACTGCACACATTGTAGACACTGGTTGGACTGCACACAATGTAGACTATGGTTGGACTTCACAATATAGATCATGGTTGGATTGCACACTTTGTAGACCATGGATGGACTGCACATAATGTAGACCATGGTTGGACTTCACACTACGTAGACCATGGTTGGACTGCACACAGTGTAAACCATGTTTTGACTGCACACAATTAAGACCATGGTTGGACTTCACACATTGTAGACCATGGTTGGACTGCACACAATGTAGACCATGTTTATACTTCAGACAATGTAGATCCTTTTTGGACTACACGCAATGTAGAATATGGTTAGACATAACAATATAGACCATGGTTGGATTGCACACAATGTAGACCATGGTTGGACTGCACACAGTGTAGACCATGGTTGGACTTTTATAATGTAGACTATGGTTTGACTTCACACAATGTAGACCATGTTTATGCTTCACACAATGTGAACCCTTGATGGACTGCACACACTGTAGACCATGGCTAGACTGCACCTAATGTAGACAATATTTGGACTACACACAATGTAGAACATGGTTGGACTACACACATTGTAGACCATGGCTAAACTGCACATAATGTAGACTATGGTTTGACTACACACAATGTAGACCATGTTAAGACTTCACATAATATAGACCAAATTAGGACTACACACAATGAAGATCATGGTTGGACTGCCCACAATGTAGACTATGGTTTGACTGCACACAGTGTAGACTATGGTTTGACTACACACAATGTAGACCATGATTGGACTGCACACAATGTAGACCATGTTTGGACTGCACACAATGTAGACAATGGTTGGACTTTACAATATAGACCATCGTTGCATTGCACACAATGTAGACCATGGTTGGACTGCACATAATGTAGACTATGGTTGTACTGCACACAATGTAAACCATGTTGATACTTCACACAATGTTGACCCTTGTTGGACTTCACATAATGTAGACAATGGTTGGACTGCACACAATTTAGACAATGGCTAAAGTGCACATAATGTAGATCATATTTGGACTACACACAACGTAGACCATGGTTGGACTGCACACAGCGTAGACCATGGTTAGACTGCGCATAATGTAGGCTATGGTTTGACTACACACAATGTAGACCATGTTGAGACTTTACATAATGTAGACCATATTTGGACCACACACCATGTAGATCATGGTTAGACTGCCTACAATGTAAAATATGGTTTGACTGCACACAATGTAGACTACGGTTTGACTACACACAATTTAGACTATGGTTTGACTACACACAATTTAGACCATGTTTAAACTTCACATAATGTAGACCAAATTTCACTGCACACAATGTAGACCATGGTTAGACTTCATAATGTAGACCATGGTTGGACTGCACACAGTGTAGACCATGTTTAGACTACATACAATGTAGACCATGGTTGGACTTCACACACTGCAGACCATGGTTGGACTTCACAATATAGACCATCGTTGCATTGCACACAATGTAGCCCATGTTTATACTTCACACAATGTAGACCCTTGTTGGACTACATGCAATGTAGACCATGGTTGGACTTCACAGCATATACCATGGTTGGACTGAACATAAAGTAGACCATGGTTTGACTGCACACCATGTAGACCATGTTTATACTTCACACAATGTAGACCCTTGTTGGACTTTACACAATGTAGACCATGGTTGGACTGCACACAATGTAGACCATGACTAGACTGCACATAACATAAACCATTTTTGGACTACACACAATGTAGACAATTGTTTGACTGCATACAATGAAGACCATGTTTAGACTTCACATAATGTAGAACATATTTGGACTACACACAATGAAGTCCATGGTTTGACTGCACACAATGTAGACTATAGTTTTAACTACACACAATGTGGATGGACTGCACACAAGGTAGACCATGTTTATACATCATACAATGTAGACAATATTTGGACTACACACAATGTAGACCATGTTTAGACTAGACACAATGTAGACCATGGTTGGACGGCACACAATGTAGGCTATGGTTGACTTCACACTATGTAGACCCTGTTTATACTTCACACAATGTAAACAATATTTAGACTTTACACAATGTAGACCATGGTTGGACTACACACAGTGTAGACCATGGTTCAACTACACACAATGAAGACAATATTTGGACTTCACACAATGTAGACCATGGTTAGACTGCATACATTTTAGACCATGGTTGAACTGCACACAATGCAGACTGGTTTGACTACACACAATGTAGACCATGGTTGGACTGTACAAGGTGTAGACCATGGTTGAACTGCACAAGGTATAGACCATGGTTGGACTGCACAGTGTAGGCCATGGTTGGACTGTATACTGGAAAACATGGTTGGACTTCACACAATGTAGACTGGTTTGACTACACACAATGTAGACCATGGCTGGAATGCAAACACTATAGACCATGATTGGACTTCACACAATGTAGACCATGGTTGGACTGCACATAATGTAGACTATGATTGAACTGCACACAATGTAAACCATGGTTGGACTGCACAGTGTAGACCATTGTTTTACTGCACACTGTAGACCATGGTTGGACTGCACACAGTGCAGACCATGGTTGAACTGCACACAGTGTAGACCATGGTTGGACTGCACACAATGTAGTGTATGGTTAGATTACACACAATGTAGACTATGGTTTGACTAGACACAGTGTATACCATGGTTGGACTGCACACAATGTAGACCATGGTCGGACTACACATAATGTAGACCATGGTTGGACTGCACACAATGTAAACCATGGTTGTACTACACAGAATGTAGACTATGGTTAAACTGCACACAGTGTAAACCATTGTTGGACTGCACACAATGTAAACTATAGTTGGACTGCACATGATGTAGACTATGGTTTGACTACACACAATGTAGACCATGGTTGGACTGCACACAGTGTAAGACTGCAGATAATGTTGACTATGGTTTGACTACACACAATGAAGACCATGTTTAGACTTCACATAATGTATACCATATACCATATTTGGACTACACACACTGTAGTCTATGGTTGGACTGCACACAATGTAGACTATGTTTAGACTTCACATAATGTAGACCATTTTTGGACTACACACTCTGTAGACCATGGTTGGACTGCACACATTGTAGACTACGGTTTGACTGCAAACAATGTAGACTATAGTTTGACTACACACAATGTTGACTATATTTGGACTTTCCACAATGTGGTTGGACTACACAAAATGTAGACCATGTTTAGTCTTGCACACTGTCGATTAATATTTGGACTAGACACAATGTAGAGCATGGTTGGACTACACAAAGTGTAGACCATGGTTTAACTACACACAATGAAGACACTATTTGGATTTAACACAATTTACACCATGGTTGGACTGCATACATTGTAGACCATGGTTGAACTGCACACAATGCAGACTGGTTGGATTGCACACAATGAAGACTATGGTTTGACTACACACAATGTAGACCATGGTTGGACTGCACAAGGTGTAGTCAATGGTTGGACTGCACACAGTGTAGACCATGGTTGGACTTCACACAATGTAGACCGTGGTTGGACTGCACATAATGTAGACTGTGGTTGGACTGCACAAAATGTAAACCATGGTTGGACTGCACAGTGTAGACCATAGTTTGATTACACACAATGTAGGCCATGGTTGGAATGCACACAATGTAGACCATGGTTGGACTTCACATAATGTTGACCATGGTTGGACTGCACATAATGTAGACTGTGGTTGGACTGCACACAATGTAAACCATGGTTGGACTGCACAGTGTAGACCATGGTTATACTGTACACTGTAGACCATGGTTGGACTGCACACAGTGCAGACTGTGGTTGGACTGCACACAGTGTAAACTATGGTTGGACTGCATGAAATGTAGAGTATGGTTAGATTACACACAATGTAGACTATGGTTGGACAAGACACAGTGTATACCTTGGTTTGACTGCACACAATGTAGACCATGGTTGGACTACACATAATGTAGACCATGGTTGGACTGCACACAATGTAAACCATGGTTGGACTACACATAATGTAGACTATGGTTGAACTGCACACAGTGTAGACCATTGTTTGACTGCACACAATGTAAACCATAGTTGGACTGCACATTATGTAGACTATGGTTTGACTACACACAATGTAGACCATGGTTGGACTGCACTCAGTGTTGACCATGGTTGGACTTCACACACTGTAGACCATGATTGGACTACACACAATGTAAACCATGGTTGGACTGCACACAGTGTAGACCATGGTTGGACTACACACAGTGTAGACCATGGTTGGAATGCACACAGTGTAGAGTATTGTTAGATTAAACACAATGTAGACCATGGTTGGACTGCACACAGTGTAGACCATGGTTGGACTGGACACAATGTAGACCATGGTTGGACTGCACACAGTGTAGACCATGGTTGGACTACACACAATGTAGATTGTGGTTTGATTGCACACAGTGTAGACCATGGTTGAACTGCACACAATGTAAACTATGGTTGGACTGAACACAGTGTAGACCATGGTTGGAATTCACATAATGTAGACCATGGTTAGACTTTACACAAAGTAAACCATTGTTTGACTGCACACAGTGTAGACCATGGTTGGACTAGACACAGTGTAGACTATGGTTTCACTGCACACAATGTTGAGTATGGTTAGAATACACAATGTTGACCATTTCCTAAAATATAAAAAGCTGTAGACCATTTCCTAAAAGTTAAACGATTTATTTATCCTATATATATTTTCTTACATTTATACTACATTAACCTCTATACTTTCTTTTTTTTAAAAAAATCCCTGTATATAAAACTGTTATGCATCATCTTTACTCAGGTACACATTATGAAAGTAGGGGGGGGGGGGGGGGGGGGGGGTGGGGGGGAACGAATTAAAATCGTCTATTAAATGTCTAATTACAGTGGTGACAGTACTAAATTACATTTTATTTCTCCTCTTTAGTAAATTACCATGCATAGTAACCCTCCAGGTATTTAAATAGAGTTGATTCAATCTCATGATGCTTTTATGGCTATGTTGTTTGTTTTTCTCAGGTCCATCTATAGGTTAATCAGTGTCTTTTGAATTAACTTGAATTTGGCTTTAATTGTCCGGTGTTTTTTTCATCTCTATATAGGATGTTTATAGTCTTTATTCTTTATCTAAATATCATCATTGTTAATACTAAGTATAAACATAATATAAAATAAAACAATCTTTACACTTAATAAATAACCATGCCATTCTATAAAGAATTATAAGAGAATATATTTAAAACATGTTTTAACCAATGTATCACAAAGTCATGTTCTTATCACATTAGCTAGGCCCGATTAACTCAGTCGGTTACGCGTCTGACTATCAATCCAGGGGTCGTGAGTTTGAATCCCCAGTCCGGCATCAGTCTCCGTGATGATTGATATACAACATTGTGTCTCATTATCATTCGTCTCCCAGCACTGATTCAAATGGGAAAGTTATCAGTTACTTGTGGAGATGGGGTGCGCTCAAGTACTGGTTAATCCCAGGAAACTGGTTATGTTAACTGATCGTCTGTTAGCCCTCGATAGCATAAAAATGACGCTAAATATTCAATCAATCAATCTTATCATATTACTACTTATACATTTACATGTTTATTGATAAACCTGCAGAATATTTAACATTAACTGTTTAACCCTTTGCTCCATAGATACACATTTTCCCGCACCAATCACAGAAAGCCTTTGAAAACAGTGCAGGAAGAGTTCAGATTGCTAATAACGTCCCAATTTTGACCTTATTTTTGGTAAGTAGAAGAGACTTCTGTGACCTATGGCCATATTTCAAGTTGGTTATAAGAGCATGTTTTATAACTGATGTAAAATAAATTACTTCAGGCAACATAGGTAAATATTATTTGTTGGCATATTTTTGTTACGGTTGGTGATAGTTTAAACTTATTTATTTCACTTTGTGAAACAAGTTATTACAACTTGGACAAATCACGCCCAAAGTCTTCCTGGGTTGAGCCAATATAGCTAAGCATATACGGAAAAGGTGTCTTGCTCAAGAACACTACACATAGCCTTGGTGGAGGATCCAGCCCATGACCGTCCGATCATGGGTTTGGTGCTCTACCACTGGACCACATGCTCCACACGGTTGGTGTTGGTGATAGCATAGGTGGGGAATATATCATTGTTTTTTTAAATATATGTATTTATATGACTTGACAATCTAAAAAAAGGGTCAAGGTCATAACGATAAAATGTTAAATCGTAATTATCTAAAAACTGTTTTCATTTATGTCATGTACACAGGGATTAGTAATACCAAAATTTTATGACTTCTAAAGTTGACTGGAGTTCATTTCAGTTAAAATTTAAATAAAAGTACGTCATTTGAATAATTAAGTGGCTTTTGATTAATTAATATGACTTTGATTTTGCGGGCTCCAGTCAGTGACTACCACTTACCTACCACTAATATGCTCGTATCGGAACTGTAATTACATATGATGGTCTGTGTTGTAATGTTTTTTGTTATTGTATTTAGTTGGCTGATACGTCAAAGCGTCAAAGCTGTAAGTGTATCAGTAATTGGATTGTACTCATTATAAAGTGAAGTAAACACACAAATTATTCATATGTATTATACTACAAGATGAATTGTTTGTAGGTAATTAATTGCATGTTTACATGTTCACGGAAATTATTACAAGTTTCATGTGTTTTTTTTGTCAATTGTATAAACTATTACCTATAAATGGCAGGATGCATTTTATCTCATGAACATGATGAAATCTGACCCATTTTTGCAATGATGTAAGAAAATCATATGTGTGTGGGTGGGTTGCTTGTAAGTTGGTAATAAGGAAGGTGTGGTGTTGATGGTGTCAGGAAGTGCGTAGAACATGTTCTACTTGTAGGATATTGGTGTTGTTTGGTTGGTGATGGTGCTCGGTTGTATATGTTCTACTTGTAAGACAGTGGTGTTGTGTGGTTGGTGATGGTGCTTGGTTGTATATGGAATATGTTCTACCTGTAAGACAGTGGTGTTGTGTGGTTGGTGATGGTGCTCGGTTGTATATGGAATATGTTCTATTTGTAAGATAGTGGTGTTGTGTGGTTGGTGATGGTGCTCGGTTGTATATGGAATATGTTCTACCTGTAAGACAGTGGTGTTGTGTGGTTGGTGATGGTGCTCGGTTGTATATGGAATATGTTATACTTGTAAGACAGTGGTGTTGTGTGGTTGGTGATGGTGCTTGGTTGTATATAGAAATATGTTATACTTGTAAGACAGTGGTGTTGTGTGGTTGGTGATGGTGCTCGGTTGTATATGGAATATGTTCTACCTGTAAGACAGTGGTGTTGTGTGGTTGGTGATGGTGCTCAGTTGTATATGGAATATGTTCTACCTGTAAGACAGTGGTGTTGTGTGGTTGGTGATGTGCTCAGTTGTATATGGAATATGTTCTATTTGTAAGATAGTGGTGTTGTGTGGTTGGTGATGGTGCTCGGTTGTATATGGAATATGTTCTATTTGTAAGATAGTGGTGTTGTGTGGTTGGTGATGGTGCTCGGTTGTATATGGAATATGTTCTACCTGTAAGACAGTGGTGTTGTGTGGTTGGTGATGGTGCTCGGTTGTGGTGGAATATGTTCTATTTGTAAGATAGTGGTGTTGTGTGGTTGGTGATGGTGCTCGGTTGTATATGGAATATGTTCTATTTGTAAGATAGTGGTGTTGTGTGGTTGGTGATGTTGTTCGGTTGTATATATGGAATATGTTCTACTTGTAAGACAGTGGTGTTGTGTGGTTGGTGATGGTGCTCGGTTGTATATGGAATATGTTCTACTTGTAAGATGGTGGTGTTGTATGGTTGGTGATGGTGCTCGATTTTATATGGAATATGTTCTACTTGTAAGACAGTGGTGTTGTGTGGTTGGTGATGGTGTTCGGTTGTATATGGAATATGTTCTACCTGTAAGACAGTGGTGTTGTGTGGTTGGTGATGGTGCTCAGTTGTATATGGAATATGTTCAACTTATAAGACAGTGGTGTTGTGTGGTTGGTGATGGTGCTCGGTTGTATATGGAATATGTTCTACCTGTAAGACAGTGGTGTTGTGTGGTTGGTGATGGTGCTCAGCTGTATATGGAATATGTTCAACTTGTAAGACAGTGGTGTTGTGTGGTTGGTGATGGTGCTCGGTTGTATATGGAATATGTTCTACCTGTAAGACAGTGGTGTTGTGTGGTTGGTGATGGTGCTCAGTTGTATATGGAATATGTTCAACTTGTAAGACAGTGGTGTTGTGTGGTTGGTGATGGTGCTCGGTTGTATATGGAATTTGTTCTACTTGTAAGACAGTGGTGTTGTGTGGTTGGTGATGGTGCTCGGTTGTATATGGAATATGTTCTACCTGTAGGACAGTGATGTTGTGTGGTTGGTGATGGTGCTCGGTTGTATATGGAATATGTTCTACCTGTAAGACAGTGGTGTTGTGTGGTTGGTGATGGTGCTCGGTTGTTTATGGAATATGTTCTACTTGTAAGACAGTGGTGTTGTGTGGTTGGTGATGGTGCTCGGTTGTATATGGAATATGTTCTACTTGTAAGACTGGTGTTGTATGGTTGGTGATGGTGCTCGGTTGTATATGGAATATGTTCTACTTGTAAGACACTGTTGGTGTTGTGTGGTTGGTGATGGTGCTCGGTTGTATATGGAATATGTTCTACCTGTAAGACACTGTTGGTGTTGTGTGGTTGGTGATGGTGCTCGGTTGTATATGGAATATGTTCTACCTGTAAGACAGTGGTGTTGTGTGGTTGGTGATGGTGCTCAGTTGTATATGGAATATGTTCTACTTGTAAGACAGTGGTGTTGTGTGGTTGGTGATGGTGCTCGGTTGTATATGGAATATGTTCTGCCTGTAAGACAGTGGTGTTGTGTGGTTGGTGATGGTGCTCGGTTGTTTATGGAATATGTTCTACTTGTAAGACAGTGGTGTTGTGTGGTTGGTGATGGTGCTCGGTTGTTTATGGAATATGTTCTACTTGTAAGACAGTGGTGTTGTGTGGTTGGTGATGGTGCTCGGTTGTATATGGAATATGTTCTACCTGTAAGACAGTGGTGTTGTGTGGTTGGTGATGGTGCTCGGTTGTATATGGAATATGTTCTGCCTGTAAGACAGTGGTGTTGTGTGGTTGGTGATGGTGCTCAGTTGTATATGGAATATGTTCAACTTGTAAGACAGTGGTGTTGTGTGGTTGGTGATGGTGCTCGGTTGTATATGGAATTTGTTCTACTTGTAAGACAGTGGTGTTGTGTGGTTGGTGATGGTGCTCGGTTGTATATGGAATATGTTCTACCTGTAGGACAGTGATGTTGTGTGGTTGGTGATGGTGCTCGGTTGTATATGGAATATGTTCTACCTGTAAGACAGTGGTGTTGTGTGGTTGGTGATGGTGCTCGGTTGTTTATGGAATATGTTCTACTTGTAAGACAGTGGTGTTGTGTGGTTGGTGATGGTGCTCGGTTGTATATGGAATATGTTCTACTTGTAAGACTGGTGTTGTATGGTTGGTGATGGTGCTCGGTTGTATATGGAATATGTTCTACTTGTAAGACACTGTTGGTGTTGTGTGGTTGGTGATGGTGCTCGGTTGTATATGGAATATGTTCTACCTGTAAGACACTGTTGGTGTTGTGTGGTTGGTGATGGTGCTCGGTTGTATATGGAATATGTTCTACCTGTAAGACAGTGGTGTTGTGTGGTTGGTGATGGTGCTCAGTTGTATATGGAATATGTTCTACTTGTAAGACAGTGGTGTTGTGTGGTTGGTGATGGTGCTCGGTTGTATATGGAATATGTTCTGCCTGTAAGACAGTGGTGTTGTGTGGTTGGTGATGGTGCTCGGTTGTTTATGGAATATGTTCTACTTGTAAGACAGTGGTGTTGTGTGGTTGGTGATGGTGCTCGGTTGTTTATGGAATATGTTCTACTTGTAAGACAGTGGTGTTGTGTGGTTGGTGATGGTGCTCGGTTGTATATGGAATATGTTCTACCTGTAAGACAGTGGTGTTGTGTGGTTGGTGATGGTGCTCGGTTGTATATGGAATATGTTCTGCCTGTAAGACAGTGGTGTTGTGTGGTTGGTGATGGTGCTCGGTTGTTTATGGAATATGTTCTACTTGTAAGACAGTGGTGTTGTGTGGTTGGTGATGGTGCTCGGTTGTATACGGAACATGTTCTGATATCATGTTAGTGCCTGATTTTATGGGATGAGAAAGAGAAGAGGAAAAAAACTCTTGTACCTTGCCACACGCCAGAGTTCAATGGATTCGCTTCATGCTTGATCCGATGGCCTTTGAAAAACATTGCTCAGTACTGCTGTACCCAAGAAACGGCCTCGTGAGCTTTTCTTAATAGCTCTGAGCTTTCTTTGCAGTGAAGTTTTACATAAATTTAAATAAACTAAATAATTCACCATTGCTTTGACTTAAAGTACATTTAATAGCCTAGTTTGCCACAGAGGTTCTACCTATTGAAATTGATGGTGATTCTTCTTGTGTCTCAAAGGGGTGGGGGGTGTCGCCAACTGTACTTTAGAACACAAAAATAAACTACTCTTTGATTAAAATATCTTGTCTTCAAAATTCCTTTTAGATATTAATGTTAATGTTTATTTTAGAATTTGTAATGAACTTGTATTTTTCTATTCTATACAGTTCACTTTTTGTGATTTTAAGCGTACTCATATTCTTAACAGGCAATGTTGTAATAGTGCATTTGTATTGTTTTTTTATACAGGGATGGTGTTATTCTTTTTTTTTACAAAAAATTATTTTATTTGAAGGAGAACAAATTGAAGATTTAGATTGTTTGGCTGCCTTTGATCTCGGAGTACTTTAATTGCATGAGGGTATGCATGTTAAAAATAGGTTGTTCAATATTTGATATCAAACAATTTGTATTTATAAAAGATATTAATAACAGATATGCATTGTTGTTAATATCTTTTTGATACTAAAGCAAGCCTTTGAACAACCATTATAAAAGGAACACTACAATAAATGACCTGAGTAATAGAATATATAAATGAATGAGTGGCATGCATTTTAATGCTCAGAAAAATGTATAATTTAGTAAAAAAAAACACACAAAAAAAACTTGCATACATGATTGCAGTGTTATTATTTGACAGATTTTAACCAAACTTTCACAGTAGTACAGGGAGGTAGACATGAATTTGATATTGGTGCAGCTTAATATTTTACAAATTTATGAAAAGTATGAAACAAAAAAAAAAGGAAATTATTTGTGTGACATACATTAAATGTAAACTAACTAAAAAATGTAGAAAAGTTTTGAAATTTTTGATGAGGGATGCTGCACCCATTTTTATGCCATGGTTTATGAACTCAACTTGATCAAATAATTACTGTAGGACTCATTATGTGTCCTTGCCCACTGGGAGACAAATTATGTGTCCTTGCCCACTGGGAGACAAATTATGTGTCCCCTGTCACTGGGAGACAAATTATGTGTCCCCTGTCACTGGGAGACAAATTATGTGCCCCCCCCCTCACTGGGAGACAAATTATGTGTCCCCTGTCACTGGGAGACAAATTATGTGCCCCCCCCCCCTCACTGGGAGACAAATTATGTGCCACCCCTCACTGGGAGACAAATTATGTGTCCCCCCTCACTGGGAGACAAATTATGTGTGCCCTCCCTCACTGGGAGACAAATTATGTGTGTCCCGTCACTGGGAGACAAATTGTGTGTCCTCCCTCACTGGGAGACAAATTATGTGTGCCCTCCCTCACTGGGAGACAAATAATGTGTGCCCTCCCTCACTGGGAGACAAATTATATGCCCCCCCCCCCCCTCACTGGGAGACAAATTATGTGTGCCCTTCCTCACTGGGAGACAAATTATGTGTCCCCCCTCACTGGGAGACAAATTATGTGCCCCCCCCTCACTGGGAGACAAATTATGTGTCCCCTGTCACTGGGAGACAAATTATATGTGTCCCCACACTGGGAGACAAATTATGTGTCCCCCCTCACTGGGAGACAAATTATGTGTCCCCCTCACTGTGAGACAAATATGTGACCTCC
Organism: Panopea generosa; assembly: GCA_029582155.1. Lineage (NCBI taxonomy): Eukaryota > Metazoa > Mollusca > Bivalvia > Adapedonta > Hiatellidae > Panopea > Panopea generosa. The sequence goes on from CM055897.1 coordinate 71,687,557, forward strand.
CTCACTGGGAGACAAATCATGTGTCCCCTCACTGTGAGACAAATATGTGACCTCTCTCACTGGGAGACAAATTATGTGTCCCCCCTCACTGGGAGACAAATTATGTGTGTCCCCTCACTGGGAGACAAATTGTGTGTCCTCCCCTCACTGAGAGACAAATTATGTGTACCCCCCTACTGGGAGACAAATCATGTGCCCTCCCACACTGGAAGAAAAATTATGTGTGCTCCCTCACTGGGAGACAAATTATGTGCCCCCCCCCCCTCACTGGGAGACAAATTATGTGTCCCCTGTCACTGGGAGACAAACTATGTGTCCCCCCTCACTGGGAGACAAACTATGTGTCCCCTGTCACTGGGAGACAAATTATGTGTACCCATTTTTATGCCATGGTATATGAACTCAACTTGATCAAATAATTACTATAGGACTCATTATGTGTCCTTGCTCACTGGGAGTCAAATTATGTGTCCCCTGTCACTGGGAGACAAATTATGTGTCCCCTGTCACTGGGAGACAAACTATGTGTCCCCCCTCACTGGGAGACAAACTATGTGTCCCCTGTCACTGGGAAATAAATTATGTGTACCCATTTTTATGCCATGGTATATGAACTCAACTTGATCAAATAATTACTATAGGACTCATTATGTGTCCTTGCTCACTGGGAGTCAAATTATGTGTCCCCTGTCACTGGGAGACAAATTATGTGCCCCCCCCTCACTGGGAGACAAATTATGTGTCCCCTGTCACTGGGAGACAAACTATGTGTCCCCCCTCACTGGGAGACAAATATGTGCCCTCCCTCACTGGGAGACAAATTATGTGTCCCCTGTCACTGGGAGACAAACTATGTGTCCCCCCTCAATGGGAAACAAATATGTGCCCTCCCTCACTGGGAGACAAATTATGTGTCCCCCCTCACTGGGAGACAAATAATGTGTGCCCTCCCTCACTGGGAGACAAATTATGTGTCCTCCCCTCACTGGGAGACAAATTATGTGTGTCCCCTCACTGGGAGACAAATTGTGTGTCCTCCCCTCACTGAGAGACAAATTATGTGTCCCATGTCACTGGGAGACAAACTATGTGTCCCCCCTCACTGGGAGACAAATTATGTGCCCTCCCTCAATGGGAAACAAATATGTGCCCTTCCTCACTGGGAGACAAATTATGTGTCCCCCCTCACTGGGAGACAAATAATGTGTGCCCTCCCTCACTGGGAGACAAATTATGTGTCTTCCCCTCACTGGGAGACAAATTATGTGTGTCCCCTCACTGGGAGACAAATTGTGTGTCCTCCCCTCACTGAGAGACAAATTATGTGTACCCCCCTACTGGGAGACAAATCATGTGCCCTCCCACTCTGGAAGAAAAATTATGTGTGCCCCCACACTGGGAGACAAGTTATGTGTGCCCTCCCTCACTGGGAGACAAATTATGTGTGCCCCCACACTGGGAGACAAATTATGTGTGCCCCCACACTGGGAGACAAATTATTTTCACACTAAAATCTTCCTATTTACAATTCTGTGTAATTAATCACCAAGAATTAATTCAAGGTCTGTACTTTATGAGTTATTGTATGGTGTTAAGAGTTGCTTTCAACAATTTTCAGCCCTCTCGATGGTGTCTACTTGACACAGTATTCTAAGCACTGCAACACTGGAGTATCATGCCGTTGACACATGGTATGATACACCCCCCCCCCCCCCCCCCCCCCCAGTCACATTATACTAACACTGGACCGACCAGACCTAGAATTATCCTCTAAATGCTGAGAGTGCCAAGCACAGAAGCTCTTAGTACCATTTTTCAAGTCTTTGGGATGAATCAGGGTGTCAGTTATGTTCAAATAAGGAGCTAGAGATTTTAACAACATTGAAATACTAGAAAACAGGAATGCCTGTTTTTAAAAAGGTATTACGTTAATTATCTTGACGTCTGGAATATATTTAGTCATAACAGTTGAAACTGGATCCTTCAAATGGGATTTAATATCCACCAGCAGCCAGCAGAGACCCACCAAAGAGGCTAAAATTGTGAATATTCAAAAATCTTCTCAACAACTTTGTTCAATTTGGTTTGAATGATTCATATGAACAAAGGTTAGAAAATTATTCCAATAAAAGAGTAAGGTCCATTTCACATTTCAGGTTGTATAATATGGCATATCCAGTTTTATTGGTGGAGGTAGACCTCAGAATAAGAGTAGAACCACCATCCTTTTACATGTAACAGGCAATCTTTTTCAAATGAAGTTTTTGGAGAGAGCTGGACTTGAACATACGACCTCAGCAGTGAGAGGTAAGTGATCTTGAGATGGCGCCTTAGTATTTACAGATGTATAATTATGTAAAACAAGATTTGACATTGTCCTGTAATAAACCCTTACTCTGTAAAAACTATAGTTTCTCTAGCAATAAAAAAAGAATCACCAAGACTAGTGTTCTATAAATGTTTGTTATTCACATTTTTATACATAAATATTTGAGATATCTTTATGCATCAGGTGAGAGCGCTTTATTGTAAAATGTACTTAAAACAATTACAACATTAAATGAAGCATTTAAAGATTACTATCCGGTAGTGCCAGTAAATTACTGTAATTGACTGCCTACAGACTATTTTAATATAGACACATGCTTAATGTTTAAATTCTTTTTCAACTTGTCAGTTTAAGCGAATACACATCAGCTTTGAGTAGTGTTGCGGGGACAAATTACCCTCAGTTGTCATGATTTTATGTCATTTTGTATTCAGCTAATAGAAAACTTTAATTAATAGAGATATAGCCCTGTTGTCAAGCTTAGTACATGTATCAGCTTAGCAAATCTAAACATTCCAGCATGATTGTCATAAAAAATGTTTTTACATTTCCTAAAAATTCAGTAATTAAAAAACAGATATGTACAAATAAGATGTTTATAGATACCTTAACATGACAAGAACGACAAAGATAAGATAAAAAGCATTTTTACAGCTCTCCCATCCACTACCTATGCTACCTTTTCTTTCTTCCTCAATGTGAGTGTGTTACTTGCAGAGATTGGTTGTGCTCAAGTACGGGTTAATCCCAGGACACAGTGGTTAGGTTAACTGATCATCTGTTAGCCCTCGATGGCATAAAATGACGCTAAATTTTGAATCAGTCAATTCAATCTATGTGAGTGTCATTTGATGACGATAATAATTTTATTTATCATCGCTACCGGTTTCCCATATGGGCGACGCCTCCAGAAAAGTATTAGTAATTTAAGAGTCTTTAGAGGATAGTGCAGAGATACAGAAGACCCCTTTGTAGCGTCCCTGGTTCTTTAACATGTATGGTGTAAAGCACCAATACATGGGACCTCAATTTTCGGCCAAAATACGACTCTGAAAACTCTTCTCAACACTTCATGTGCTATACTTTTTACATTTTGCATGTTGTATAAGGTTATCGTCCTTTACTATGTGTATTCAAGTTATGGACATTGGTCAGTATTTTGTCCAACCGCTTGGGCTCAAACCTTTGCATAGTTTTATTATGGGATACCTTGACTGAAATCTTCACTGAAACAAAATTGTTTGTAGCATTACATTATTGTCCTCTACTAAGTTTTTTTTTCCAATCATGCCCCAGGGAGTTATGTTTGACCTAACCCTGTAAACTTTGATATAGGCTTATATTAGGTAACCTTTAAAAATAATACTATCTCTAAAACTACAAAAGATAGAACTTCTAAAATAAGTTCTTCTAAACCACACAAAAAATATAACCGAGCTTGGACATTTCGTTAATTTTTATATGCTATGATAATTTTGAATAAAGTCCTACCAAGTTTTTTCAAATCATGACTGTTGGATCGAGGTCATGTTTGGCACAGAGGTCGTGTTTTGTACTTTGACCTCTGATGGATATTGAGATGAAGTATTGGGTAATTCTCCTTATGACAAGAGGAAACTTCAGGTATATCAGGTCACGGTCATTGTTATTGAAATAGAAAAATATGTTCTGCTCATTTATTTTTGTTCTCTTTTAATATACTGAGGTGGAACTGTGCTGTTTCCATTCTCTCTAATATATTGAGATGAAACTGCTGTTTCCATTCTCTCTAATATATTGAGATGAAACTGTGCTGTTTCCATTCTCCCTAATATGTTTAGATGCAGATAGACTCTTTATATTAAAAGAAAACTTTTGATTTACTTTCATGTCACTTTGGCCATAGTCCCTGTTATAATACAGAAAAATGGTTTTTTACTCAATGGTTGCTGTAATATGATGGGGTAAATGGTAATGAACCTTTCAACTGAAGCTGGCTATGGTTTGTTTTTCAAGTCACTCGAGTCAAGGTCATGTTCACTGTGACATATTTGTGTAAGTAAAAAATAAATTGATGATTTAGCACTGATTTATGCATGCATGTCCAAGCACATGGTAGGGGTGGGGTTGGTGAGTGTATGGGTGGGTGTGGGTGGGTGGGTAATCATGTGCTTCTTGTATCATTCCAAGATCTCGGATACACTGCAAGCTGTCTGTGGTCTTTTCATTTTAAATCTATTACCTATATTTGCCAAAGCAATTTCTGTGATTAATTTTGTACTGTGGAGATTTCTAATGGCATTAAAGTCAGTGTTATTTGATATTTCCTAGAAATGGGCAATTAAACCTGATGACAATCTGTGAAACTGTAAGGCAATACAAATTCAGAATTTTCAACTCTTAATTTATGTACAAAAAATAGCTGGTGTTCATTTCACAAATTAAACAAAAAGTAGTGATGCCAGTTTCAGGTTTCCATACAAATTAACGCAGCCTTAAACATTTCCCTATTCTCATTTATAATATGGCATTTCTGTCTTATTGCTACTATTTTTTTTGGGTGGTGAAAAGTCTCCAATTATAGTTTTGATATATAAGTGCAAAGTCATTTATTTGATAGCGGCATTGTGTTTGGAAAAAGCAAAAACTTTGCCTGTCTGATAATTTAACTTTGGTTTCTGAAATAATTATGGCCATAAGCACAATCATAATGTTTTAGTTCTATAATATCCACAATAGACTATCTATCAACTGACACTGCAACATGAGGATTATGTTCAGACACAAAGTGCACATGTTTACTGGCATTTGAATCGCAGTTTAACACAGAAGTTCAGCGAGTTAGTTTACATGCACTTGGTATGACTCTCCCTATACACAGGACAAATGTTTTAAATCCCCTCCGAAGGATTTACATGCTTTGACAATACTTTGCCTGACCAAGCACTGTGGGAGTGCGTTTGAAAAATCCCTGACCACCCCCACCAGGAATTGATCCGGGAACCTCTGGGTCTTGGAGCAAGCATGCTAACCACTCTTCCATACTTGTTGTTGGACCAGTCAATTATTTTGTAGAATGAAATAGAGATTAACTGACTGGGAGCCAAACAATGATGAACCTAATCACAACACAAGTTACTGATCTACATCATTTGTGAAGGTTATGAAATGCATACCCAGTGTTGATTGATTGATTGATTGATTGAATATTTAGCATCATTTTTTGCCATTGATAAGTTGACCTAACCACTCACCTGGGATCCTGAAAGGTTATTCAGTACTCGTGCACACTCATCTCCTGTGCCATTACATAATATTAATTACACTATTTAACATACCCGATAGCTGAATTTATCAATATCTGCATCAGTAGAGCGAATTGCAGGGGCCATCATGGCCATCTCTTAGAATAATTGCTCCATTTCCTTCTGTTATTATGTTAAATGTTTATACAAAGTTTCATTAAAAAACCTTGAATTGTTGATTTCATTTGAGATATCTAAAGCTAATGGAATGTGAAAGAAATACAATATATGCGTTCGCGTGGTTATGCATGCATGTTTTGAAATATGGGAACACCTTATAAAAGTAATTTCAGTATTTATGGATTACAAATTAAATTTTAATCCTCTAGTGCCATCAGGTACCCATAAAAACGGTCATTTATCATTTGAAAGCTTATACCGACAAAATGTGTTTTGTTACCCCTGCTGTTCTGCAAAACCCATCTCAATTTATCAGACTTCTCCCACAAAGGATGAATTTGAAAGAAGGATTTTGCACTTGTATTAATAACGTTACCCACAATGCAGTATTGTTCTTTAGCTGAAGATTGTCAGCTGGTGAAATATTTTCTAGGAGACATAAAGTGATAGTTGCTATCCATGCGGCTATCCATCTAGTGATAATCTGATCCATGGTACATACTTAATAATAAATTGAAAGATTAGAGTCTGTCAAAACGTAATGAAATGTAGTACATATAAAATGCGAATTTGATATCCATTGAGAATGAAAATTGAGGCATAAACTACATTGTTTCATGTCTTTTCACATTTTCAAACTTGTAATTTTTTTATATAATTATTTTTTATTATTGAGGGTAATGGTAAACGTTATCAAAATGCCAATTTAAATCTGTGTATGTATACATATATATCATTTGAAACTGTGTATTGTTAACAGAAAATAACCTTCAATCCGTTCATTGAGAGATCAGTTTTCGATAAAATTTGACCCTTTGTAATCTTCTTTTGGTATACATTTTATTGAAAGTGTACAAAAATATTGAAAAATATGAATTGGTTATAATGGGACATCAAACTAAGGTCATTATAAATTATGCACAAAAGGAACAGTGTTCGCGCTTATCATACAGATCATCTGTGGCAGATCACGCTGTCCCTTTTCATATCAGTCTATTTGAATAAATCACTTATAAAAGTGTTATTAAATATATATCGCTGAACAAATGTTATAAAAACTGTAGTAAAAGTGGAATAAACTGCCATTTAGTTGGTTTATATAGCTAATAAACAAAGTTTGATATTGAAATTGGGTGGCAAATATCCAACCACATAATTACGGAGAGTAAATAATGGTTGTCCACTCAAAAACTTGGCTCTACCTTCCAAAACAATCGCGGTAATCTATGGAAGGCAAACTTTAGATCGTAAATTTAATGTATTTCACAATATGTGGTTATTATTTTGTTAAACGCTGCGATAAAAGTAGTAACTGACTTTTTGACTCGTGTTGCCGAAACTTAATCGTAATACTTTGAATGAAAGTAATAATTATTAGTAATGGGCTGAAAATTAAAAGGCACGGAACATTTTGAAAACTTATTATCTTTTTATCTGTCTCTTAAGAAGAATGGAGAATGGCTAGTGTCTAATCATTTTGATATTTTATTTTCGACGTTGAAATTTATAGTTATTTTTTACAAGCACTGTATGGTATCAGACTTTATGTGTTGCAATGAAGCAGTACATTATTTTTTTTAAATTGAAGTAGTAGTAATTGCTCATGTTACTGAATGAAATTTTACATTAGGTAACCTTTGTCCGCTACTACCAGTTGTTATTAAATGTAATTTACTGCAGGGGGCTGTTTACTTAAAAAAAACACTTCATAATATAATTTGTGTCACAAGCATTTGTAAAAGTTCATAATAACTTCCAACCTTCATTCAGTCGTAATATAATCATACGACTGGTACAAAATCTTATATCATTCACTTCTCCTCATGGGTGTTCATATTACAATGCACTCTGGGTAATTAATGTATGACCTCCAGATTATTGTTGTCAAGTACCCGTTTATTCGTTTTTCCGACTAATGCACCCTATTGGACCCGGTCTGATACCTGTATTATGTTATATATCTACCCATTCATATGTTTTTTTGCATCATATTACCGAAATATATGGTTCATGGTATAAGACAATAAGGCATCCAAGTAGGAGATAGTGAAAGAGTCGCGCTTTGTGCTCAATTTTCTGTGAAGCATTGACTTCAAAATTGAAAAAAAAAAAATTAAGTAGGTTTACAATAGATACAAAAGATTGTGCACTTGACTTAAGAAACTCGCATGTTTTTCATAAGCAATAAAGGAGTAGTTGCGTTGAAACATTGAACAATATTGACATTCAATAACTGTATTTAATTGGAATGTGATTTTGTTGCTGCAGTGGTATGCCAGCTGTAAGTGTCCGACTAAGATGCGGGTGGTTGAGAAAAGATGACATTTGGATCATACCAGACATCGTTTTAAATGCTACTAGTTAGTAGCTTCTTAGCTTGACTCAACATTCAGAGTATGGTTCTAGGACTGGTTGGCCTGATGTCTGCCTAATATGGCTTTGTTGGGTTTCATAATACCCCCCACAAAGCCCACAAAGAAAGTTTTAGTGGCCCTGCCCTGCCTCACCCCTGCAGGCTTCTATCAGTATGGAATGGTACCTGTAGAAGGAGTCTATCAGTACAGTAAGGTACCTGAAGCAGGCTTCTATCAGTACAGTAAGGTACATGTAGCAGGCTTCTATCAGTTCGGTATGGTACCTGTAGCGGCTTCTATCAGTTCGGTAAGGTACCTGTAGCAGGAGTCCATCAGTATGGTAAGGTACCTGTAGCAGGCTTCTATCAGTACAGTAAGGTACCTGAAGCAGGCTTCTATCAGTACAGTAAGGTACATGTAGCAGGCTTCTATCAGTACAGTAAGGTACCTGAAGCAGGCTTCTATCAGTACAGTAAGGTACATGTAGCAGGCTTATATCAGTTCGGTATGGTACCTGTAGCAGCTTCTATCAGTACGGTAATGTACCTGTAGCAGGAGTCCATCAGTATGGTAAGGTACCTGTAGCAGGCTTCTACAGTACAGTAAGGTACATGTAGCAGGCTTCTATCAGTTCGGTATGGTACCTGTAGCGGCTTCTATCAGTACAGTAGGGTACATGTAGCAGGAGTCCATCAGTATGGTAATGTACCTGTGGCAGACTTATATCAGTTCGATAAAGTACCTGTAGCAGGAGTCCATCAGTATGGTAAGGTACCTGTAGCAGGCTTCTATCAGTACAGTAAGGTACATGTAGCAGGCTTCTATCAGTTCGGTATGGTACCTGTAGCGGCTTCTATCAGTACGGTAAGGTACCTGTAGCAGGAGTCCATCAGTATGGTAAGGTACCTGTAGCAGGCTTCTATCAGTACAGTAAGGTACATGTAGCAGGCTTCTATCAGTTCGGTATGGTACCTGTAGCGGCTTCTATCAGTACAGTAGGGTACATGTAGCAGGAGTCCATCAGTATGGTAAGGTACCTGTAGCAGGAGTCCATCAGTATGGTAAGGTACCTGAAGCAGGCTTCTATTAGTACAGTAAGGTACATGTAGCAGGCTTCTATCAGTTTGGTATGGTACCTGAAGCAGGCTTCTATCAGTACAGTAAGGTACATGTAGCAGGCTTCTATCAGTTCGGTATGGTACCTGTAGCGGCTTCTATCAGTACGGTAAGGTACCTGTAGCAGGAGTCCATCAGTATGGTAAGGTACCAGTAGCAGGCTTCTATCAGTACAGTAAGATACCTGCAGCCTGATCTGGTTCTATATTGGTTGCAAATGATAATAAAATGAACTATAAGCTAAGAAATTAAATGCAGTATGTTATTTTTCCCCATAAATTTATCTCCCTTTAAGGTCACAGTTCCCTTCCCATAATAACCTTGCTAGTGTTGAAAAGCATATAATCTAGCTTAATATCAATGTATCATGAAAACCAAGGTCTGAAAAACTTGATTTGAACCATTATCCTTGAATATATATTGTAATGTACCCAGTTTTCAGGGGATCAGTTTCTCATTTTCAACTTAATAGAGATGATCCTTATATGAGATAAAGAGTTCTTATACCATTTATAAAACTTTACTTTGAACCTAGTGCTTACAAAGAAGCCGTGAGGAAATCAAGTTTTGCTTAAAAAGTATTGATTTCTTGTCAACCGGTTCCAAATATTGATAAAAAATTAACGGAAATCCCTCAATCAACACGCTTATCCATAACTCTTGTTACGTGTTTATTTTGAAACATTGTCACAAAATCTTTTACAAATACAGCGAGATTTTAGTGTCGTAAGGTTTCACACAGCTGTTTTTTCTAGGGATTAGAAGCCGTTCAGAGGAACAGACGATTTCCTTAGCGGCGGGACGTCTACCTGCATGGCGCAGCTATATACAAATAAATGTCAAATAGACAAATGTATTTAATTGTGACCTGAAAGCAAGTTGCTACCTTTAAATTATATAAAGATTACTTAAATGGCTTCCCCTTTTTAATGCAGTCCTCATATATTTGAATGAAACTAAGAAGAAAAACTAATATTACCTTTAAACCATAATCTAATTTGATTTCTCCCGAATTTATTTTCATATCTTAAGGCATTTTGTTAGATATAATGCTCATTTGAAAGCGAATAAATGTCCCAAAGGGTCCTTGACAATTGCATTGTAGCCCAGTTGTTTGGGGTTTGTTTTCGGCTTTAAATGAGATTTGGAAGTTTGCTGTGTGCAAATTGACTTTGCTCAAATGGGTGTGATTCTTACAGACAGTAGAGGTACTTGGGAGGTGAAACCCCAGGGGTAGGGATTAGTGGTATCAGAGTCGTGAATGATAAAAGCAGAATAAACAGTTTCCAGATAGTAAATATCCTTTGTGGGGAAAGGGTTTCTGCTCATCAGTTGTACATATTATATTTGCGTTAGAATTAATGTATTACAGGAGAAAAAGGGAAGGTAACATAGAACAGTGGTTTTTGCCCGATGGCCCTAGATAAAATTTGACAACGGTCCTCCATGGCCAAGTGGTCTAAAGCGCCATCTCAAGATCACTTACCTCTCACCGCTAAGGTTGTAGGTACGAGTCCCTCTCGCTCAAAAAACTTTATGTGAGAAAGTTTCCAGTTACTTGCAGAAGGTTTTACTGTCTTCCTCCATCAGTAAAACTGGATATGTTCTATATAACCTGAAATTTGTTGAAAATAGCATTAAACCCCAGTAAAAAAAAATTGACAATAGAGATTAATAATTGAAATAAACATGCTTTCTGTTTACTACTTCATCTGAGATAGAATGAATGAATGGGGTTTTATGGTGTATCAATACATTATAGGTTATTCGACGCCAACAGGAAGAAAGATTCCAGGTCCACTTTACATGTACAAAAACAACAAATTAACATAAAGTTAAAAAAATATATCAACAAATAAATATGCAAAATGAACCTAAAATCTTGATACCTGCAGAACTGCAGAGTTTCAACAATTCTATCATATTACCCAAATTGTCACTTCCTACAACATGTATGAGTTACAGTGATCCTATTATTGACATCACTCATATGACTCCCTGGAAATACAATGGGGTTGATAATTTAACCAAAATAGAGAACATGACAAAAAATGATAAAATGAACATGAAACCCATTCGGAGGGTTTCAACAATTTTTCAGTCATATCGCGACGGTGTCTACTTGAGACAATATTCTGAGCGCTGTCACACTGAAATGGCATGCTGCAGACACATGGTATGATACCCCACCCAGTCATATTAGGCCGACCAGACCTAGAACTTTTCTCTTAATGTTAAGCATTAACCCTTTACTTCATATAGACACCTTTGGACACCTTACATAAAAGGCTTTTGAATTATTGGGTGAATTATGTTTATATTAACTGACAGAGTGGAAAACAGTGCAGGAAGTGTTCAGATTGCTTGTTACGAGCAATCTGAACTCTTCCTGCACTGTTTTCAAAGGCCTTCTGTGATTGGTGCGGGAAAACGCATATCTATGAAGTAAAGGGTTAACCAAGGAAGCTGCTAGTACCATTTTTAAAGTCTTTGGTATGACCTGGCCAGGGAACAACCCACGACCTTCAGCATGCGAGGCGGACGCTCTACCACTAGACCATGCTGCGGTCTTGATATTATAGCCATTGGGAATCTAGTTAGACAGATAAGCCCAACTTAAGCCTATCGGTTCTCACATCAGTGTACAAAGCAAAAATTTATCAAAATTTTTAAAACAGAAAGATGCAATATACAGCTTTTATTTACGCTCAGATGGTAGCACATCTGGCTGTTAATCCAGGAGTCCTCAGTTCAAATCCCTGCCTTCATACAGTCTTCATGATGATTGATACACGACATCATCAGTCAGATCGTTGATTCAAGTTGGAAAGTTATCAGTTACTGGCAGAGATGAATGTACATGAGAACTTGCTAACCTTACAGGATCCCAGGAAAGGATCATCTGTAAGCCCTGGATGGCATAAAAATGGTGCTTAATATTCAAACAAATAAATTACCATCACACTGTTGCACTTTACATAATATATAACATTTAAATTTACATAACCTTTTAACATGAAGGGAAAGAGAAAGACTTCCTCTCCTGTAATCTGAGGTCCCTTATTACTTGTACTGTCTTTATCAATTAATAAGTACAATAATTTTAAGAAGGTCAACATGACTGGTGTTGACTTTTTTAATTACTGGTAATGATATTAGCCAACAGTGCTGGATAAAAGCTTTCCCAATGGACAGTTATAGAAGTCAGGTGGTCACACATCATGAATGTTTATATCGCATTGAAGTGAGCATGCTAATGGCATTCATTTTCTATATATCTCCTGGGTATATTATAACCTTTCTTCTTCATAATTAGCATGCTATTGTTAATTGGTATGCTAATTGATTTAATGGCTCTTCTACCACCCATGTTTCCTGCCCTGGTGCCACTTTTATGATAAAATAGTGAGTCCCTGAGGTGATTCTTCTTAACCATAGAAACAGAACAGTTCATTTTACTGTCTAGTGCTAATTGCAAAAGGTGCATGGTTTAATTTGATGGACCTGGTGCCGTAATATCTGTATTGCAGGCACTAAACAAATTAAAGAGCAAAATTAAGAATTTTAAATGAGTAATTTAAATGCTCTTAAAGTCTGGAGTAATATGGATGTTAATTTGACTGGTGGAACCTTCATCCATTTTATCTCTTTGATGAGTACATTTTTTGTTTACAAACTTTGAAATTTCAAAAGAAAAAGAGCAAATGTTTTGCATACACAATAATTGCTCTTTATGGCGTATCAGTAGGGAAACATGTGAAGTAATGAAGGGTTATTGCTTTATTATTTTCAGCTTTGTAACTTCAGCTCCCTATTCATTATTGGGTGATTTCCATTTATCTTAAAATTAGTAAATCTGTATCCATGTAAAATAGTTTTTGTTTTGTTAATCATGATGATGATGATGTTAATCAGGGGCTTACCATTATTAATAAGCAGACCTTAAGTGGGTGTGGCTAAAAAGAAAATACAGTGGCTTTTTTTTTTCAATATTATGCTAAAGACTTCTTCTCTTCAGAGCTTGGTTATCCATCTTCAAACCATGTACAACTTTGTGTTTTCAGCGTGTCCCATTCTGGGCTTGGGTATGCATATAATTTGGGAAAGGTTATGCATATAACATGTTCCATTAAGGGCTTGGGTATTCACATACCTTGGTCAACATTATGTTTACAATTTGTTCCATTAAGGACTGTGGTATTCACATGTTACCGGTAAAGATGTTGTTATTTTCTTTTTTTCTTCTTCGTTATACTTACCAAAATATTTAATAGTAGCTCAGTTGATGTGCATCTCACAATCCAGGGGTTGTGAGTTCAAATCACCTGACTGGCCACAGTCTCCATGATGATTGATGTACAACATTACATCTCATTGTCATTAACCTCTCACCACTGATTCAAGTGGGAAAGTTAACAGTTACTTGCAGGGATGGGTGTGCTCAAGTACTGGTTAAACATGAAAAAGTTCCAGGGTCCCAGAAAAAGCGGTTAGGTTAACTGATTATCTGTTAGTCCTCAATGGCATAAAAATTATGCTAAATATTCAAACAAACAAATTAATTGATAAATTACATTAAAAATTGTAATCATTACAATTGTACTGACATTATCCCCCAAGCAGAAGTAACAATTATATAATTCAAAACTTGATTATCTATTGTACTTATTTCCAGCACTACACCTGATAGATATTAACATACATGGATGACCATGGAATTAATTATTAAAGCATGTTTGTGCAAAGAGCACCATGGTGAATGTACTGTTAGAGTGCCATCTATCAGCAGTATTTACTGTGTATTAACTGACCAACACCTTAGTGTCAAACAGGTGCCTGATTAGTTAAAAACAATTAATACTCAATTAACACCTCTAGTTAACTGTAACATCTCTGTGTGAAACCTCTTCGCCCACTCTCTTCCTTTAAACTACAGAACAATTACAGGTACTGGATAATTGAGTTAGTATTCCCAGTAAATTAGTAATGTACTAATACTAGTTCTTTGATCTTCGGATGAGTACATTACATGTTGTTACTTGGTAGAAGATCAATTAATTGTTTTGCTTTCTGTTACATCAATGCTTCCAACTGCAGGTGTTTACACCAATTGTACTTCGAAAGTAAAAACGTCTATAAGCATTAAAACAAATAATCACATATTTTTATCGAATGTGACATTTCTAAACAATTTATCTCCTGTTTGATGAACCATATTCGTGAAAAATGTATAGGCACTAATTTAAATTGGACAAATACAGACATTATGTTCGGAAATAAAATTTTTGACAAAGTTTTGAATAAAATAATATTAATTGCAAAGAAATTTATTTACACCCAGAAACTTAAAACAGTTAAACCTACACTTGACAACTTTAAAAAACATATTATAAATCTGTATAATACAGAACGGTATCTTGCAACAATAAATTGTAAAATACACACTTTTGATATTATTTGGAATGACTATAAGCCACTTATATCTTGATACAAATTTGAAACATTTTTCATGTTACTCTTTCAGTTTTAATTTAGACACATTTGTTTGATTACAAATACATATATATTTTGTAGATAATTAATTATATCAATCCCCATCCCCTCCCCAGAGTGTTTTTATTTTTTCCTTTTTTTTCTTTTCTCCAATCAACTATAATATTTAACTGCTCATTATCAAGACTAGACCTGCAATAAGAATAATTATTTAATGTTATATACATCAATAAAGCATTACTTTCTTCTCAAAATAATAAGTTTACAAAGTCAGATAAAAGATTCAAAGCGGATTGTTTTATGACAATTGGATTGGTTTTTTTATGCATTCATCAATCATAAATAAATGAACTCCAACATTCAATTTAACATGTATTGTTGCTTTTTAGTGTATACGTTACAACAAGTGAAAAGCATTTTGATAACGTTACAAAGTTGACTCTCATCGATGTTTGTAAGACTGGATGAGTACTTATTAAAGATTTGTAGATGAAATTTTGCACTTTTTAAGTTGTGTAGTATTTTCTCAGGAATTTGCAGAACTTAAGCTTATACACTTATTGTTTCAAAATATCTCTAATACAAATGATTAACCGGCCAAATGTTTAATGATATTCCACTATATAACTAACTACTTTATATTAAATTGTGAAAATTGATTTCAATTACATGTATATTGTTCTGCACGTCTACAAATGCATATATGTACAAGTTATCTTAATGTCTGGTAGCCATTGAGTTGTTGACCCCGGTTTCACTAATTTAACATATTTTGATAGTTTCCTCAGCGATACTTTTAAATGCTAAAACATCACACTTACTGATTATGTTGCAAGTTATATTTTATCATTACGTACAGAGGTGTTAGGACTGTATGTGATAAATTAACTGTGAAGTATTTCAAATAATAATTAAAAGAGAAACTGAAATTAAATTGTTTGGGGGGGGAATTTGGGTTTGAACATTTTTATTAATCTCGATAATACAGCCCTTGAGATTTAAACTACACAAACAAACTATCTGGATTTACCTGGGCACTGTTTGTTACTCATTCATTTCCCACAGACAGTGAGACACTCAATGGCTATTAGAAATTTCTAAATGTATATATAATTGTCATGAACTATTTTGTATCAATATTTCTGTTTTTGTACAACTAAATTGAAATAAAAGTTACAAAAAAATAATCACAGAATTATGATATGTAACAGCTGTCAGAATTGCTTTCATGATGTACTTTTACAAGCAATAAATCAGTGTGCTCAGCACTTAAAACTGTTCATTCCCATGCAAATCCATTGTCAATATTGTGAAGTCATCATTTGGGCTATTTTTAAGTTGAAACAAATCCAACAATGTGCAATCAGTATGAACAACTCGGATGCTGGGAAATAAAAATGAAATCCAGTGATTTCATTCAATATGTCACAAAATAAAAAATATCAATTTTAAATGGAAAATCTAATTTAGTTTAACCGGGGCAATTAGGCCAAATTAGGAAAACCCTTTTCAATATATTTTGCGTGTTTAAATGGATATCCTTATGTCAATAATATGGGATCTGTGAATATAGTACAATTCTTAGAATTTTTTTTTTTATAAAATCTGACAAACTCCTTTAAGAAATCAACATATTCGATTAAACTATTATTAGTAAGAACTCATAAAAAATACATCTTTGAATTTATTCTATCATACTGATTAAAACTGATGAAAATAAATAATTGTTTTTGTACTTTATGTCATATTTAACCGCAAATATGCGAAATATAATTGTTTTTAAAACTTGTGTCTCTTTCAAAATTAAAGGTCTGCACAGTCACATATTTGGGTAAAGTATTTTCATATTTCCATCTTGTAGATCTATAATTTCAGAACGGTTCTAAGTGAAAAATTATCAAAATTGTAACAAAATTACAGGAAACACAGCTGTGGTTATGCATTGTTTTTCTGTCATAATAAGTTATAAGATAATCAATGGAGACAGCTATTTCTAATCTCGCCAGAAATGGCAGAAAATAATGGCTTATCAGATATTGTCTGCCTCTTCCTTCAACATTTGATATCTCATTAAATAATGGTTCAGTATTTTTGGAATTTTCTAAACAACATCTAAGTAGTTGTGAAATGCTTGCAAAGTGCACTCTTGATAGTGTGCATGCCTTATTCAGACAAGGTGCTGTGAAACTATGCAATCCTTCCTAGGGGATTTGAGCCTGGCCTAATTAGCTCAGTCGGTTACGCGTCTGGCTATCAATCCAGGGGTCGTGAGTTTGAATCCCCGCCCAGCAACAGTCTCCGTAATGATTGATATACAACATTGTGTCTCATTATCATTGGTCTCTCACCACTGATTCAAGTGGTAAAGTAATCAGTTACTTGCGGAGATAGGTTGTGCTTGAGTACTGGTTAATCCCAGGGATCAGTGGTTGGGTTAACTAATCGTCTGTTAACCCTTGCTTAATATTCAATCAATCATTCAATACTAGGGTATTTAAGTCAGCTGATCCTGTGTGCAGGGAGTCGCACCTAGTGCATGATAAAGATCTCACTTAACTGCTATGTTAAGAAGTGATTCAAATTGCCAGTAAACATCCTTGGAAATGAGAAGTTATGTTATAACCAATTTGTTCCAGAAGAAAAAAAAATATGTATATATATTTTCTTTTGGTCGAGGAAGATCTCGTATACATTATGCAATTTTTTTTATTCTTCAGCAAATACAGCTGACAAACTTGTAAGTGGCAAATTTTATAGTATTAAAAATTGGCACTGAACTTAGCTCAAATCCATGCTCTCCGCAATGAAAAGTAAGGGCTACTGGTACAGTGCTTTAAAGGTGTCAGCATTGGTTTTTTTATTCTTTAGTGTTGAGTGATCTCCCTTTGGCCATAAATGATGATCCCTTTGACCATAAATGATGAGGTCAGTATTGCTGACCACCCGTGCATTATTTCACCCATACAATGATATATCAAAAGATAGCCACCTTATAATGGACTGCAGTTATTATTGCATTGAAAACAATGTTGTTGTTATATGGTGTTTAGCATCGCTTTCAACAATTTTTCAGTCATATCACGACAGTGTCTACTTGAAACAGTATTCTGCATGAGTGCTATCACACTGGTGTATCATGCAGCAGACACATGGTATGATACCCCACCCAGTCACATGATACTGAAACCGGGCCAACCAGACCTAGAACTGTCCTCTAAATGCTGAGCGTCAAGTGAAGAAGCTTCTAGTACCATTTTTAAAGTCTTTGGTATGACCCAGTTGGGGATCGAAACCCACAACCTTCCACATGTGAGGTGGCACTCTACCACTAGACCACGCTGCGGTTGCATTAAAAACAAAGAGTGGATGAGCGGTGCCATAAGTTTGGCTTGCAACTTCTCCACTGACATGATACATTAAATTGAGCCCCATATATGACTACTTTCCTCTGATCATATTAATGAACTAGATTCTCTTAACATTGGGCTAGGCTGCTCTATTCCCATCTAAACTAAAACTTCTTCAGAGTGGCCACTTATACAGGCAATGTGACAAATAATAAAGCAAAATGTAATACTTTTTTTGCTTTGCATGACTTTTCATCGTAACAGTAAAGGTTGTAAGGTGTTCCCACCCCCTCATCTGTCGGTAATTTAAACTCCAACCTGAACCACCAAAAAAGTAAATATGATTTATTTTGCAGTTTTACTTGATTAATACCAACCAATGAATGAGTTGAACAGAATTATGCTGAAATTAGATATTAATTGTTTATCTTGACATTGAGGTATGATGACATACAGTGAATACATGCAGAATGCACACGTACACCATACAATCTAACAAGTCTGACTATTGGACAGCATAGATATACGCAGGAAAGATTAACAGCATTTAAATGTTGATCTTTACATACGAAAAACGTGATAATGTTAAATAGAGGGTCCTCCGTGGCTGTGTTACCTAAGGCATTGTCGGCTTATGTTCGTTTATCTCTCACTGCTAAGGTGGAAGGTTCAAGTTGCACTGGTCCATAAACTTTATCTGAGAAAGTTTGTTAGTTACTTACGGAAGGATGGTGGTTCTATTTCAATTCATGATGAGGTCTTCCTCCACCGATAAAACTGGATATTCCCTACGTAACCTGAACTGAAAATGGTTATAGAAAACGACGGTTTAATTTCCATTAACAGTTGTAATTATGCATTTCATGGCCACTTTTTCCCAGTTGTATATAGTATAGTGGTAGAGCCTCCATATTACATGTGGACGGTCATGAGATCGATACCTGACTTGGTAATACCAAAACTTGTGAACTTGTAAAAGTGTTTCCCTCACTCACATTTAGATGACATGTCTGGTCAGTGGGCCCATCTACAGTATGATGCTCCAGTGTGGCAGCAGTAAGAATATTGTAACATTTTTTTATTATGCCCCCCAAAACATTTTTTGGCTGGCATATACTAATCGCAGCGTCCGTCTGTCCTTCCGTCCAGTATTTCGTTTCCGGCCTGTAACTTTGTCATGCATTGATGGATTTTGTTGATACTTGCAACAAATGATCAACAGAACATGACGACGTGTCGTGAGTAAGACCCACACCCGTACCTCAAAGGTCAAGGTCACAATTTCAGTTTGTTTGACAACACTTTGAATTTATGTGAGATTTCATTTCTGGCCTGTAACTTTGTCATGCTTAGATGAATTTTAATGATACTTGCTACAAATGATCAACATAACATCATGACATGTTGGGGGGGGCATGTGACACTTAACAATGACATTTCTTGTTTTTTTTTGTTTTTTCAGTCATCCATTTGGGTGACCCATTTATTCTCCCCGTCCTAGGTGTGAGGATTACGGGGAGGACCATCCCCATACACACCTTACAATTTCAAAATAAATGAATATATTCATATCGATAGCATATAAAATAATTCACCACATTCATTCATCTTTCATTCTTCAATTAGTCAGTTTTGTAATTTATAATTATAATATATTACTTGATCTCTACTAAGAATGGGGAGAATTAATAATAAAAAAAGAAAAGAAAAGTGAAGATAATAATAAAAAATATGATATTCCAGTCCTCCTCGAATATTGTAATCATGATTTTATTGAAAAATTGTTGAAAGTGACACTAAACATGATTCAATACAATTCAATTTTTCTTTCAGTATTTTGCAGATAGCTTGGCTTGAGCTTTACTGTCAGTCAATGTTGTATGTTGTTCTATTCCTGATAAAAAAGGAAAGAATGGATTTTACTGGAGGAGAAAAGGACACTTAGATAAAGATCAAGTAAGAGAGTTGGACCAAGCTGGGCTTTATCCCACAACTTCAGTCATGGGAGGTAAGTGATCTTGGTATCTAACCCTCAACAAATCTCCCAAGGAAGACAATACAAGGTTACAAATGCACCAGTATTTTTCCTTTTATATCTATGGTTTCATGATGCTACAGGAGTCGTGGAAAGAATGGCGATTTGTTGCTTTATAAAATATAAAAGCATGTTGCACGCTTTGAATTTTTCAAACATTTTTTTGTGGTCGCTATTTCTCGGCAATCATTGGCTTGAATTTAGTGACAATTCACAAAAGTGATTGGTACCAAGCATAGTTGTGCATATATTCAGTATGGCATGTTACGCCCCTGCATAATTTTTTAATAAGTTCCAGCCCTTTGAATTTTTGTAATATTTTTCATGTTGTTGGTTTTAAACCATTGGCTGGAATTTAATGACACTTTACAAAAGTGATTTGTTACTCAAATTGGTTCACTGTCAAAGCAGGCAGCAAAAAAGGTGCAATAACTCTGTCAGGGCACAATCAGGGGGTATTCATCACCTTCAGTGATATTTCTATTTCATTTTCGCATTGGTACACCCTAAAACTGAAAATCTATTCATTCATTCATTCATCTGCTCATTCGCTCTTTCATTCATTCATTCATTCATTCGTTCGTTCGTTCATTCATTCATTCATTCATTCATTCATTCATTCATTCATTCAATATAAATTGTAGTGAAACTACACTACTACAGTAAAGAACTCCATAAAAATAGTGCAAACACTTGACAGTGTTAAACATCCTGTCGTTTGCAGCTATGATCATTTTGAAGCCACTTGTACTTTTAATTAAAATCGATTGAAAAAAGCGTTCTGTGTGTATAAGTACAGGAAGTTGACAATTTGTTTGATTGTTTGGTTTTTACTGTCAGTTATTAACAGCATGGAGATAGGAGAAAAAGTAAATATTGTAAAAAGATTTGTGGCAGAGTACGTTTTGATGTGACACTCCTGTTTCATAAAAATTGGAAAGAGAATTGCTGCACCCTTTTTACAATAGCTAAGGGTTGTTATCAGTGGGAATATTGAGTGATTTTATTTCTAGGATTTATTTAATTTTTGATTGATTAGACAATTTAAAAGCAAATTTCTTTCCTGAATGATGTTTTTTTCTTTTCATATTTTGATATTTAAAAAAAATTGGAATTGGCTATGTAGATTTTTTCCAAGTTTTATTGCAGAATTAATATAGTTACAGGCAATTCATACAAGTTCCTATAATTGTGGAACTTCAGAAGATATGAAAAAAATATTAAAGTGATATATGTGATAATATTATTTGCATACGAAAAATGACACAATAAACACACCCTGCTGCGTTGTGAGTCACTCTTATGAAAATATAAAATTTTAGGTATCTTTTCATATCTGTCCTTTATTCTTACACAGCTGCAGACATACTGAAGAAAGAATTATCAGTTTTTTTTTAGATGCTTAAGATTTTTGTAATTTACATTTATATTAATTTGGAATGAATAATCAAAAAATGCATAGGAATTTGGTTAATTAATTCATGGTTACATGATGGCAAATTAACATAATGTTGGGATTGACAATGTTGTGATTCCGCTGTCTCTGTGGGTGATTCTTATCATCAGGACGGATGTTTACATCACTTTGAGCTATTCTGCTATGCAAGATTTGTTTTGTAAAACTGTAAACCTTGTCACCTGGGGGGAAAACAGGATGTTGCATTTTTCACTACTTTATGCAAAATGATGTATTGGCAAATCTCCATAATAGTGGAAATGGCAAGTGAAAATCCTGTATTACAGGAATTTCATTGATAAATTGTGTGTATTTAAGTATTGGTGATAATGGTGATGAGAAAATGTGTGTGCCCCCTGGGTAGGGCGACAATGTTGGTCAATATTCCCACAGTCTAGTAATGGCAAGCACTTGTTCCACTTATCTTATATTTTTCAATATCTAGAATATCTTATTCAGGCACAAAATCTTCATTAATGAAGGAGTGTTGTATTTTGAAGAAGAAGATATCTGTCCATTTTATTATTAACATTGATTGATTGATTGAATATTTAGCGTCATTTTTATGCAATCGAGGGCTAACAGACGATTAGTTAACCTAACCACTGTTTCCTGGGATTAACCAGTACTTGAGCACACCCCATCCCCGCAAGTAACTGATAACTTTCCCACTTGAATCAGTGGTGAGAGTCGAATGATAATGAGACACAATATCGTATATCAATCATCACGGAGACTGTTGCCGGGCGGGGAATTCGAACTCAAGACCCCTGGATTGATAGTCAGACGCGTAACTGACTGAGCTTATAGGGCCCGGCGTTATATTAACATCATTTTCAATTTTTTCAACACAATATACTGACGGTTATAAAATTGCATCATGTGTTAGAAGTCCGACAGTCTTGTAGTCAAGAACTATATTTCTTTAACAATTGCATGGTGTATTTATATACTTTCTCACTTAAAAAGAATCTTTAGATTGGACTGGGCTTTATTACACATCTTAGCGATTACTAATTGATCTTGAGACGCCTGTGACCATTAGACAACAAGAAACCCTAGAGTACAAAAAACAAGCTGGAATAGTGCAGAGGCTGGAGTGTTGGCTGGAGATAGTGCAGAGGCTGGAGTCTTGGCCACTCACGCCAGAGGTCTTGGGTTCGATCTCAGACTCAACCTGAATGCCCCTGAACAGAAACAACACTCAGTGATGGTTTTACTCAGGAAATAGAGCAGTTCAGATTAGAGCTGAGTTTTGCAGTCAAGCCTAAATAATCAATATAAACTTAATGTATTGTATAACATTCAACCATAATCATAAGATGTAGTTTAGCCCTGTGTCTAAATTAATGTGTCACACATGAAGATATTGTTTTTATTTTTATGCAGTTGTCTAAGAGTGGATGACATTGTTAAGTAAAGCAGATTTAAAATTCAATTAAAATGTGAATGGTATGTAAAAAATATAAAACACTAATTAATCTAAATTTATACCAAATATGGTTGATCCAACAAGAGACTCTCCACTAATAAGAGGCTTTTTAAGTACTGTCCATTTGGCAATATACCGGTAGTCCTTGGTAACAATGAAAGTGGGATGGTTTTTAAGGGAAATAATTTATGTCTAAAATTGTTCAATGGTAGTGGGAAAAAAAAATTGCCTCATCATGATTTCTCCAACCGGAGGCAGCTGGCTTACTCTTCCAGTCTGTGAACAGCTATTGAAGATTCACGGCCATCACACAATTAAGTAACACAATAATCTAACTCTAACCTAGTTTTATGTGCAGTGACAGCAGCCATTAAAGTACTAACAGAAATGGGCACAGAAACTTTCAGAGAGAGTTTGGGGTTGGGAGAGTTGATATTCTCATCTTTCCGCACCCCATTTGTTTCCATAATGCCCAAGGACATTCATTAATTATAAACATGAAATTTATTCCATAAAATATTTGTTACTATGGTATTTTACTTCAAGTATTAGACTACATGCATTGTTCACCATGCATTTCCCTTAGAAGTTTCATCAATTTACTGCTTGCTGTCTCAGAAATTCGGTCAGCCATTTGCAATTTAATGCGCCAAGCTGTAATTACCTGGAGCCTAATTGTAGTGCAGTTCCATTCTATTTTCTTTTCATTCAAATTTTAGGAGATCATAATTTGATTTGATGGCTGAATCAGGAAGATCCAAATACTATGTATCAAGTTACTATGGAAACTAATGATAGACTGTGTAACCTGCCTGCATTATTATTATGGCATCATTAATGTAGTTTTAAGGCAGTCCAGTCTGACCTACTGTATGATTATAATAACGATGATAAAACAAAGCTATGGTTACATTTCTTGGTTATTTTTAATCGCGTGCATAATGATGTTGATAATAATCTTTATGACGTCTGTCTGTGTGTGTGTGGAAATAACCTGCAGTATTATTTTGATATCGTAAATATGTAATGTGTGGGGCAAATTATTACAGAATTTAAAAAAAAAATGTAACAGGACTGGTTTTATCAATGCATCCAGTTTTATTGGTGGAGGGAGACCTCAGAATGAACGAATGAATGATCAGTTTGAGTATAAGCATCGTCCTTCAACATTCTTACATTTTTTAACTGATCTGGACTCGAACCCACAACCTGAGAGGTAGGTAATATTGAGGTTGTGCATTGATATAAGATTTAAAATTTTATTTAAGAGTCGGTATGGTACAACATAGGTTAATATTAGCTTTGATAATGAATAGCTTGCTTGTGGAATACCCCAAAATAAATCTGATTTAAAAAAAATAGCACTTCAGCACCGACATGGTTTGCACTTGTTCACCATACATATTAAGCTGAGATTCTCCTAAACTCCAAAAAAAATACTTGGCGAATAACCACACATAACTGAAATGTGAACAATCTTTACTCATTGGTAAAGAATAATAATGTAAATGAAGTTATAGAATTTAAAAAAATTGAGTTAGGAAAATCTGAAGTTAAGATGTTTGGTGACCCTGGGGCCAGATGACTAAACCATCATTTGAAATGTTTGTCCATGTGTTGGTAAGATATAGCTCTATAAATTATGTGGGAGATGAAATAAAAATTTATTTGCTTATTTACCGATTTAAATAAAAAATATTATTTGTTTTTTATTTGACAACAAATTTAATGTTTGTTTTATTGAGCATTTAGACTTAAACCTCCACCCATTACAGTCGGCTGGCTTTGTATTGTAGTGAGTGCCAGTCTTTGATGTTATGAATAATTTAAGGGAGAAAATTAAAGATGAAAATTTAAATAATTTTCAGATGTGCTGCAGTTTTTTCTAACAACAAAAATAAACACTGATTAATAAAGCACCATTTCCTATTGTGTGATGAGGAGTCCCCTCTTCCCTTCTCAAACATCTCCATGGTAATTATTTTTTTCTCCAAGGAGATGATCTGTGAAAATATTTTTCTAATTACAACACATCAAGGTTGGCCTTGACAACTGACTACTTTGTTGTTGGTCAGTGGTTGTGCTAATTTTTTTCACAAGGGTAGACTATCCCTTTGAAGATGATTGGTTTGTCCAGTGGGATTTGTTAACTATTCTTGACCACAACACTGACCATTGCTGAGCAGGCTGGAAAATTTTGATTAGAAAAACAGAAATTGACAGCTTGATTAATGGCTGTATTGATAGATTCATTCCTGTTATTTCTGAAGTAACCATGGTGAATTGTTGCTATTCTGATTTAATAAAAATAAAGCAACACATGATGTAGCCAGCTGAACAGTGGTAAAATAATGCTAATTAACATTGCATTTGTTTAGTTAGAAATGTATGAATACAAAAATTAATACTCTAAATCAAAAAGGAATTGAATGCCTTTTCAATACATTTCAGGTTAGTATGGCTAATAATCCAGTTTTACTGATGGGGGAAGATATCAGAATGACTCTGTACCACAGTCTGTTAGCAAGTAACTGGCAAACTTTCTCACATAAAGCTTTTGGACCAAGCGGGTCTCAACCTTTGGTGGCGGGAAGGTTTTGATCTTGATATGGCGTCTAAGACTGCAGAGGACCCAGCAGGACTAAAGTGACTGTTTTGTTATATAAAATTAATTCAGTTCTCAGAAAGTTTTCATGCTCTCATGACATTAGATAAAACCACAATGGCGGTCTAATGGTAGAGTGTTCACCACACATGTGGAAGGTCAAGGGTTCTGTCTCTGGCCCAGTTATACGAAACACTTGAAAAGTGGAACTAAAACCTTCTTTTTGTGGCACTCGGCATTTTAGAGGATAGTTTTAGGTTGGGTATGTCGAGTATCAAGACAAATTTGTCTTAAGCAGTCACTCAAAGGAAAGAGCAATAATGACCCCTTAAAGCAGTTTGCTGTTTAATACAGGTTGATTTACTACTTCTTTTGTTTATATGTTAAAATAATGTTGTACTTTGTAAGTACGTTGAGTTCTCTCATTAATAAAAGTCTTTAATATTATTATTATTATTTAAACTAAAATTATAGAAATATGGTAAATAGAAAATATGTCTGTTTAAGACAAGTGTATTTTTGTAGAGATGTCCATGAACAAAGGTTTAACTGTGTAATGTGACAAGATGAGGGTTATCATTAACTCCAATGTGACAGCACTTACAATACTGTATTAGTCAGAGAGTATTGCGACATGACTGAAAAATTGTTAAAAGTGTCATTACTCTATAATGATAATATAATACCATGCAGTTGGATAGAAGAACAAGCTCTTGGGAATACTTTTACAGGATTTATTGGGGAAGTATTCACTCTGACCATGTAAGCTACTTAATGCATAACAGTTTTATTGGCTGGAGTTCCTTCTGGATTGTATTGCATCACAGGAGATGAGAAGTAAATGCAGAAAAAATTGCTTGTTTCCTGTGGAGGTAACAGTACAATAAAGCAATTATCTCCTTGAAGTCCTACTAGCTGCCCCACCCCACACATAACTTAAAAGGGGCGATGTAACCTTACATTATCAAAGGGCTGCAGGAGTGGTGATCAGAAGTGATTGATGTTTGGTTGATTTGGGATTGATGTGTACCATAGATGAAGAGATTTCGTGATTTGTATATTTGCAGTGTCTTTTTTTTTTTTTTGAAATCAAAAACTTAAATAAAATTAAAAGTTAACTCCTTTTTAAATCATTGGCCTGTATGAGCCTTAGACACTGAAAAACTATCAAAATGCAATTATGCTCTGTCCCTGTTTACCAATGTTAAAATGCTATCAATGAATTTAGTTTCTACAAAATTGCTTCCAATTAGTATTATATCAAGAGTTTGGGTTAAAAAAAAGAAAGAGAGAGATTTGTTCAAATTGTAGAATTGGAGAAGTATTCCTACAAAGAATACAGTAGTGTATGGAAGTTTGTAGAAAAAAATACACATTTATTTGGTAGAAATGAACCAATGCACACATAGGTATGTCCACGATTTAATGGTTATTACAATTAACCTTTGTCAAGTTTGTAGTTTGTCTGAAGATATTGAAAGAAATTATTTATGAACAGATGAATAAGGCTATGGGGATTTGTAAAGTAATTGGCTAGTCTTATCTAGTCTTGCACAATTAGTAGAGACTAGGGACCTGCTGGGAACCTTCAGCCAAAACTTTTGATTAAGGTGATATAAACCATTAATAGATTTAGCGCTCACCCAGAATGAGGTGGAGAAATTGGAGGAATTCAAGAATGATAGAAGGAATCCCTGCAAAGTATTTTTCGGCTCTATGGTTATGGGTATTTGATTTAGTGTGATCTAATCATCATAGGGTATGCAAAATTACTTCCAGGATTATAACAGTGATTGCAGGACAGGAATGACAGATATTTGAATAGGGAAATACACTTCAAAGAAATCACCAAAGTATCCTATAGGGCACCTGTTCAATCAGGGGATAATAGCAATTAGTGAAAGCTGTACATCACTGTATTTATATGCTTATTACATAATTTTCTATTTATGAGAAGATTAATGCTAGAGCAATTTATTCTTTTGATCTTAGAAGGGATTTGCAGGAAATGGCACCTGAGAGATGTCCCTGGATTCTGGTATGGGAAGAGGAGTTACAATGGATTAATAGGGATTAAGTTTAATTACTTTGGGTTTATAGTGATACTTCACACACTGGGGTTAGCTGGGTTAAGACAATGAAACAAGAGGGTTTAACAGTTAATTTTTATGCACCTCAAAATTTTTTGGGGTGGCATATAGTAATAGAAGCATCCCTCTGTGCATCCTTCCATCTGGTATTTCGTTTCCAGCCTGTTTCTTTGTCAAGCATAGATGGATTTTGTTGATACTTGGTACAAATGATCAACATAACATGACAACATGTTGGGAGTAAGACCAACACCCATACCTCAAAGGTCAAGGTCGCAATTTAAGTTTGTTTGAATACACTTTGAGTCTGTTTTAAATTTCGTGTCTGGCCTGTAACTTTGTCATGCATAGATGGATTTTAATGATACTTGCAACAAATGATAAACATAACATGACGACATGTCGCCAGTAAGACCCACACCCCTAACTCAAAGGTCAAGGTCACTATTTGAGTTTGTTTGACAACACTTAGAGTTTGTGTGAGATTTCGTGTCCAGCATGTAACTTTGTCATGCATAGATGGATTTTATAAATACTTGCTACAGATGATCAACATAACATGACATGTTGCGAGTAAGACCCACACCTGTACCTCAAAGGTCAAGGTCACCATATGAGTTTGTTTAACAACACTTTGAGTCTGTGTGAGATTTCGTGTCCGGCCTGCAACTTTGTCATGCATAGATGGATTTTTATAAATAATTGTTATAAATGATCAACATAACATGACAATGTGTTGCACCTGATACCCAAACTCCCAATTCAAAGGTCAAGGTCACAATTTAACTTTGTTTGACAACACTTTCAGTCATTTTGACATTTCTTGTCCAGTCTGTCATCTATGGATAAATTTTAAAAACACTTGGCTCAGTTGATCAACATGACATAATTAAGTGTCACATGTAAGACCCAGAGCCTTTCCTCAAAGATCAAGGTCACACTTTCAATTTGTTTGATATTGTGTGTCTGGTTTGTGACTTTGCCTTTAACTTAATGGCTCAATTTATTAAGATGATATGATGAAATGTCATAAGTAAGACCTAGACCTATACCTCAAAGGTCAAGGTCACACTTTTAGTATGTATGACAACACTTTGAATCTGTTTGAGATTTCTAGTCTGTCCTTTTACTTTATCGTACATGGATGGACTTGGCTCAATTTATCAACAATTGATCTGTAACTTTGTCTTACATTTAGGGATTTTAAAATAGCTTGACACAAGTGATCATCATGGCATGATGATGTTTCACCTGCATTTAACTGTTGAAATACCCAGACCATTTCATCAGATGTCAAGGTTAAGGTTACACAAAGGTCAAGGTCACGCTTTAATGTAAAAAAACATGAAATTGCATGTCTCGTCTGAAACATCAGTCCATTACTCTTTATATTCATGGATACATCACTACCTATTATAACATAATTATATTGTTATTTTTCAATGACCATTTGGGGGGCATGTGACACTTACCAGTGACATTTCTAGTTTTATAAATATATATCACCTGCAGTACCTTACAGCACTGATGAAATATGTACCGGTAGTTTAGATATATTTCATGGTATGGATTCCCACCTGCCCGCTTGTGTTTACATCAGCAGCTTCTTGCACAAGGCATTTCTTTGCCAGTCTCAACATTACAGCATAAGGAGTTATTCTTGAGCATTGGACTGTTTCAGTGTAACTGATAGTTTGATTAGAGTATGCTTCTCTGATTAGTTTATACTTATTTATTTTAGTTGATTGTGTAGAGAGTTAAGAGCTTACTTGAACAGATCTCGAGTCCACTCTCAGGGTAGAATCAGTAGTGAGTGTTGTTTTTTGAGACGCATCAGCTCAAGTTGGGGATTGAATGCACCAACCTCTGGTGAGAGTGACCAACACTTTTCACTACACTACTGCCCCGATTTGCTTCACCGATTACTGTATCCTTTCTTCTTTTTTTCTGTGTGTTGTGTATTTTGCTTATTCTTCTTTCCCTCATGCAACAATCATTGTTGTGAATAAAGATAATTAGAATTTTTCTAAATTCTGTGTAACATTACCAAAGAATTTTTTTTCAAATTTTAAAGTGAAGTCGGTGTTAATTATCATTAAAGATTAATTAACATTTTATGCCAGGGGTGGTATTCTCCAACCATTCTTAAGAATATTTTTAGACTTTAATTCAAGAATGAATTTTGAAAAACACGCTTAGAGACCATTGTTCAAGATAAAAATTTACAAGCATGCAGAGACACCTTATATATAGTCAAATAAACTCTTACAATTATCTTTTCATGGTAACACTGCTCCAGATAAGCATTATTTAAGAATTGAAATTTCTGAATAGAACATTGAAATTTTAATTAAGGGGTAAAATCAGCATTTTTTTTATATTTTTTTCAATTTCAGTGTTGATTAGTTTGTTTTAAATGGCAATTTGATAAAAATATTCATTTTAACCCTTTACATTTTGAAAATAAGCATTGAATACTAATTTAAGAGGTAAAATACTCATTTGAAGAAATGCTTATCTGCAGCACTGTTTGGATTTTCAAGCTTAAAGTTTAAGAAGGCTCTCAAGAACAGTTGGTAAATATGACCCCTGGTATTTTTTTTTTTTTTTTTTTTTTTTTTTTTTTTTTTGGTAATTTTTTATTTCATTGTAACAGTTTAACAATACCAGATGTAAAGAAACACATTATAATATAATATATGCAGAATTCAACAATTTCACAATATGACCCCTGGTATTGTTGTCTTACTCCATTTGCCAAATTAGTGGTTAACCCTTTACTTCATATAGATGCCTTTGGACACCTGATATAGAAGGTTTTTGGACACTTAATATAGAAGGCTTTTGAATTATTGGGTGAATTATGATTATATATACTGACAGAGTGGAAAACAGTGCAGGAAGTGTTCAGATTGCTCGTTACGAACAATCTGAACTCTTCCTGCATTGTTTTCAAAGGCCTTCTGTGATTGGTGGGGGAAAAAAGGTATCTATGGAGTAAAGGGTTAAACTTATACAGGCAATATTTATTTTTCAGTTGCAAAAGATGGCATGGATGTGATGGTTTTCATGGTTACTTTGTTTAAGGAAAGGAACCAGAGTCTTGAAGTTCTGAGTGCACAGGTGGTTTGAGACGTGTAGATCAGAGAGGCTTATGGGATAGCATTCTGATCAAATTGTCTACTGTTATCCCAAAGTAGCACTTTCTCTGAATGGTAAGGTCAGTTATACTTGTATACCACAGTACTCAAACTTTATAATTATAAAGTTAAATGTGTGTTTTTTTATATTAAAAAAAAAAGTTGAAGAATTCATGATGGCTGTCTTTAATTAGTTTTGAGATTGTTTTTTTTTTGTAACATTTATACCATCTGTTTATATTGAAATTCAAACCTGAACATCTATACATGTGAAGTAGCATGCATTATACTGTATGCGATTACTGATATTTCACATAAATGTACAAAATGCCTGATATATCTCTTGTATAGCATTAAATAAATTAATGCCTTCCGATTTGCATTCACTTCAGTTGTATGCTTTATTACAATCAGTGGTTCCCCCACGGCCAATTTGCCTAAGGCAGTCACTAGCCTGTCGCCACTGAGGTCATGGGTTCAAGCCCAGTTTAGGATGATGTTCTACTCAGATTTATGTATACATATACTTCTGAGTACTTTGTCCACTGATATACCAGGATATCGTATACATAAACATTTTATATACCGTGTAGCTTGTTGAAAACAGCTTTAACCTTGTCCATAGAAACAGTCCTACAACTGTGTGAAGTGTGTGGTCCAGTGGTAGAGCACCGAATCCATGATCAGTCCTTGACATTTTTTCCACATATGCTTAGTAAAGATTCTACCCAGGAAGATTCAAGCATGAATCGTCTCAGTTGTATTTGACAGTTGAAGTAAAATAAATAAGTTTAAACTAAATGTGTGGTGATATTTATTTATTTATTTATTTAACTGACTTGGGCAATATTTTTCTTATTTTGCCAAACTGTTCTTGAAATTAATCCTTGATTTTCTTACTGACTTTGGCAATATTTTCTCTTTTTGTACTTTATTGAAAAAAAATCAGTACTCAACTGGTGGTATTTGTTTATTGACTGTCCGCATTTTCTCTTATTTTACCTGACAAACAAACTACACATTAGTTTGATAGATGGCAGCCATTTATAGGGAGTTGTTGAACTATAATGGACAGGAAGTTTAACAGAGTGCTGGAGTCCCTGCTGGCTCTTAATGACCTCTGTAAATGCGTTGATTGCAGGGAGTGTACCAACTGGCCCTTGTCAGGAGATGCATTCAAGGTTATATTGACTTGCAAATCAATTACTGCTATTCTTTATCCAGATGGGTCACTTTACACCCACTACATGGAGAGCCATTGGTTGGTTTGGGTTCTATGATAGAAAAAAACAGCCAGGTGATCATAATTTTAGCCTGGTTCAAGTAAAAATGTATGTTGTTTCTTAAGTTTTGATTATAAAATTGATAAGTAGCCAGTCAAAATAAGTAAGTTGTTAAGTATTTAAGTAGAATTTAAAAAACATTTTGCTTAAATACTTAAGATTAACTAAGTTTTGACTGGTTATTTGCATATTATAAAATCAATACCATTGGACCATATGCAGTTTTACTGGAACCAGTCTAAAATCATGAATATCTGGCTGCTTTTCTTAGATTAAAGTGCTTAAGTATTTAAGTATATGTTGGTGAACTACTGGTGAAACAATAGCTAAGTAAATGTACTAGAATCATTCTAAATAAAGCAAAAGCCAATGCATAACTGCGTGAACTTTATTTTGGTGCTTAATTAAGTGTAAGCAAAGCAATTAGCTACCATTTAGATTATAATTATGTACATTGTGTTTTGTAATATTAAGTTCCTATTATAGACGGCTCTATGTCATCAGTTGTCATTCACAATTTCTTTAATGACTTCTTGAAAATCACTGAGCAGATTTTATTGAAATTTGTCGACAGTGTCGGATATATATTTTGAGTCCAATAACCACACAGCGGCCATTGTTTGCCTTTTTGTTTCAGAAGCCAGCCTTTATTTCAGGTTTCTGATCTAAAAAAAGCAGCATGAAATCTGAGGAAAGGTTAATAGCTTTATATTTAACAGAAACATTAGTTTTGATATTGTTACATTTCAAAGCATTGGGACTCAGCTAGGTCTCTCTAAACGCTGCAATAGATGTTTAACCCTTTACTTCATATAGACACCTTTGGACACCTCTAATATAGACGCCGCTGGACACCTAATATAGACAGCTTTTGAATTATTGGGTGAATTATGTTTATATTAACTGACAGAGTGGAAAACAGTGCAGGTAGTGTTCAGATTGCTCGTTACGAGCAATCTGAACTCTTCCTGCACTGTTTTCAAAGGCCTTCTGTGATTGGTGTGGGAAAACGCACATCTATGGAGTAAAGGGTTAAGCAGACATGATTATGTAGACATGTGACTAAAAGTTTGTCTCCTGGATACCCTGGTATTTCTAACATTTATGCAAACAATTAATTAGCTTGTTGTTGTTGCATACGCCTGGCAAAGAGTAATGGATTGGTGAATTACCATATTTTTGTATGAAAAAATAGCATACCGCTTGTCAGAAATTGAAATAAAACAATGGTCCAGTTGACATATGTTTATGTTGAGAAATTTTTACTTTAAATAACTTATTAGTCATATTAAATAATGAAAATTTAATGATTAAGTTGTATATATTAGTCAGGAACACAAACGTACAAAAATGTAATATTTTAATTTCACATAGCTTTAACAAGTCATCAGATTCTGTAAGCTTGGTTCATTAAGATTCAAAGAAGTGTTTTGCTCCTTTGCTGACTGTTAACTCACCACTAATATTGTGAGTTGGAATCTAGCTTTACTGAAACATTGATGTGAGAATTTGCAGTTAATTAGTCAGAGTAATTCTACTCGGATTTAAGGGACATGCTCATTTCTAATGAATTTTCTCTTGAAATTCTTTATGAAAATTACACATATGCACAATGCAAGTATGAATTCCAATTTTAAGTTGTTGTTACTGAAAATAACAAAACAGTTTTTGCTCAATATCATTAGAAACTTGTAAAACACTGAATGGATCAAAACTGAGGTATGTTGCCTTCATAAAGATTTTTTTTCTATTAATTATTAAATAGTTCTGAGATTTAGACATTTTGTAAATGTTTTGCAAGCAGGAAACCTGTTTTTCATGGAATGTCCATGTCTTGTTTAAATTGTTTACTTATAAACTAGCTTCATAATTTTTGCTTTATTATGAAATTTAAGATATGGTTATAATGTTCAAACTTGACAGACGAACATGAATAAATTTTTATTTCATCATTGCCACATGTGCTTTTATCACATGTATGCACACCTGAGGTTCACCTCAACAAATAAAACCCTGACCCAGAGGTTATGAAACTTTTGTCATTCCCAATTCAATTTCCAGGATTGAGATTAAATATCGCAAAATATCAACTTTACTCGCAATTTTGATCAACCATTTTTTTTTAGATATTTTATATATGTGAATATCTGGTAATTTTTTTCGCCAACAGTTTGCTGAGTCACGGTAAATTGGATTGTGTATCAAAATATGTTGGTAAAATATCGCCACGTGATTAAAATCAGCAAACCAGTCTACCAAGTATGTGCACTGTGTAAAAAAAGCGTCATCAATCGATGTGTACTGTGTAAAACATCATCAATTGATGCATGTTTACAGCAGATCAAAACTGAAAGTTTAAGAAATAAAAACTGCTGTCACTTCAATTTTAATTTTTGCACTCGCAAAAATTTGCAAACGTATGGAAAAAACACTCACATTTTTCATTTTCCACTGTTATTTTGCGAGTATTAAATGCGAGCCCTGAAGTCTTAAGATGAGCATGAAATCTTGAGATAAGCATGAAATCTTGAGATGAGCATAAAATCTTGAATTGAACATGAAATTGTGAGATGAGCATGAAATCTTGAGTTGAGTCTGAAATCTTGAGTTGAGTATGGACTCTGTGAGTTGAGCATGGAATGGGGAGTTGAGCATGGAATCTGTGAGTTGAGCATGGAATTGGGAGTTTAGCATGGAATCTTGAGTTGAGCATGAACTTGTGAGTTGAGCATGGGATCTTAAGCATAAAGTCTTGAGTTGAGCATGAAATCGTGAGTTGAGCATGAAATTGTGAGTTGAATTTTATAACTACAGTATAACTGTGAACCTATTGCTGAGACCATGTTGTGAAGTGACCTTCCAAGAGTTTAGTTAAGATTATTCCTGCATTATCAATCATAAGTGCTGTGGTCAGGAAGAGCTGGAGTGGCCAGATTGTACAGTCTGCTTCATTAAGATAAACCAGGGAATATTAATGAGAAAACATGACAAGAGATGGGTTACAATGACCAGTTAAATAACTAGCCGCCCAGGGTAATGTACAATTAGCAGTCAGCTGCGATAACTGTCAGCTGAGATCCAGAGAAGATGGGACTGTGGCCTTGAAATTAGGGTTAGTTGATGACAGATTTGAGAAACAGCAAAGATTAATTCATTTTTGTCATAAACAGAGCTAAAATTGTTGTGAAACTGAAATAATGATAGGTGGGAAAAAATGAAAGACTATGAAGAAGTTTAAATGAAAAATATTTACAAAATTGTCAATTATTACTATGCATAGTTTAATTGTAAAAAATGCAAACATTTTATTTGAATAAATTATATTTGTTTATGATAGTTTCCTCTCCCCACTGCTTTGGACATGTTGGACTTAGTAGTTTTTTTTTGAAAATAATTTCAACTATATATCCCAAAGCTGCGGGTTCGATCCTCAGCTTGGTTCACCGAACAACACAAGTTGTGTGGCGGATAGGGGACTGCTCATGCCATAAGTCATGGCTTTGATAAAAGGCTTTACCTGGTGGTCTCTGAAAAAAAACAACCTACACTCAGTAAGGTTCTACCTAGGACCTGAAAGAGATTGATTCACAAATGGTCTGAACTTAATTTAAAGCTTTTCTGAAATAATTGACTATAAATGAAGCAGTTTGAACTTCCTCTTGAGTTCATATGTTAGAGGATATATTTATTGATAAAAACATACCTAATGTACTGTTCAGTGTCAGAGTAAATGAAAACTATTTTTTTTTGTCTTTTCCAGATATTTTTTGCTTTATTTATGAGTGTGCCAGGAATGACCTCTGGATGGCCAAGTGGTTGATACCAAAGTATTGGAAGGTCAGTTTGGACATTTTACATCCCTCATCCAATTACTGCCCAGTGGATGGTAAAATATTCAGCTGAGTTGACCATGCTTGACCATTGCAACTTAATGACCAGTATGTGCAAAAACCTTGACCACTGGCATTAAAACAGATAAGACTGTATACACAGGTGTATTTCTTGTCTGTTACAACAATTATCCCTGCATCCTTAATTGTACTAAGGAATAATTGATGTTGTTTGATAGATAAAGGCACCTGTAATGAAATTGATGTTTCCTGTCTTTTGTAGATGCAGACTGACCAATCTTGAACAGGTTCACCTCATTTGTATATTACCAAATAAAATTAAATACAGTCAAACCTGTCTTAAGCAGACAGTAAAGGGAAGGTGCAAAAGTGGCCTTTTATGAAAGATTGTTGTTTAATGCAGGTTAATTTGCTCTGAAAGCATATAAATGGGAAATCACAAATGTGGCTGGTTAAGACAAGTGGCTGCTTAATAGAGGTGACCGCTTATACAGGTTTGACTGTATTCTGATTTTGTATAGTTTATGATAGTTAAATGAATATAGAATACACGTATGAGGTTCTTCTTGGCAGCCGGGATTGCTTACCTTTTACCATTACTGTCGTGGGTTTGAGCATCACTTCTGACCAAAAGTTATAAGTGGGAATGTTGATGAGTTTCTTAATGTAAACTACGGTTCCATCCAGTATGGGTTCGTAGTACATTTATCAAATTGGGTTTCTTGTATATACATGCTGTATTGTTTCATACAATTTAAGGTTCTCCTCCAATGAGTGGTCGGTGGTACCGTGTTAGGTTAACTTGCCTCTGAAGCCATGTGTTTGATCCCAGATTTGTCCATGCACTCTATGTGAGATGTTTGCCAGTTACTTTGGAAGGACAGTTGTTATACTACACCAGTAAATGTAACTTGTTTAGTGTTAAGAATATCTTGAAACTCATTCAGAAAAAATAAAATGATATTTTTAAAGGCTTTGATCACAATGTTTTGATAGTAATATATTTTAATAGAGTTTTAAATAATTCATAGCAGACTTTTAGACGAGTACACGTGTACTGTATGTAGGTACAGTGACAAGGCATAATATGTTGAATACATTTTCTACTTGTCAAACACTTGCCTTTTTTGTTATATTTAATGTGGTTAACCAGATGGTGTTGATAAAATGTAAATAAAATGTGGTTTACAAAGAACAAAACTTCTCTACAGCTCATGATTTATACTTCACAAACCATGGAAACAGAAAAAAGGGCAACAAATACTTTTATGCGAAATCAAGATGTTTATTTCATTATTTTTCTCGTAATAAGGCATATGTCCATCAGAAGGGATCACTGTTTATTGACTTCACAGTATTTACTAACTAAATAACACTTGAATCTCAAGTGCCCAAACTTCCTGTTTCAGATTCAAGGTAAATATTGACCAATCAAAAACAGAGTAAACAATTTATTCACACTTTGTTTGCAATCAAGAGGTGATGTACACAAGTGCGTATTCTATTCATTAATTTTGTAGTAGGTAAATTATCTTTTTAAGTAGTGGCTCTCTTATGGGAGAAGGTAAATAAGTGCACTAGATTGTCTGGTAAAAGTACATTTCAGGTGGAAGGCAAATAAGAGAGATAAACAGAAGTCAGTTCATACTTAATAGACTTGATTGCAAAGAATTTCAATTTTATCTGCAGGAACAGAAATTTTTCTTTAATTGTTTGATAATTATAACTGCACAGTATTCTGTGGGCGGGAGGTGCCCTTTAAAATGAGTTCAGTGTCATCTACCCAGTCCCCATTCTTTTCCAGTATTACTGCTGTTGCCTTTAAATTATGTTTTGTGACTTGTGAAATGTCTTATTATTTTGTGCATGGAAATAATTTGTATTTAATATGTCTGGGTTGGGAGTTATCTTGATGTCCTTGTTTGCTTTAGTGGAACTACATATTAACTTGTTATGTTAACTGAAAATGAAAAAAAGGAACATAATTTTGCACAGGCAACAGATGCATGTTTGTGTCTTGGAAAGGAAATTTCAGGATTTGCTTTGAATCAAGTTGGGTCGCTGCTCAATCATAGCTTCCACTCTATATTTTATTTATTTCCTTAAGATGATTTTAATGAAATTTTGTGGATATGTTCCTAATATGAAATGGAAGCTTGGGATTACTTTAAATCAAATTTGGTTGCTCTTATTGAAAATGTAACAACCGCTATTCCCACTCCAATTTTATTTATGTCCATAAGATGATTTTAATGAATTTTTGTGAATAATGTTCATTATATTTAAAGGAAGCTTTGGATTGCTTTTGAGTAAGTCAGTTTGTGGACAGGTTCCTGAAGTGACGAGGAAGCTGAACTATATCAAATCAAGGTCACAATATAACTAAAAACACTGAATCCTAATTATGAAATTTTCCTTTTAGAGACTTAGATGAAATGCAGTCCATTTACAATTGATATAGATGAGACTTATTGATAAATGCAGTCCCTTTACAACACATCTAGATGAAACTTGTTGATAAATGCAGTCCATTTACAACCTACATAGATGAGACTTGTTGATAAATGCAGTCCATTTACAACATACATAGATGAGACTTGTTGATAAATGCAGTCCCTTTACAACACATCTAGATGAAACTTGTTGATAAATG
Organism: Panopea generosa; assembly: GCA_029582155.1. Classification (NCBI taxonomy): domain Eukaryota; kingdom Metazoa; phylum Mollusca; class Bivalvia; order Adapedonta; family Hiatellidae; genus Panopea; species Panopea generosa. Next base: position 71,726,145 of record CM055897.1, read on the forward strand.
CAGTCCATTTACAACACATACATGAGACTTGTTGATAAATGCAGTCCATTTACAACACATACATGGGACTTGTTGATAAATGCAGTCCCTTTACAACACATCTAGATGAAACTTGTTGATAAATGCAGTCCATTTACAACACATACATGAGACTTGTTGATAAATGCAGTCCATTTACAACACATACATGAGACTTGTTGATAAATGCAGTCCCTTTACAACACATCTAGATGAAACTTGTTGATAAATGCAGTCCATTTACAACACATACATGAGACTTGTTGATAAATGCAGTCCCTTTACAACACATCTAGATGAAACTTGTTGATAAATGCAGCCCATTTACAACATACATAGATGAGATTTGTTGATAAATGCAGTCCATTTACAACACATGTGGATGAGACTTGTTGATAAATGCAGTCCATTTACAACACATCTAGATGAGACTTGTTGATAAATGCAGTCCATTTACAACATACACAGATGAGACTTGTTGATAAATGCAGTCCATTTACAACATACATAGATGAGACTTGTTGATAAATGCAGTCCCTTTACAACACATCTAGATAAAACTTGTTGATAAATGCAGTCCATTAACAACACATACATGAGACTTGTTGATAAATGCAGTCCATTAACAACACATACATGAGACTTGTTGATAAATGCAGTCCCTTTAAAACACATCTAGATGAAACTTGTTGATAAATGCAGTCCATTTACAACACATACATGAGACTTGTTGATAAATGCAGCCCATTTACAACACATACATGAGACTTGTTGATACATGCAGTCCATTTACAACACATACATGAGACTTGTTAATAAATGCAGTCCATTTACAACGTACATAGATGAGACTTGTTGATAAATGCAGTCCATTTACAACATACATATATGAGACTTGTTGATAAATGCAGTCCATTAACAACACATGTGGATGAGACTTGTTGATAAATGCAGCCCATTTACAACATACATAGATGAGATTTGTTGATAAATGCAGTCCATTTACAACACATGTGGATGAGACTTGTTGATAAATGCAGTCCATTTACAACACATCTAGATGAGACTTGTTGATAAATGCAGTCCATTTACAACGTACATAGATGAGACTTGTTGATAAATGCAGTCCATTTACAACATACATAGATGAGACTTGTTGATAAATGCAGTCCATTTACAACATACATAGATGAGACTTGTTGATAAATGCAGTCCATTTACAACATACAAACATGAGACTTGTTGATAAATGCAGTCCATTTACAACACATGTGGATAAGACTTGTTGATAAATGCAGTCCATTTACAACATACATAGATGAGACTTGTTGATAAATGCAGCCCATTTACAATATACAAAGATGAGACTTGTTGATAAATGCAGCCCATTTACAACACATGCGGATGAGACTTGTTGATAAATGCAGTCCATTTACAACATACATAGATAAGACTTGTTGATAAATGCAGCCCATTTACAACACATCTAGATGAAACTTGTTGATAAATGCAGCCCATTTACAACACATGTGGATGAGACTTGTTGATAAATGCAGCCCATTTACAACACATGTGGATGAGACTTGTTGATAAATGCAGTCCATTTACAACACATCTAGATGAGACTTGTTGATAAATGCAGTCCATTTACAACATACATAGATGAGACTTGTTGATAAATGGAGCCCATTGACAACATACATAGATGAGACTTGTTGATAAATGCAGTCCATTTACAACACATGTGGATGAGACTTGTTGATAAATAGAGCCCATTGACAACATACATAGATGAGACTTGTTGATAAATAGAGCCCATTGACAACATACATAGATGAGATTTGTTGATAAATGCAGTCCATTTACAACATACATAGATGAGACTTGTTGATAAATGCAGTCCATTTACAACATACATAGATGAGACTTGTTGATAAATGCAGTCCATTTCAGCACATGTGGATGAGACTTGTTGATAAATGCAGTCCATTTACAACACATGTGGATGAGACTTGTTGATAAATGCAGTCCATTTACAACAAACATAGATGAGACTTGTTGATAAATGTAGCCCAATTACAACATACATAGATGAGACTTATTGATAAATGCAGTCCATTTACAACATACATATATGAGACTTGTTGATAAATGCAGTCCATTTACAACACATCTATATGAGACTTGTTGATAAATGCAGTCCATTTACAACATACATAGATGAGACTTGTTGATAAATGCAGTCCATTTACAACACATCTATATGAGACTTGTTGATAAATGCAGTCCATTTACAACATACATAGATGAGACTTGTTGATAAATGCAGTCCATTAACAACACATCTAGATGAGACTTGTTGATAAATGCAATCCATTTACAACATACATAGATGAGACTTGTTGATTAATGCAGTCCATTTACAACATACATAGATGAGACTTGTTGATAAATGCAGTCCATTTACAACACATGTGGATGAGACTTGTTGATCAATGCAGCCCATTTACAACATACATAGATGAGACTTGTTGATAAATGCAATCCATTTACAACATACATAGATGAGACTTGTTGATAAATGCAGTCCATTTACAACACATCTAGATGAGACTTGTTGATAAATGCAGTCCATTTACAACACATGTGGATGAGACTTGTTGATAAATGCAGCCCATTTACAACATACATAGATGAGACTTGTTGATAAATGCAGTCCATTTACAACATACATAGATGAGACTTGTTGATAAATGCAGTCCATTTACAACATACATAGATGAGACTTGTTGATAAATGCAGCCCATTTACAACATACATACATGAGACTTGTTGATAAATGCAGTCCATTTACAACACATGTGGATAAGACTTGTTGATAAATGCAGTCCATTTACAACATACATAGATGAGACTTGTTGATAAATGCAGCCCATTTACAATATACAAAGATGAGACTTGTTGATAAATGCAGCCCATTTACAACACATGCGGATGAGACTTGTTGATAAATGCAGTCCATTTACAACATACATAGATAAGACTTGTTGATAAATGCAGCCCATTTACAACACATCTAGATGAAACTTGTTGATAAATGCAGCCCATTTACATCACATGTGGATGAGACTTGTTGATAAATGCAGCCCATTTACAACACATGTGGATGAGACTTGTTGATAAATGCAGTCCATTTACAACACATCTAGATGAGACTTGTTGATAAATGCAGTCCATTTACAACATACATAGATGAGACTTGTTGATAAATGGAGCCCATTGACAACATACATAGATGAGACTTGTTGATAAATGCAGTCCATTTACAACACATGTGGATGAGACTTGTTGATAAATGCAGTCCATTTCAGCACATGTGGATGAGACTTGTTGATAAATGCAGCCCATTTACAACATACATAGATGAGACTTGTTGATAAATGCAGTCCATTTACAACATACATAGATGAGACTTGTTGATAAATGCAGTCCATTTCAGCACATGTGGATGAGACTTGTTGATAAATGCAGTCCATTTACAACACATGTGGATGAGACTTGTTGATAAATGCAGTCCATTTACAACAAACATAGATGAGACTTGTTGATAAATGTAGCCCCTTTACAACACATCTAGATGAAACTTGTTGATAAATGCAGTCCATTTACAACATACATATATGAGACTTGTTGATAAATGCAGTCCATTTACAACACATCTATATGAGACTTGTTGATAAATGCAGTCCATTTACAACATACATAGATGAGACTTGTTGATAAATGCAGTCCATTTACAACACATCTATATGAGACTTGTTGATAAATGCAGTCCATTTACAACATACACAGATGAGACTTGTTGATAAATGCAGTCCATTAACAACACATCTAGATGAGACTTGTTGATAAATGCAATCCATTTACAACATACATAGATGAGACTTGTTGATAAATGCAGTCCATTTACAACATACATAGATGAGACTTGTTGATAAATGCAGTCCATTTACAACACATGTGGATGAGACTTGTTGATCAATGCAGCCCATTTACAACATACATAGATGAGACTTGTTGATAAATGCAATCCATTTCAGCACATGTGGATGAGACTTGTTGATAAATGCAGTCCATTTACAACACATGTGGATGAGACTTGTTGATAAATGCAGTCCATTTACAACAAACATAGATGAGACTTGTTGATAAATGCAGTCCATTTCAGCACATGTGGATGAGACTTGTTGATAAATGCAGTCCATTTACAACACATGTGGATGAGACTTGTTGATAAATGCAGTCCATTTACAACAAACATAGATGAGACTTGTTGATAAATGCAGTCCATTTCAGCACATGTGGATGAGACTTGTTGATAAATGCAGTCCATTTACAACACATGTGGATGAGACTTGTTGATCAATGCAGTCCATTTACAACAAACATAGATGAGACTTGTTGATAAATGTAGCCCAATTACAACATACATAGATGAGACTTATTGATAAATGCAGTCCATTTACAACATACATATATGAGACTTGTTGATAAATGCAGTCCATTTACAACACATCTATATGAGACTTGTTGATAAATGCAGTCCATTTACAACATACATAGATGAGACTTGTTGATAAATGCAGTCCATTTACAACACATCTATATGAGACTTGTTGATAAATGCAGTCCATTTACAACATACATAGATGAGACTTGTTGATAAATGCAGTCCATTAACAACACATCTAGATGAGACTTGTTGATAAATGCAATCCATTTACAACATACATAGATGAGACTTGTTGATAAATGCAGTCCATTTACAACATACATAGATGAGACTTGTTGATAAATGCAGTCCATTTACAACACATGTGGATGAGACTTGTTGATCAATGCAGCCCATTTACAACATACACAGATGAGACTTGTTGATAAATGCAATCCATTTACAACATACATAGATGAGACTTGTTGATAAATGCAGTCCATTTACAACACATCTAGATGAGACTTGTTGATAAATGCAGTCCATTTACAACACATATGGATGAGACTTGTTGATAAATGCAGCCCATTTACAACATACATAGATGAGACTTGTTGATAAATGCAGTCCATTTACAACATACATAGATGAGACTTGTTGATAAATGCAGCCCATTTAAAACACATCTAGATGAGACTTGTTGATAAATGCAGTCAATTTACAACATACATAGATGAGACTTGTTGATAAATGCAGCACATTTACAACATACATAGATGAGACTTGTTGATAAATGCAATCCATTTACAACGTACATAGATGAGACTTGGTGATAAATGCAGTCCATTTACAACACATCTAGATGAGACTTGTTGATAAATGCAGTCCATTTACAACATACATAGGTGAGACTTGTTGATAAATGCAGCCCATTTACAACATACACAGATGAGACTTGTTGATAAATGCAGTCCATTTACAACATACATAGATGAGACTTGTTGATAAATGCAGCCCATTTACAACATACACAGATGAGACTTGTTGATAAATGCAGTCCATTTACAACATACATAGATGGGACTTGTTGATAAATGCAGTCCATTAAGCACACATATCAATGAAAAACATCTTTCAGTTTCAAATCAGTTGCAAATGCAAATACTCAAAATTTATCACAGCATTTACAGGGCAGGAATCAGATAAACCCATGACATTTTTTATATTAACCCTTTACTCCATAGATACACATTTTCCCGCACCAATTACAGAAGGGCATTGAAAACAGTGCAGGAAGAGTTCAGATTGCTCGTAACGAGCAATCTGAACACTTCCTGTAACGAGCAATCTGAACACTTCCTGCACTGTTTTCCACTCTGTCAGTTAATATAAACACAATTCACCCATGGCTGATACGTGGTGAATAAATGCTTTCAATATTATAGGTGTCCAAAGGCGTCTATATGAAGTAAAGGGTTAACCTAGAGTAATATTTCTTCTGATTCATCGTTCGGTGTTTTACATATAACTTGGCTCTTTTATATGAAAGACTGAACTCATTCAACTCGGCTGAATATAGGAATGATGCTGGTTTGTCATGGTAAAACCATGTTATTTTGAGATGTTGTGTCATGTGACGAATGATACAAGCAAATATGCTGGACCATTCCTTATTGACATGATATGCTAGACAAATGTACTATTATTCTGAATTGTGTTATAAAAAGAATCTTAAATTCATGTTCATTTAAGGTATTAAACTAGTTTGCAAAAATGGTATTATGCTTGGCAGAACCTAGCATTATGTATTTTTGCCAACTCGTTTAATAAATTCAATAATAAATGAGTACTTGTGTAAGATCCTCTCTATAATTATGTACCACGAACCATGTTTTTGGTCAAATTACAAATACAGTTCATTTTCATATTAACTACCACATAGCTAGTACATTTTTAAGGTCTACCACTCAAAAACTCTTCCTGTCATATTAAAAAACTCTTCATTATGTACCCTGAAAAATTTATGTAACTTTTCTAATGTATTTGAATCAAAACTTTCATTTGTTTTTCTGCCTCTTGCATTACCGTAACATATTTGATTCTTACTCAGTTTGTTCACTTGCTCCTTGATGCACCAAAACCCTTTTTTGCCATTGTAGATGAAATCGTCTGAGTCAATCTGATGACCAATATCAAGAAACATTTCCACTTTTCGTAACACACTTACTGGATTACTAATTAGATCTTTGTTGTCAATAATCATTATTTGACTCAAGTTGAAATATTTCAGCCATGTTTTCATATACCAGCTGTACATAGAACCTCTGACAAAGCCACAATCCTCGCGAGGCAATCCCGTTCTGGTAATAGCGCATCTCTCAAGACTTATATTTGGTTTGGTTCTCTTTGTAAACGTAAAATGAGAGATTGAGCGTTGTACTGGTTCTCGGACCATTAATATCAGTTTGATATTTGGATCCATTTTGTGAATTCTCTCTGCTGCAAGCGGATGGATGAAGTAAGTTGGGGTCTTCTCCACTGTAACCTGAGTAGAGAAGCTGCAAGGCATCATATTTCTGTACCAGTCTAGGTCTTTAATTTTATCCTGGTTGAAATAATTCACTTCGTAATATGGAGTACGGCGGTAAGTGATTTCTATATAAGGATGTAAGGCAAGAAAATCCTGGAGTTCTGTAGTTCCACACTTTGACATTCCTATTATGATGCATTTTGGTAGGCGTTTCCTGCAGATTTCGTTTTTGAAAAGTTGTTGTAAACCAGTCTGATGTTTTTGTAAAATATATGATTGAAGAGTTTTTGTGTCATATATCACTGTGGTTCTTGATGCTTTGCTAACTTTTTTATCGTAAAATGAAAACATTTCCACTGTTTGAACATTTTTCGAAACATTCAGGTGAAATTTATCTTGTAACAGATGTGTTAACTGTCGTTGTTTGCCGTTTACGTTTCCAAGTACATGTTCTCCTCTAAAATCAGTCTTGGCTGCTTTCCTGTTAAAAACAAACACCATCAAGAATAACCAAGTAAACAAACACAAAAAAATTAAATATCCCAACCTTTGAACATTTGCTCGTTTTACAAACATAATACGTTTTTTGGTTTTCTCAAAATTTGAAACACAAAATTTGTTCATGGTGTGAGCACTGCACATAATCACATTAGATTAATCACTGTTCTACACAGATTCTACAAGTTCAGAGGAATATGTCTTCCAAGAAATGTTTGTGTTACAACTCTGGTGTAGATTATTGCCAGTTTAATTGTCTTATCAGAGAAAGAGAAATTTATGATTCAAATTGGCATAGACATCTGCTGGAACTAAGCACAACACATATCTCGCACAAATGCATAAATATTATGTATTCTACTTGCGGTATAGAACTCTTAAAAGTAAAGATATTTTAAATATGTCCAAAGTATTTTTTTTATACTTGATTTCAAAGCAGATCCTGAAACTGTAATACATTTAATAATTTATTTAACTCTGTAACTACATTGGATCCACCATAATCCCAGTAATGATAATGACTGTTCATTCTTTACAGTCAGTTCTAAGATTACTTTTAAACACATAGTAATGGAATGTCGTCCAGGAAATGAGTCAGTTTTCATAGAAATTAAAACCTTTATCTTTCTTTAAAATCATTCATAATTCAAACATAAAGTATTGTAACTTGTTAAACCTAAGATTCTCATCACCATAAATTCAGACACTTTAAAAATTGAGGATTTTATGTTGGTATGTCTGAGTTTAATACAAATGTTGGGACTGCGATAATGCTTCTTGTGATGGGTTTTATTTTCACTGGTCTTTCATTTGCGATTGTAAAAGCAGTTTTATGGCTTGATTATCAATTAAGATTGCATAACTTGGCTGTAGTTGGGGGTCGTTGTAGTGGCTGACCACTTGAGACATTGATGTAAAAGTTTTAGGGCATGTAGATAAATGTAATGTTGATCTGCACACAGTTGGTCATGCTGTCTTGGTAAATATTGATTGATTGATTGAATATTTAGCATCATTTTTATGCCATCGAGGGCTAACAGACGATCAGTTAACCTAACCACTGTTTCCTGGGGTTAACCAGTACTCGAGCACACCCCATCTCCGCAAGTAACTCATAACTTTCCCACTTGAATCAGTGGTGAGAGACGAATGATAATGAGACACAATGTTGTATATCAGTCATCACGAAGACTGTTGCCGGGCGGGGATTCAAACTCACGACCCCTCTATTGATAGTCGGACGCGTAACCGACTGAGCTAATCTGGCCCGGCTGTCTAGGTAAGTAAACTACCTATTACCTTGCAGGCAGTGGAATAAATATAAGATGGCAGCTGCTACATGCTGAGCAGAGTTACTACAATATGTTTCAATTACAGTCGAGCCTGTCCCAAGCAGCCAGTCAAGGAAAGGAGCAAAAGTGGCCCTTTAAGACAGGTTGTTGCTTAATACAGGTTAATTTGCAGTAAAAGCATAGAAATGGGAAATAGCAAATGTGGCTGCTTAATAGAGGTGACCAGTTTGACTGTACAAACAAAATCAGGTTATTGAATCAATGTATATAGAGTACCAAGGATAGCAGATTCGATTCAAGGACAAAAACAATACTCAGTACTGGTTTTTCCCAGGAAACACGGTAGAGAGGTTCATATAAGCTCCGGGGTTTACATTGCAATCAAGCTAATATAAAGTAGTATAAACTATCAACTCCTTGGTAGAATGGTGAATTAAACAAAGTGAAAATTATGTTTACCATGCTGAACATAACCTGTATCTTTTTCAACACATGTCTATGTACTTTATACGACTCTCTGATATGTTGCACTCACTTCAGCAGATGGACTCTTGAAACACCAGGTCTTTATCGCCAGACACAACCTTGGCAAACAATTTTATGAGACTGTTATGGCCACCTTGACCACTGGGCCTTACATCATTTATGGTCAGTAAAATGTCCCTGGTCAAATTCTAGCCTGCTGGTTTTATGACTACAGAAGGTGTTAAATTAATTAGTGGTCCCTTGTGAAGTGGGTACCACTGAACTGTGATGACCAGTGTATTAGATGGTAACACTACACTATGCAAGATCAGTGGATTGGGCGACAACACTTATTTTATATCTTAACTTTAGTGCTGATACTTTCTTCCCATTTTTTCCCCACTATTCATTAACACATTAGTTGTGTTGTATAGACCACAAAATGCACTCACATATTCCTTAAAGAAATGACATGTCAGAATATTACATTTCTATCAGTTATTTAAATTGAATATAGCTTGATTTTTCAAAATGTTAAAAATTTACCAAAAACATTTTTTTCCAATATACCATACCTGTGTGGTTCTGGCTAAGAATAGAATCACTGCCAATCTCTGCAGAGGGGTAGGAATCCTCCGAATGAGTGTCATGTTCATTTTATCATTTTTTGTCATGTTCACTATTGTGGTTAAATTATCAACCCCTGTGTGGTTTCAGGGAGCCATATGAGTGATGGCAAGAATAGGACAACTGTGGCTCAAGCATGTCTTAAGAAGCGACAATTTGAGTAATACGATAGAATTTGCTGAAACTCTGCGGGTATCAAGGTTCTAGGTTCATTCTGCATATTCATTTGTTTGTGTATTTTTTATAAATCTGTATGTTAATTTGTTGTTTCTGTACATGTAGAGTGAACCTGGAATCTTCCTTCCTGTTGTCGTCGAATAATCTATGTGCTGGTACGCCGTAAAACCCTATTCATTCACTCATTCATTCATTCCAATATACCATGCCTATATTAATTATACTGTCTGACCCAGTACTGATAAAAATATATCTATTTTAAACATGCTAAAAAAATATATTGAAAAAAGCTTTCCTAACTTTGGCTACGTACCTAGGTTAGACTAAAATTCACACTTAAAATGGCAACAGTTTGTGACAAAATAAATTAGTAGCCTGATTTTATTTTGATCTCAAGTTGATCCGTTATACAGCTTTACCTATAGTAAACGTTGTCTCATCTTAGAAATAGTCAGAATGGTTGTCATAAATTTTCAGCTGTTGACAGTTACTGTTGCCTTTTTTGTAGTTGAATTTTAGAAACACCGCAGCGGTGGTCTAGTGATAGAGTGTTTGTCCCCCACGTATGCAGAAGGTTGTGGGTTTGATCTGCGGCTGGGTCATACCAAATACGGGAAAAATGATACTGTGAGTTTCCTGGCTTGGCACTCGACATTAAGAGGATAGTTCTAGGTCTGGTTGGCCCGGTGACTGGAGTATGGTACTGTTTGTCTGGGGGATAACTCTCCAGTGGCAGCGCTTAGAATAATCTCGAGTAGACACCATTGCAATATGACCGGTAAATTGTTGAAAGCAGCGCTAAACACCTTACAACAACAATATATTAGAATTATGATTACACGGTTATTAGGATTGCTGTGCATTGTCAATTATATTTGTATAAATAACTATTACTATACTTATAACTCGCAAATAATGACATTGAGCGAAAAAAGCAATAAAAAAACAACAAGGACTTGTATAGCAGGATAGGAAACTTGCATCTCCTGACTAAATGTTGATGAAATAGCACATGAAGGATTAATTATTTGGCTAATTTAGAATTCACAGCCAACTGATTTCTAGTACAGTACATAAACTGTAAGTTGTATGTATTCTTAGATGTTTAAACATGTTTCGATCACGCAAACTGATCTTGAATTAACATATTGTGGTTTTAAGGAAAATTTCTCAAATTTCTGTATGTTTAAGCTAAACTTTGTAATCAAGAGTATTTCTGGGAATGTTTTGATTAAAAATTTCATTCTGTAATGAAAGAATTTTGATTTGTGTTCCTTAGATGAATGGAAGTCGAGATACCAAAAATGAGATATTGCGAGATTTTGCTTGAATACACGAGCGTTCACAAAGTCTCAATCAGTTGCCTTTCCTTCTCTATATAAGTCCTTGAAAAAAAACCATAAAAGTGTTACAATTATCCAAAGGTCAAAGTTTTGTTAAAAACATTAAAAGTTGTGTAATAAAAGTCAGTGATGGTATTTGAAAATGTGTAATTGTTTGCTTTGTTTTTAATGGAGGAAAAAATAACTTTGTAATGTGACTGGATAGGAGACCTGATGGAGCCTTGTAGCAGCTTAACTTAATATTTTTAGGAGAATGAATAGAACAATAATAAAAAGGTAATTTTTTTATCAATAGGAGGTAAAATAAAAGTATGAGTATATTTTTAATCAAAGTTTGCAAAGTAATGCAAGACTACTTCTTGTAACCACACAATTGACCTGGCACAGGCTGTTGATCAAACAAGTCGATAATCCAGCGATTGATATTGTTACCAAGGCCACCAATTTCATTAGACAAGCAAGCGGTCTCTACATAAACATTTCATTGTATTACATTGTATTTACTTAGACAAATAGCGCCACCTGGCAAGTGACTGGAGTGATAGTCACTCTTGTGTAAGGTCAATTAAGTGAGAAAGTTTTCCAGTTGCCCATGGAAGGATATGTGACTCTACTCGGATTCCTGTTCAGAAGTCTGAAATTTTCCTCTAACAATACAACTGATAGCCATATGCATTACCTGTAATAATGTTATTTCTATTCAAACTAGCCCATGTGGTTCAGCTAAGAATAGAATCACTGTTGATCTCTGCAGAGGGGTAGGAATCCTCCGAATGGGTGTCGTGTTCATTTTATCATTTTTTGTCGTGTTCACTATTGTGGTTAAATTATCAACCCCTGTGTGGTTCCAGGGAGCCATGAGTGATGGCAAGAATAAGATCACTGTAGCTTATGCATGTCGTAAGAAGTGACAAATTGAGTAATACGATAGAATTTGCTGAATCTCTGCAGGTATCAAGGTTCTATGTCCATTCTGCATATTCATTTGTTGATGTATTTTTTTTTAATCTGTATGTTAATTTGTTATTTTTGTACATGTAGAGTGAACCTGGAATCTTCCTTCCTATTGGCATCAAATAACCTATAATGTGTTGGTACCCCGTAAAACCCTATTCATTTATTCATTCTATTAAAACAAAACCATTTACCCACACACACAAGGGTATAATTGAGCGTGGTAACAACTATCTGTACTCTGTCTTGTCGGAATATTGCGTCAGTATTGTTTTCACTTATAGGTAAAACAGTTGTCCACCGGTCAGTCATCGTTGACTTTTATGTCGAAACCGTCGAGGTTCCAGTGATTGAAATGGATATTGTTTTGATTTACAACTAATGATTAATTCTTAACATAGCAGGATATAATGCGAACATTTGAAAACTACTTGTACAGTTTCTATAATCGTTCAATAGCCTTTTTAAGTTCATTAAACGACATAAGCTGATTTTTGTAGTGGGTATCAGTGGCACTTGTTGATAGTGGAGTTTTCAATATGACAACATTGTGTGCATGCTGTTAATATAGTGTCATGCTTTTTAATCCCTACTTTCCTTGTAATCCGGTAACTACCAACTTGGCAAGTTCCATGACCGATATTATGTGCTGGCTAATACTGTTATTGTTTGATTTTATCGTACTAGTACTTCGTTGGTATTGAGAGCTTCTAGCAAAACTAGTGTGTCTAATGTCTGTAGTGAATTAAACTAGTCTTGCACCAAGCCCTCAGTGTAAACATATGAAATATTGAAAATAAAAGAAAAGGAAAAAAAAACATTTAGCTAGGTGAACATCATTATAATGTAATGTCAAATACTTTTTGTTATCTTTTTTGTTTTTTCTGCCAAACCCTTTTTTTTTCTTTTTTTGTATTATGAAATTAATTACTGTTTTTGTTATATAGAGAAGAAAGCTGTTGTAGTGGTTAATGACTATCAGGTAATACATCTTAATCTACCGATTTTTGTGACAATCTGATTGCTGTCAAAAAGGGGCGGGGAAGTGGATTTTTTAATCTCTATGGCGTGGGCTACTGGAGACTGTCTGTTTAGACCCCTACCTTGTTTGTATATCTTCTTTTTTAGCTCTACCGAGTGAGTCTTTCAAACGTTACAGTAGGGTGTATTTTTTTTTATGTTTTGTTTTTTTGTTGCACACCCAATAGCGATTACAGTTTTTAATGAATTTTGACCAGTAACCTTACATACTATTTTATTATATTGTAAGATCTTGGATAAGTTCTTGAAAATGTTTATTTGGAATAGATATGCTGTCCGCATGAAATTTTACTTTTTAGTCGCTAAATATTTTGCTATAAAAGAGTATTTAAAAATTCTGAGTTTAAATTTCAAAGGAAATTTACCAAAATTTTTCAAACTCAAAACATTTTTTTCTATTATATCAAGCCTATATTATATATTATACTCACTAACCCCCCGTATTGTCAAACAAAAGGATATTTATTTAAATATTCCAAAATAATATATTGAAAAGGGATTTCCTTAATTGGGCTAGTCCAGGGGTCGTGAGTTTGAATCCCCTCCCGGCAACAGTTTCTGTGATGATTAATATACGATATTGTGTCTCATTATCATTCATCTCTCATTGCTGATTCAAGTGGGAAAGTTATCAGTCACTTGCTGAAATGGGGTGTGCTAGAGTACTGGTTTACCTTTGAGGATCCCAGAAAACAGTGGTTAGGTAAACTGATCATCTGTTAGCTCTCGATGGTATAAAATGATACTAGATATTCAATCAATCAATCAATTATTTGGGCTAAGTGCCTAGGTTAGATTCAAAATAGATTTCCCGCTTAAAATTTCAACATATTTTGTGACATATAATATGAGTCCTGTGATTTCATTTTGATTCAATTTGATCTGTTATACAGGTTTACAGGTAGTAAAAATTGTTTCATCTTAGAAAGAGTCCAAATGATGATGTGAAGTTTGTTTGATGACGAGCAGTATTTTAGTATTGTCTATTTTTAGAGTTTGGTTTTCGTTCCAAATTTACCACTCATATCATCAATTTTGTCATGTTTTAGTGGATTTGACATACCAAACCATTCGGGTTTTGATTATTAATGATAATGAGATGCCTTTTATCCATTTTAATAAGTATCTGTAAGATATTTAAAGTGTTTTTTTCCTGATATACTCCCTTTAAAGTTTAAAAATTGATGAATTGAAGCCATTTATTATACAGCTATTTAAACTTCAGGTGAGCGAACTTGGACCAATGCATCCTCTTGTTAATCTTGTAAAAGTGCCAAACTTTTTATAAGGGATTAGGAGAGGTTGTGGATTTAGCATTTAGTACTGTAATTTACAATGGTGAATGACTGGGGAAGATTTGTTGGTCTGGGATCATGCCATACTATAAGTACATAGACCCCTACTGTTTATTTTAAGTCGCAGGTAATACAAGCAATGATCTAGAGATAAGTGTAAATTGAAAATAAGATTACCAACCTCAGGGCATAGTATGGTTGAGCAAGACTATTGTGTTTGGATGATGAGAATTAATCTTTTCATCGGACTTATCTCTCGCTTGCTGCGTATTTTTTTGTAAAATGAAAATTGTACTTTTATAGGAATATATTACATATATATATATATGTAATTTAATATATATATTATGTTTCTTATGTAATATAATTCTATTTTAAAATTTTCAGTTTTTGTCTCGTTTTACACAAGACTAGAAATCTTGACCCATATTCATTAAGAATCTTAGATGGAGTGAATCTGGTGGAAAAAAACGTCATAAATGTCTTGAAAAATAAATAATATTTTTATAAATGGTTAAAATACATATCTTGATCATTATCATTAAAAAAAATGAGAATGTCTGAATATGTTAAATCTACTAAAATGTGACAAAATTGCTATTTAAATTGGAGTGGTAAACTTGAAATGAAATCCCCACTCTAAAAATAGACTTCACTTAAATACTGCTTGACAACCTTCGCATCGTTATTTGGACTATTTCTGAGATGAAACAATTTTTACTACGTACCTGAATAATGGATCAAATTGAAATCAGAATACAATAATGTGACTCATTAAATGTGTCACAAAATATGTTGCAATTCTAAGCGGGAATTCTATTTTAGTCAAACCTAGTTATGTAGCCCAAGCCTTATCAATGTATTAGTTTGACATGTTTAAATAGATATCCATTTGGAAATACGAGGTCAGTGAGTATGTATATATAGGCATGTTACATTGGAAATAAATATTTCCAGCCAAGTTTAAAATTTGGAAAAATCCTGGTATATTCCCTTTAAAAGTAAAAAAAAATCAGAATTTTAGATTTTCTATCACATTTTATATGCAACTATAAAGCTTCTATTTCAGTAGTAAGATATTTTCTTTTGTTAAATGGGATTCATTCATAATGTCTTTTCAACATGTGCCAGATATTGCATTTTTGGTTTTATTGGTGGAGGAAGATCTCGGAATGAATCTGAGTAGACCTACTGTTCTTCTACAAGTTACTGGCAATCTTCCTCTTTTTAAAGTTTTTAGACTGAGCTCATGGGCTCAAACCCAGCAGTGGGAGTTAAGTGGTCATAAAACAATAGTTCCCTAGACCACTTGGCCACAGATGACCCCAAGATAGAACCATAATCTGGGGGTCACATCAAGGACTTGTATAGAAGGATATATGACTAAATATTGATGAAACAGCACACGAAGGATTCATAATTTGCAAATTAATCATTAATATTACACAGGCAACTGATTTCTTGTACATAAACTGTAAGTTGTATGTAATCTTAGATGTTTAAACATGTTTCGATCCGGCAAAATGCTCTTGAATTAAAGAAATTGAGGTTTGAAGGAAAATTTAACGTAATTTGTCGCTATTTACACATTTTGTAATCACAAGTACTTCAACAATTTTAAACACAAATATCTGGGAATGGTATTGTTTTGATGACAATTTCATTCTGCAGTATAAGAATTTGATTTGTGTTCCTGAGATGAATGTAAGTAAATTAGATAATTAAAAACGAGATAGTGCGAGATTTTGCGTGAATACACGGGATCTCAATTAGTTGCCTTTCCTTCTCTATATAATTTGTTGATCATGCCATGTTTTATAGAAAACGAAATGAAATGTATAGAAATGGATGTGAAAAATTTGTTAGAATTTTACATGTTTTAAAGCTAATATGTATGCAGGGATTTTAGTGTTCTAGTTTACCATTGAAAAAAAACAACACAGTGTGCCATCTTGCTATTACCTTGTGTTGGGGTTCCATAGATTCATTTGAAATTCATCAAGCCCACTTTTCTTGTTGAGCTGTTTTTTGTTAACAGTGGCTTTTATAGCACCATTTTTTGTCCAATTTTAAGCAAAATGTCCATTGCCAAGAATGGTCAGTCAGTCTTGTACAACCATTTTCGATATCAACACAATATTTCTTGATTGTCTCCCCTTGACCACTGCTGGTCAGTTATAACAGTTACTGGTCACGACAGACCGCCACTGACCAAAAGTAGCCTGTGGCTTTATGTACTTGATGTTTGTAGAGGTAAAGTTGAAAAATCCGATAAAAAGTGATGACACATAATTTATTCAATTGCATTTAGGTGAAATAATTACACTTTTAGTTTATTTCCGTATGTAATTTTCTACAATAGAATGAAAACGGCAGGAAAATAGAATCATAAAACTGGCAAACTTTCTAAATACACACTTCTGTCAGATACATGCTTTCTGTTTCAAATCAGAAATGTCAGTAAACGCAAGATTTGAGACTACAGCTTTCACGTTTTAAATTGTATTATACTGAAACACAAAAATAGATACCGATAATCATAATTTAAAGATGGAAGAAGTTTATTTTATATGGAAGAATGTTTTATGATGTGTATCCTATCACTAGGCATTATTTGATATAATAAAGGTGTAACCAAATATATTTAAGTTTATTTGGCAGGTAGCAAAATAAACTCATGGACTACTTGGAGATCTTTATATTGTCAAAATAAACCAAATTTTCTTAATTTTTTCTAAATTACTTTTTTTTCTAATCAAATATTTAAGTATGAGTATCTCTACCTCTACTACGACATGCCTATGAGCCACGGGCTTACCATTTTTTCAACCTCTCTCGCTAAACAAAATCGTAGAGGCCGCGGCACCCGTGAATCTGTACGAAAATCTCACGGCCGCCTCCTGCCTCCGCACGGCCAAATGTGAATAAGGCATGAATATGCTTAGTACTGGTACTACCCAGGAAGACTTGGTTTGCCTACGTTGTAAGAACTTGTTTCACAATTGATGTAAAAAAAAAATAGGTTTAAACTAATGAATTCATTGATCTCTATTTTTCTGAATGAAAAATCTTAATGCTGAACTCTATTTTTCATAAGAAAATGATAATGAACTTTATTTATTACAAGTGGAATGTGGTGGTAAAAGTTGGCTGATGGGTTGTCAGGGTGTCACGTGAACAACAGGTACCGTCCCTCTCCACCGGTACCCCTATCTGTCATTGTAGCACTGTGTGGTCCCTCTGCCAAAGTTCCAGGAGACCCCCACCCCCTACCTAGTTGGCATTATTGAGTGTGGACTGATGTTGGTCCTGCTTTACCTTAGTATTGCCTTATGCATAAAAGTTACCTTTAGGTATTGTTCTATGGATGATAGACACATTTCAGTAAAACCTGTGAACAACATTACTGATTTTCTAATTGGTGCTTAATAAACCCAAAGGAGCAGTAACTAGCCACAATGTGGCATTGTAACCATTTCTCACTTACAAGCCAGTGTGTTGGAGAGACCATTAACCCCACCCAGGAGGGGTGACTTCATGGGGCTTTGATATACTGCCAAGTGGTGTCACAAATGACAGTATTAGTTTTGTTTTTCTACTTGCATGAAGGTTTTTATATATGTACACCCAAGGAGGAGATAAGTGGTGGGGAAAAGAGATAATTGAGTGTTGATTAAGCGTGGATTACACTTCATTACTATGTGTTATGATGGCAGATGAGGGCCTGTGACATGTATTGCTGTCGGATTATGTCAACTATAATAACCCCTTTCAATTCAGTTAATTAATCCTGAAGAAGACCTGGAAAGGGTCGAAACTAGTTGATATTAAAACAATCAAAACCAGTTCCTGGTCAGTAATTAATTCCACTACCAAAACCTACCTGTGAAAAACATATAATATTTAATATCTATTCTATATTACTCATTCTAATTTTATGAAAAACTAATATTACTTTATCCTTCCCTGTAATAGCCCTCTATCAGAGACATAATTAAGTCACTTGGCTTCAGTGAAATATTGTATTTCATTGCATGTGAGTCCTTCCTGGCCGAGTGGTCTAAGGCGGCGTCACACTATCACTTACCTCTCACTGCTAAGGTTGTAGGTTCAAGTCCTGCTCTCCCTCAAAAAAAACTTTTATGTGAGAAAGTTTGCCAGTTACTTGCAGAAGAACAGTGGTTCTACTCAGATTCATTCTGAGGTCTTCCTTCATCAGTAATACCTAAAATGTGTTGAAAATGGCATAAAGAGCATCAAGTAAGTATGGTCACGAGTGGGTAAGTGACCAATCAGATCTAATTGATACTTCACTGGATTTGTTTATTTTATGACTGAAAATAGGGAAACTACCATTTATAATTTCTCTGATTTGAACTGTACAAAAATAAAGTCACTGAGAAGTCTCTGAAGTACATAAAAAATCAACATACTATGAATATATAATGTATTTGTTTTCAATATGTTCTGTTTTTAAATACAAATGATATGCAGAATTATTACATTCATTTCATATATATATATATATATATATATGGGAGAGCTAATAAATTAATTATTAGAAATTAATTGATACACCCAAACAATACTGAATTCTTTAAAATTATTTTAAAAAACCCGAGCGCTTTCGGAATATATATATTATTCCTTCTTCAGGGGATGAAAATGAAAATCTGAATGATGATAATGCTATGATATATATATATATATATATATATATATATATATATAAATACAGTATGTAATGAAAAAGTCCCAATTTAGTTAAGATTAAATTTGAAAATAATTGTAAATGTTGAGGATTAAATTTAGAAAATGACATCATAGAAGAATGAATATGTTTGAAATGTGTAAATAATTCTGTTTTTCTTTGTTTAAAAGAAGTTTATCTTGAGTTATTTTATAGATATAACAAACAAAACACGTAACCTGTTTTTGCAGCTTCATGTTTTGTTAATATGATAGTACCAGTAGCTAGTTTTAACAAAGCTTTTGTGAAATAGCACACATCTTACTTACCTTCTTCTTTCTACTTATGAAAGACCAACCTAATCTGGTCACGGAATCTGTTAACGATTATATTCCTATTGTTTATATTTTATATTGTCTGCCAAACCACTCTTGTCTCATCTTGTACTTTAAAGAGGTTATTTGATAAAATTTCTTGTAAAACTATCATTTAAAAAAAATCACTATGAAATGTTCACAAAACATATATTTTTTTAAATATTCATTTTACATTGTAAAACTAGTTACTACAACTGAAACGTGTGGTATATGCGATTTGCACAAAAACACTTACATAGGTGTGGGGAGGATTGACCCCGACCCCCATGTATCTGAGACACGCCTTTAATCTGAACAAAGTTCAAAAATGACCAATGATCACACATAATGTGACTGAGTGGTAATTCAACTCCTGGGTTGCATTTCACAAAAAAAACTTATGATAAAAATGGGTCGAAAACATAAAGTAAGTATTTTTCATAATATTTTATATATTACGGTACTCCAAATGCAACCAAACTTGATTGAAAAAATTCAGAAAATGGTAAATTTTCTGAAAAACAGTCGTAAACTCATGTGGATGACTATGAAAAATATTATACATATTAAATTTTGTTACTTTACGTTTACGACTGTTTTTTATCGTAAGTTTTTTTGTGAAATGCAACCCTGATCCTTGAATGTATTCCCAACTGAGGGATCAAGGCCTGGCTTGGAGAGAAAGAGTGGGAGTTTAAGACAACTCACCAGTTCACTATCCTTTATTCTTAAAATTCGTAAACAATACCATATATGGAAAGGTTTCTCACTATTGTTTCTTGAGGATATGTGTAATGTGAGATGGTTGGTGGGTTACTAAGTCTCACCTGATGGTTGAAATAATAGTATGGAAACTTTAAGGAAAGTCATTACTATTTTTTGTTCATGAAACAGCATTCAAACTAAACCATTGACTTACAGCAAAGCTGGAATCTTATAATATTATTGTAATAACATTTTCCACCACTGTAATGAATATTCAGAAAATATGTTGTGTGGGGGGGGGGGGGGGGGGGGGGGAGATTATGGGGTACATGCATTGGCCATCCAGGTGTAGCTATAGTTTCTTGTTTTGAAAAAGTAAGATTAGACATACATTTTCATAAAAAAAAATTTTTTTTTTAAATATTCCTTTCAAATTCTTGGTAAAATTATGATTCTGTTTTGATTGATTGTTTGATTGAATATTTAGTGTCATTTTTATGTCATCGAGGGCTAGCAGATGATCAGTTAACCTAACCACTGGGATCCTGGAAGGTTAACCAGTAGTCGGCACACCCCATCTTCGCAAGTAACTGGTAACTTTCCCACTTGAATCAGCAATTTTAATTTCTGTTTTAAAAAGAACCATTTATTGTAAGCTCTTTAAATATTCCATTCATGCTTCATAATGAGATAAGATAAATTAGGGAAATGTACATAATTATTATAATTCTGTTTGATTACCATTTATAACTGGTGCTGTCAGCTATATGCTACAGTAATTACTTAATTGAGTTGCCAATTTACCTGGAGTGGGAACCTCTATCTCCTTGATTATGGTGTATCGGCTGAGGTGTTAATGCTGCCATTTCTGTTGACACCTTGCACATCATTTACAGTTATAACTCGTTACTGACCATCTGGAATTGTGTATAACCTGACCACTGGTTAGAACTGTAGACAATTTGCATAATTAAATCACAGTTTGTCATATAGACAACTTGACATCTTTGATGACACCTGCAATTAACCAGTTAGAGGACCTGTCTATCTCCATCTGGAATAATATATCAGCACATTCCACTAGTCGTAATAGGCTTACTGTAATAAATGGTACTCTCTATCTCTTTCTGCAGTCTTGAGTACTTCAAGTTCTGCCACCAAAGTATGTAGCAGACACATGACAGATACTCCAATTACCTGGCCATATCATAGCAACAATAGGCATAACCCAATCTTTTGACAACTTTGTTTTATCTAATCAGCCTTAAGTTGTGGTCAAGCTGTGTCCTTAATGTAATTGAAAATAACAAAAGAAACCTGCTTTATTAGTTTTGTTCATCCATGAGCAGGTAGTGGCTTTGAGGAAGTAACCATTTGCACTTTTTAAAAACTGCAGGATTCCTTACCCCTCTTTAGACAGGGTCTCTGTTGTGTATTGAGAGACCAAGAGCAGGGGTAGCACTCTATCAGAGACAACTGGTTTTGATTTATATGCTTAGTACTGGTTTTAACCAGGAAGATTTGAGTGTAATTTGCCTTAATTGTTAAAACTTGTTTTACAGCAAATTTTTATGTAAAATCAACTTTCAAACTAAAATTAATGACTGTCACATAAAACTTCAGTGTGTCTGCTGGACAGAGAACATCATCTTCACCAGACATTTGTAATATGACTTAATGATTGCTAAATTGATGTTAAACACTATCATGTACTGAACAAAACCAGCAGCATCAGTTTCCATACTTTACAGGTGTTATCCCACACAGTTCCTGGAATATAAAATAATACAAGGCTTTCTGCCATCAGCAGTTATGAATTAATTCTCAATTTACACAATTATGTGTAACATTCTCCTAATGATGCAGTAATGAGATGAAAAATGGGGTCTGGATTGGAATATCAATAAATTTAACAACAACCTGTTGTTCGACCTGTGTCGTAGATTGTATAACACAAGTACCTGCAGATTAAAGGTCATGGAAGCTCTTATGTTTATTATTAAGCTGCTAGCTTTGAATTTACCAGTTAAGTATGGTTAATTTATAATGTCAGTTTAGTATGCCATAATTAATTTATATTCAATTAATGAAATGTTGACTTTCATAGTTTACAGTGGATTTTATTGGATATTCTAATATGATATGAGATTTGAATTGAAAGGTTACCAGTACTTCTGACCACTTACTTAATTATGTAACTTTTGAGTTAGTATACCACTGGTATTTTAATTGATTTTTTTAGAAATCGCAGCGTCCATCCAGACGACTGTCCAGCCCATAATTTTGTCATACATGAAAGGATTTTAAAAGAACATAGCACAAATAACCACCATGAAGTGATGATGAGAGCAAGGCCTAGGTCCGTAGCCCAAAGGTCATGGTCACACTTGGGGGTCAAACATGAAAAAGGTGAAAACATCTTTTACAATAACACACTAGTGACATTTCATTTTTACTTATATTTGGTGACTAGTAATTAACATGAGGTCAGTTCGGAATTTTCGGAAATAACATCTTATTTAAGCCAGTAAATAAGTAATGTTCAAAAAAAGGATAATTTCAAAGTTTTGATGGCAAAAACATTGTAAAATGATGTCATGGTTTTTGCACCAACCCTCTTGATAAAAGATCAGTTTCATTACTGGCATAAGTTTCACCATTGCTGTTGTTAATTTAAAATAGAATTTATTCAAGTTTCAGATAGGAAATGAAACAAATGTTCAAAGACCATCATTCTGTCAGAAGAAAGTAAATCAGGTCCCCAGGATATTGCATGAAGATACAATAAAGAGAATCTGATGATGAATTAAAAGGTAACAATACACAACCTGTTGATACACTGGCAGACTGGGAGGTCAATTAGCCATAATTGTAAAGTAAATATTTAGTTAGAATGATCCTGGATTGGAAAATTGGATCAAGACCCTGGGGACAGGGTAGATAGGTAATCTGTAGGTGCTGATGTATAGGTTATATATTGTTGCTGTGGATGATGTCTTGCCTGATACAGATTGGTACTTGTTATATCATTGTTGCATTCATTGATGGTTTAATGACCTGATCAGAATCACTCGCAGGGGATTCTGGGTAAACATGATTATGTAGTCTACAATATAGGTGAATGTAACATTTCACTGGAAAACATTGAGTCTGAACATTTTGGTTGATATTATTTGATTTAAATTTATTATGAATTTGAATATAATTTAATGTTTTTATCAGGCTTAAAATTTACATGTTTATTGCCTTACACAGGGCTGTTGTCAGAAGAACATTTTCACAGGAAAGAATACATATATCAAACATGGACATTTCCAAAAATAAGTAACACATATATAATAATACATGTACCTACATAAAAATTATATACATTATAGTAGTATCGTATCAATAATTGAGCAGTAGATTCACTAAGGTTCGTAAGTTTAGGAACTTGGTGTCAAATTTGAAGTTGCAAAAAAAAAAAATATCGGGAAATTCATTTAGGGTTTCACTTACATAATTTTATGAGTTTTTGTAAGCCTTGTAAATAGTACTTTCCTAAAAAATTGCAAAATACTACACATATGGAACATCCCTAGGTGTTGCAATTTGTTTGTATGAAAATCTTAAGACTTATGAAGGTTAATGAAACGGGCCCAAAATCAGTATTGTAGTTGATAAAGTGGTGGTTGCTCACACCAGAAGTTGTGGGTTTAATCCCCAGCTTGACCTTATATCTTTGAAAAAACAACACTCAGTACTGATTCAACTAAAAAATTGGACTCGAGAGCAGTTTGTATAAGCTTTAAGCTTTCTTCAGTTACTGAGATAAAATAAATTGGTATAAACTATATCAGTTTGAAGGTTAATGAATTCTACTTGAAATCGGGTATCAATTTTCCAGTGATAGATTTTTCAGTTGTCACTTTATACAAGATACTGTCACAAAGGCAATAAACTAATAGTAAATATAGGTTAATTATGACATCATAGAATATCAATAGATAGACGTTCTTTGTAATCCCCACCCACAGTTAAGTTATAGTAAATAAAAAAAGTGGCAGGTGCTAGTCCCCATATCAGTGGGGGTTTACCTATATTGATAGTCATTATCAGTAGATGACACTTTATACTCTTATATCATGACATCTTTACAATTAGTACTGGCTAAGTATAATATTTAATTAAAAGTTTGTACAGGGGAGACTATAGTGAAACTAATGGGAGATAATTTGTAAATTATCAGTTTGTCAGAAGAATAAAGCCACTGTTAGGTAATGTGCTGTCATATTGCTTAATGGTTCAAAATTCTCATTTTCTGTTTCTTCTTAGATGAACAGCTCTTCTGAGATTGCCATGTGATACACATTAAATACTGAAATGTAAATAAGGGGTTAGTGACACTAAGTATGATTGACTTTCATTCAGAATGGCAGAAATCTACAAGATTATTTAGATACCTGTAATCAATAAAAGATCATTATCCGACTGTATAACTGTCTGCCTGTTGTTGTTTGGTTTGTCTTTTAGATCAGTCTTAGAGGTGTCAGTGGGTGGGGTGTTTGTAATGGGTTTAATTGGATTGTATATAGATTATGGAATCGGAATTGGCCTTAAGATATTTATGTACCTTTTTTAGGTGTATTTGAACAATATCTCTTTTTGTGTTCTCTTTTTGTTACCAAATTTGAAACTTGGCTAGTTTTGTATAATGTGGGTGGATGTAATTGTTTATTACAATAATTGCTATTTCTTTTAACTGTTCGGCATTGTGCATGCCAGAGCCTCTGTGACAAATGATTGCGGTGACGGGTTTAATCTACCATCAGAAAGTGCGGTCTTTCAACAAAACCCTTCGTTCATCTTAGTACTGGTTTTATTCAAGGTTCATATCAAGTGTTTTATTACAATCTATAGAAAATAAATAAGTCTTTCTGTATTTACACCAATCAATCATATAAAATATATGTTGATGGAACTGCTGAGGTCATAAGTTCGAACTGTATACAAACCCTCATGTGAAAAAGTATATCAGTTACTTGCAGAAGGTTCTTCTTAGACTCATTTTGAGGTCTTCCTCCACCAATAAAACTTGATATGCTGTATATAACATGTTATATATTAAATTTGGAGTTACTTGTAAACTAACATATAGCAGGGGAATCCATCTTCTGATGTTTTATAATACATCTGTCTTAAAATACGTTAATAGCCACATTTTTAACATTTATGTGGTATTGCAGTATATGCTATGCCAACTTTGCTCTGCAAAAAAAAAAATCACTTTCTCTACAAATTATTTTGAAAATATTCCACACCAAAATATCAGTATACAGTTACAAGATTTTTTAGCACAAGAATTGTATCAACCCCACAAGGGGCAAAACTCTGTGGTGAAGTGTAAAAGGTAAGTATCTGAATCGTGGTTTAGTAGAAAGTTCAGCATTATAATTTTGCTTCTTGGGTTACTTTGATTAATTCAATGGATTGTTTGTGATTGAAATGTTGTGGTGGCTGTCCTAAGCCATTTACTTATTTACAAACATGCAGTTTTATAAACTGTATCCAAATTGTGATATTGTTTACAGTTTCCTTTAAGTGCTAGTACAATAAATATTTCTTTAAATATGAATTTTGGTGTGCTACAAAGACACCTCATTGTGTCACTACTTTTATTGACCTATATAAATAATTTTACATTCCCGTTTATTGCTTAGTTCCTGTATTGTTAAACAAGGCATAATAAATGTTTGTTACATCGCATGTGCATGTATATATGATTAATTAATTTGTCTTCTTGACAACATGACCTATACATCAGTAATTTATACCGCCTATTGGCCATAATTATACGTATTATGTATGCCGAGCGTAATACTGGCATACATTATGGGGTCATAATATGATGTTTTCTTTTTTGACGCTTGGCACAGTTTTTACCTGTCAAATAATTTTATTAATGATTTACTACTATATGAATCGACAGGTAATACTTGTGTCAAAGATTACTGGCAGTTAAATGCTGCAGTCTTGTTATATTGCAAGTAAAATGTTTATATATTTATGTAACGAGAATGAGTAAAATGCATTCAAAAGTAGAAAAAAAAATCAAGTAGAGCTAGTATTAAAGGTTTGGCTCCAAGATTTGCTATTACAAAACTTCGCTTAATGGGAACTTTTCAGATAGTTTTTTTTTGTGAGTGTGTGTGTTTTTTTTACATAGGCAAAAGGTCCCATTAAGTTCTTTTACACTTTATCTTATTAATTTGAAATATTTTGTAGATCATTGACAATAATGTATATAACAGTTGGTCAACAGCAGTTTTATGGTTTATATTAAATGGAAAATAGGCAACACCAATAAATGGAGCATCAATGTATTACATTAACTATAAAACACAAGATACCCTCTCTAGTCTATTCGAGGGGAGGGGGGACTATTTTCTAGCATCAGCTGCACTGAAAGACATGAGATACCCTCTGTGGTCCTAGTGTCATTTGCACTGAAAGACACAAGATACCCTCTTTAGTTAAGGAACTATTTCTTAGAGTCCACTACAAAGTTTGCATCAGAATTTATATTTCTACCATATTGCCTTTAAGACTGACCACTGGCAAATAAGATGAAGACAAATGATAATTCTTAGCCCTAGTGTACATTATTACAATCCCAAAAGATGCCTGTTTGAGAACCATAATAATATCTTTGTTAATAACTTCTCGACAAAAACAAATTAATGGGACATAGGGTGAGGAAAGAATACATGTAATATTTTTTAGCCCACTGTGTTAACTGTTATGTATAGATTCAGACTCAAGTTGCATAAAGATCAAACATTTGTCACCAAAGTTGCCATAAAAACTGCCTGGAAAACAAGAGACAAGAATAATGAGAGGAGCAGTACGCTAGAATTTATTAAACTGATTTATCCGAAGGTGCATGTACAAGCCAAGATGATGTCATTAAAACTCTACAGTTTTACTATAAATACTAGTTGTCATGACAATAAATGACAAAGATGTGCTTATAAACATCTATTTATGTAATCTCTAGGAAAGGCCAACTGCACGATTTATGACAAACTTTTGTTTATTAATTACATGTTATTCCATAATGCATGTTGGATTTATCTACAGAGGAGCATAATGTATATTTATCACATTGCTTGCAGTGTCAAAATACAGGTTTGTCCAGAGGCTATTTGAACATGATTGGTCACTAAATGGCTGTGAAATCAGCAGTATAATATGCTAATTATCTCCCCTGTGGCTGTTTATTTCATTCACATTGACTGACACCTTGCATCAAAGAAAATCATTCCAAAATTGTTTCTTTGTGTAATCTTTCATGTCCTTGTGGTTTAATTGCAAGCAATATTACCAGATACTGCTCCACAACCCGAGGGTGTATCTTTATGTGCAGTATTCCAATATCATCACAACACTGAGATTCTTGGCCCCATTATTCAAGAATTACAAATTTGCATGTCCTGATTGATTCATGAATACATGTATATAAGTATGACTAATTAGATTCAAATTGATATATCAGTTCAGACGGAAGGTTGATGTCACGGCAAAAATGCTGATTCAAATCGTCATCTCATTATTTTGTCACACTGTGATTAATTTTTTAAATTTAAGTCATCGCTAGTGCATTATGATGCAGTTTATATCAGTGAATCATTGTAAATCAGCAATAAATATTCATCTGAATGTTTCAAGTTGAGTTTGTTATTTCTTTATAAAATATGTATTTAACTTTAAAAAGGTTCTTTTTTTTTGCAAATAAGACCTTTAGCTGGGCTAAGGTAGTAAGATCTGAACATAAATAGATTGGTTGATTGACTAAATATTTAGCGTCATTTTTATGCCATTTAGGGCTAACAGACGATCAGTTAACCTAACCAATGTTTCCTGGGATTAACCAGTACTCGAGCACACCCTATCTCCGCAAGTAACTGATAACTTTACCACTTGAATCAGTGGTGAGAGACGTGTGATAGTGATACACAATGTTGTATATCAATCATCACGGAGACTGTTGCCAGGTGGGGGATTCAAACTCACGACCCTTGGATTGATAGTCAGATGCGTAACCGACTGAGCTAATCGGGTCCGGTGAACATAAATAGTATTTGGCTAATCATGTCCTTCAAATAATCATGACACATAATACCATATACTACCAAATAAACATTGTCTGAATCCTGATAATGTCTCCACCCACTTTTTATGGACGATGAGTTACTACTCTAGAATTTGGTCTTAAGTTAGGTCTTTAGCTTAGTTACTGACAGCATGGGGGTGTTTTATGCAATTTTACATTCGCTTCTTACAAAATTTAAATTTTGACTTGCTGGATCAAAATAAATGTCTTTTTTATAAAATGTATTTCCCCCTGGGGACCATGTTTTTTTTATTGCCTACACATATAAACATATTTTATTGCCAATACATGAACACGTTTTTGATAAAACAGTATTTGCATGAAACAGTGAGAAAAAAAAAATAGGTCTGTTACAAATTAATCACATATCAGTATTATATTTAAAATCAGCCATTAATGTAACTCTGGAGGCATTTAAGCTGCCTGATATGTGAAGTAAGCTTGATATGTGACGTAAGTTTGATATGGGAGGTAAGCTTGATATGGGAGTTTAGCTTGATGTGGGAGATAAGCTTAATATGTGAGGTAAGCTTGATATGTGAGATAAGCTTGATATGCGAGGTATGCTTGATATGTGAGATAAGCTTGATATGCGAGGTATGCTTGATATGTGAGGTAAGCTTGATATTGGAGTTTAGCTTTATGTGGGAGTTAAGCTTGACATGGGAGATATGCTTTATATGGAAGTTTAGCTTTATATAGGAGGTTAGCTTGATATGGTAGCTAAGCTTGATATGGTAGCTAAGCTTGATATGGGAGTTTAGCTTGATATGATAGGTAAGCTTGATATAGGAGTTTAGCTTGATATGGTAGGTAAGCTTGATATCGGAGATAAACTTGATATGGGAGTTTAGCTTGATATAGGAGATAAGCTTGATATTGGAGTTTAGCTTGATATAGGAGATAAGCTTGATATGGGTGTTAGCTTGATATAGGAGATAAGCTCGATATGGGTGTTAGCTTGAGTTAGGAGGTACGCTTGATATGGTAGGTTAGCTTGATATAGGAGATAAGCTTGATATGGGTGTTAGCTTGATATAGTAGATAAGCTTGATATGGGTGTTAGCTTGATATAGGAGCTTAGCTTGATATGGTAGGTTAGCTTGATATAGGAGCTAAGCTTAATATGGGAGGTAAGCTTGATATGGGTGTTAGCTTGATATAGGA
Organism: Panopea generosa; assembly: GCA_029582155.1. NCBI lineage: Eukaryota > Metazoa > Mollusca > Bivalvia > Adapedonta > Hiatellidae > Panopea > Panopea generosa. The sequence goes on from CM055897.1 coordinate 71,755,947, forward strand.
GCTAAGCTTGATATGGTAGGTTAGCTTGATATAGGAGATAAGCTTAATATGGGAGGTAAGCTTGATTTGGGTGTTAGCTTGAAATAAAAGCTACATTTGATATGGGAGATAAGCTTGATATGGGTACCTAAGCTGGATTGCAACAGGGATTTATCATAAATGTTTGTTTGTCTGATCATTAGACAGAATTGTTTCATCCACATTAATTAGTGAATTTGATCAAGGTTAATTGGTATTGGTGACATGGAAGATAAAGACAGCTAATGAATGATAACATCGTCATGACGTACAGCTGACTGATAATGACAACAGGAAATGAATACATATATATATATATATATATATATATATATATATATATATATATATATATATATATATATATATATATATACGCTTACAGGTCATAAATATTAAAAACTTAATTCCTTTATTTTTAGCACTGCTTTATACCATATTAAGCATAATACATGATATACTATGCCATATAGGAAGAAGGGTATACTTTGTTTTATACCATATGGAATATAATATATTATATTAAAACTATATACACTGTGATATACAAGGTTAAGATGGAATAGTTTCCAAGGAAGAGATAGCACTCATCCAATGTTTGGGCAATTGTTCTTTATAAGTGGAAGATATTATCCATACTAGTAAACAACAGGATACATTTTCAATTGATTCTGGAAAGAGTATGGGAAATAAATACATCAATATCATGGTCAATACCATCATATGGTAAAGTTGACTTTAAGAAGGGTATAAGGGTCCTCTGTGGCTGAGTGGTCTAAGGGTTGCATCTCAAGATCTCTTACATCACATTGCTAAGGTCGTAAGCCAAGCTTGGTCCAACAACTTCATGTGAGAAAGTTTGCCAGTTACTTGTGGAAGGCAGGGTTCTACTCAGATTCATTCTGAGGTCTTGCTCCACCAATAAAACTGAAAATGCCATATATAACCTGAAATGTGTTGAAAATGGAGTTAAAACCCATTAAAAAAGGACAGTTTCCTGGCAGTATTACCATGTATGAAGCATGTATTAGTGTGTGATATACATATGGATATACACTGATACATGTCGGGCAATCTTTTGACATTGATTTGTTCACAAAACCTTTGATCATAATGTAATTTATAGATTTATTTACGGTCTGCTTGTAACTGCTCAGAGCTGTTTAGATTACCTTCCATCTAATGACAGTTTTCAGCACATAGCAGTCTCCTGTCAGTACTGACTGTACTTACTGTGATCAAGTCCATCACCTGCCTTGTACCTGAGGCTAATTTAACTTTACAGTTAAACTACCTTGATGTTTTTATCTATATAATCTCTAATTGACTTTCCAGCAATCACTGGTGTACATCAAAGCTGACCGCTATGTCCAGGACTCTTTGTGCATTTTTGTGTATTCATTCACCTATGGGCATATTTGGCTTTGTTTTTGTAAATTGTCATTAAGTCTTTAATGGCCATTAAACTTGGTCATGTTGACTTTTCAATAAAATTCAATTAAAAAGTCTTTTGATTTCTCATTCCCAATTTATTTAATTTATTGTTTGAGTTGTTAGTGTTTCATTTTGAAGGTTAAATTTTATATAAATAGACTTCATATTGTTTATGTATATAATATTAAATATTTTAATGTAAGAATCTGCAATATCTTACAAGATTTGTAAAATGTCATAAGGTTCACAAAACTCCTAAAGACCTCCTGTTCAAAAAAGTGATTACTTCCCTCTTGCAAATAACAGTAGCGAATAATGGCAATGTTATAACCCATATTCATATATCTTATTTTTTTTCCATCTTGATTATTATTGTCAAATATGTATTGAGATAATTAACTAAAATTCAAATGGACCTGTTCGCAGCAGGAGCCATAGACAGGCTATTGAATGCTGGCCAAAGGTTTACACTCCTAACACCTTAATGTGGTTATCTCCCTTAGACTAAAGCAATACAATTGGGTAATGTAACTGAATGAAAAAAAAAAAAAGAAATATAAAAAGTGTGCACGCTAACACAGAATGTGGTACAAGTTATGTAGAAAAGTGATTAATTGATAAAGTATTTTAAATGCATGCATCGTTAGAGGAACAAATACTTGGAATTGATTAATGTGATTGGTCACATGATATATGCTTGTCAATTAGAAAACATTATTTATTGCCTACACCAACCTTTTCAGTAACAGAGTAGGACATTTCAATTTTATAAAATTTTGTGGTTATACTAAGTGAGAAATAAAAATCAAAGCGAGTAATTGCCTGAATAAAACAACACTTTTTGTTTGCCTGAGGTATATAAGTAATGAAAATTTAAACAAAAACGTTCAGTGTGATTTACATAATATATACTGCAATTTTATTGGGCATTTGATACAACTGGTTACTAACCAAATTTCCCCTTTTGAAAGGGAGATTCCCTCTTATATTTTTGTGCCTTTTTTGCATTGTTTATTGACAGAAGTGATGAAGGATCTAATATACTGAAAAAAATTGGCCTAATATCGCTCTGTTGGGTTTGTAATACTACAATTAAAGTTTATAAATACAGTCAAACCTGTGTAAGTGGTCACCTCTATTAAGCAGCTACTTGGCAGAAGCAGCCACATTTGCTATATTCCATTTCTATACTTTAATTGAAAATGAACCTGTTTTAAGAAATGGCCTGTCTGAAAATACCACTTTTGCTCCTTCCCTTGACTGGCTGCTTAAGACAGGTTGGAGCAATTAAATTAACAGATTCATGGTTTGATTCAATGGAGAAGGGTCCTCCGTGGCCGAGTGGTCTAAGGCGCCGTCTCAAGATCACTTAACTCTCACCACTAAGGTCGTAGGTTTGAGTCCCGCTTGCTGCAAAAAAACTTTATGTGAGAAAGTTTCCAATTACTTGCGGAAGGACGGTGGTTCTACTCAGTCTGAGGTCTTCCTCCACCAGTAAAACTGGATATGCCATGTATAACCTGCAATGTGTTGAAAATGGGGTTAAACCCCATTAATGGAGAAAAATGTAAGTGTTACGTCCTTGTTTGAAATAAAGAAAGATATGGTTGATAAGACTACTGTAGCACTGTTACTATTACAATTGCTTTAATTCTGCATAACTTTTCATCTTTTCAAAATGCTTAAGTTTCTAGTATGTAAACTTGTTTGTAAATACATGTATTGAATCTGCCACTAATTATGTTTAAAATGTATGTATTATGTATAATATGGAGGCACACAGGCAAGATCCAGCTTGTTGAACTGTGTAACCTCTTGAAATAAAGTCTTTATTATTATTATTATTATTATTATTATTATTATTATTATTATTATCATTATTATTATTATTAGTATTTCTGGTAGCTTCCATACAACATGTTTTGACAAAGATGAAGTCTGATGGCTAAGTGGCAACTGGAGCACTTTACTATACTGTCGTGGCAAGGTTTTGGTTTGGTTGCTTATGCTGAAAATCATGAATTCTGGGTTGATGTTCAAGTCAACTAGAATCAAATAAGAACATCGGAATCTGATTGTAACAATTTAGGAATGTCGAGAAATTATGTATAAACTGGTAAAAAATGATCATAATACCGCAGAGGTTGGTCTATTATGGTGGTAAATAATCATTATGTCACAATATTTATGGTGCAGCTAGTGCCTGAAGAAAATGTCGCAGGATGGGGGATAAAAAATTCTCCAAAACAATCCAAAGGCCATGCCTTATCAACAACTCCTTTATAGGTGTACCGAATACATACAAAAATATACTCTGGGTTGTACAAAATATCATTATGCAAGACAACCTCTGGATTGGACAAAAATTTATATTGTTGTCTCCTATGTGCTACTGTAATAAACAACCAAAATTTAAAATTTATGATATGCAGGGCAATTCAGAGCTTCTACAAGTTTATATTGTTTTTTCTATCATGTATGATAAGACTAACTATTAATCATGCCTGGGAAGGGCATTGCAGCTATGCAATATGAGAGAAGTGGGAAATCTTGTGACCACCCTGGACAAGATAAATTGTGATAATTTATCAGTCATCTTCAATTTCTCCCTTCATCAACCAAGTCATCTTGTATACTGGGTGAAAAGGTTATGTTGTCCCAGTTATGTATAAAACATTAAAAGGCAGCCATTACCTGGTAAGGTACAAGAATAATATATATAAAGATTTTATCTACTGTATTAAATGGGTGATTTTGTGCTAATGGGCTCCCCAGATGTACAGACTGGTATGGATATGTCTGGTTTCATTCATTGCCCTTGGGCATCACTAACACTTAGAAAGGATGGTACAGAAATTGAGGAGATAAAATTATATGGTCAAAAAGGTGTTAAAAAGTCAATTTGCTTTTAGAAGTAGATCTACAAGTCTGTAGTTATACAAGTACATATACATATAAATGGACAATGGCCCAAATAAATTGTAACAATTCAGTTTTCATTTCAGTGAATTTCTGAAAGTTCTTGACAACAATGTACATGAGTTTTTGCTTAATAATATTCAATTTATTAAACAAGATTGCACAAATGTAATATGTGAGGCTTTGCCAAGCATTGCTGTATATCATTTTTTTTTCAATGAGTTTAATCCATTAAATAATAAATGAGCACAAATGTAAGATTCTTTCGGTAACAAATGGTTAATTTATCATATATTTTCCAGGTAACCTCTTCAAGAAACAAGAACTGTTTTGGCATATTAGTTTCTGTCAGTTATCTTAATATGATGTAATGTCTTAAAATAACGTAATTTTACTACAAGAAATCATTGTCGTTGAGATGTTCGGGTAATTTTGCAAGTAGCTTGGCGTAAAGAGATATAAACTTACATGAAATGAACAGAGTTTACATGAGCTCCTTTGGGTGCATTTGTATATATGAATTTGCACAAACCACAGTTCACTTCTCGTGAACATTCAAAAAATAAAAATTAATTTCTTAATTGAATGTTATTAATGTCACTGGTCAACATACTAAGTAGCCATTGAATCATATTAACCATTGAAACATTCTAACCAATGTAGCATACTAACCATTGCAACTTACTAGCCATTGTAACATTCTAACCATTGCCACTTACTAACCATTACAGCATGCTAACCATTGCACCATGATATCCATTGCAACTTACTTACCATTGCAACATGCTAACTACTGCTGGCTAAGGTAATGAAAACAATGAAACCGTTTTTGCAGCTTAAATATGTAGACTGTATGCCTAATGTACAGCCATTGTTTTTAGATGTCAACGTAATAACCACAAGGTATGAGCAAAACTTTAATGGAATATTTGTCATGTTTTCATGAATATGTTGGGTTAAAAAATAGTGACATGTGACACTCCGGGGTCAAAATGGTTAATAGAAGAAGGGAGTTTTTATTATTCGTATTTATTGACTAAATGTTTATTGTTTATATAATCGTTTTCCATATTTGATCATTAGGACAGAGAGCAAAGTTCATGATTGTGTTCTACTATTCAGTTGTATCTTTTTTTATTGCTTTTATAATTTATATCATTACTGGTCAGGTCTAGTAAGCTCAGTTGGTAGTGCATCTGACAGTTAATCCAAGGGTCTTGAGTTTGGTTCCTTACCCGGCCACAGTCTCCGTGACGATTGATGTATGACATGTCGTCTCATTGTCATTCGTCTCACCACTGATTCAGGTGGGAAAGTTATTAGTTCCTTGCAGAGATGAGTGAGTTTGAGTACTGATTAACCTTCAATGAGCCCAGAAAAGAGGGGTTGGGTTAACTGAGAGTCTGTTAGCATAAACTGGCACAAAAATGAAGCTTAATTTTTAAACGAACTTTTATTGCAACTCTGATTACTGTTAACATGATGATAACATTTGCAAATATTGTAGACCCAGATATATATGTTATTGCTAAGATAAAATTGATAAAGTATTGTCTCCAAAATCTGAAGTAATGTTTTTGTTTGGAGTTTGCACATTTTTATATGGGTAGGTTGGGAGATAGCAAACAATCAATATTTTAGAATTGGCCTTAATTAATTTAATTTGGAAAAAGACAACAGTTAACAATAATGATTAGAAACATGAAAAAGCATTTATGTGGTAGGAGTAATTTTATATTTATTTAAGTAATTGCCTTTCATTGAGAAATGGAATATTCAGTTTAACAAACTATGAATTTTATCAATAAAAATATGCATATTATTGAAATAATAATGAAATTAATAAAAAGTGTAATTTCATGTTGGCTTTGATACATAGAGCTTTGAGTGATATTTTGCTTACACTATCAGTTTATGGGTTTAAATGTCAAATTGCCATGAATTGGGTTAAAATTTATAGTCAAGTTAACAAGAGGACTAAGTCTTGTAAGGTTTTTCTTTTTTATCTCATTTTGCAATAATTTCTGCCTGAATAGTTCTGGATTTTAATGGAAATGAAGAACTTTAATGATATGATAATACGTAATATATAGTGTTCACAGATACACGAAATAAGGAGCGTCGTAAATTACTTCATACGGGGTGATGACTCTTTCATCGTTACAATTTTAGTTACTTTATCTCTAGTGAAATAAAAATTGAATAAATAATGTGTCTTACTGTAATTACAAATTCATAATGAGTTGTTTTTTTCACAATTTCGAAGTGCAAGAAGTTTACAGTTCTTCAATGTGGTGTAACCTTTATGTTCTTAAATTTATAAGTTGAACAAACAAACTTGTTTTGCTATATTTGGAAGGTTCTGCTGTGTAAATAGAAATAAATGACAGGCCAAGAAACCATGATGAAATAAGGCATATTAATAAGGCCTTCCTTAAAAAAAATTGTTTGCTGTGTTCCTATCTACTCACCCAAAAGCATCTACCCAAACTTTTTTTATTGCCTTTCAAAGTGTTTTTTTTTTCTTCATGATTTCTGTCCATTTTTCTTTAAGGGATAAACCTTTTTATAAAATCCTATGAGTCATGCTCAATGGTCCGGATGAAGTTACTGATGAGATCTTGGGGGAGGGGAAAATCGATCTGGGAAAATTAACTGTCTTGACCCTGGAAACATTACTGGACATTAATGAGATGTTACTATCTGATAATCTTTATAGAATGGGAAGAGGTTTAATGCCATTATTTTTCACCCAGTACAGATTACATCACTATGAAAATCAGATTCATTGCTGGAGGAAAATCTTGAGTGGAATCGTGTCCTTTGCAAATAAATGGCATGTCATTTTCTCACTACGTATTCGGGTCTGACTACCTCAGTTGGTAATGTGTCCGACTGTCAATATTCAGGGGACACGAGTACCAATCCGGTCTCGCTTTAGTTTCTGACATGCAGATATAAGGTGTGCCAACTACCGGTTATATGCTTGCAGATCCCAAGTATAAATTCTATTTGTGGGTTGACCACCATTAAATTTACTTAATAACCATAGTTGTGACAGTTAAGTTATTTTGAGACATCTCCCACTGAGAACTGTATATCCACAAAAAATTACAGCACACGTCACAGTAACAGTCATGTACTTTAAATCAACAGAGAATGAATCATTTCTGAATGCAGTAACTCCCCAAAGCATTGGCAAATGTCAAATAAAACAGTAATACAGAACAAGACCAATTAAATTACCACAGCAGTGGTCATGGGGAAAAGCGTCCGCATTGCATGTGGAAGGTCGTTGGTTCGATACCAGGCCGGGTCACACCAAAGACTTAAAAAAAATGGTACTAGAAGCTTCCTCGTTTGGTGCTCAGCAATTAGAGGATAGTCCTAGGTCTGGTTGGCCCAGTGTCATTATAATGTGACTGGGTGGGGTATCATCCTATGTGTCTGCGGCATGGCTTTGAATATTGTCTCGAGTAGACACATTCGCGATACAACACAAATCACACAAATTTAGCAGTAACAATTAAAAAAAGTTTGACAATTCATAAAATTTAACCAATGATTGTCATAATTTAAATTGTGGCTGTGATTTTTCCTAAAACATATTAAAAAAAAAAGGTATTGTATTTGGAATGTTGTTGTAAGAGAAAAACAAATATTGTTTATTCTGTATTTCGCTTGGTTAACTGATAAAAATTATTGTTATGTTTTGAATTCAACTTGATTGATGCTGTTAAATGAATATCATAATTTTATGATTTTTTATCTGTTTACATTTCAACTTCCAGATGACAAGAGAAGTAATTAGAGATGAATTAATCAAATTTCACCTGCTGTTTTAGTGTTCAACTTGACATTGAGTAGTTGCACTACATGATAGAATTGGTATGGGAATACAGGTAATTAAAATAGCAAACAATAACACTGAAGTATAAGAAAGGCCATTCAATTGTTTCCACTCTATTCTGAATGAATAGATGCAGCAGGCCAACTCATAAAGGTAATAAGAAGATCCCAGTTTGAGTTGGTGTGCAAATGAATCACAGACTTAATAATTATGTAAATTATCACATTCTCTGTTAATCAGAAAAACCATTTGAGTAAATCTGTAAATGAATCGGTTTGAGTTGCTGTACATACGAATTGCAGTCCGAGTTAATGAGTAAAACCATTTTGAGTTAATGTGTAAATGAATCAGTTTGAGTTACTGTGCAATAAATCAAAGTCTGAGTTAATGAGCAAATACATTTGAGTTAATGTGTAAATGAATTAGTTTGAGTTGCTGTGCAAATGAGTCACTGTCTGAGTAAATGGGAAAATATATTTGAGTTAATTTATAAATGAATCAGTTTGAGTTACTATGCAATGAATCATAGTCTGAGTTAATGAGCAAATTCATTTGAGTTTATGTGTAAATAAATCGGTTTGAGTTACTGTGCAAATTAATCACAGTCTGAGTTGATGCACAAAACCATTTGAGTTAATCTAGAATCAGTTTGAGTTGCTGTGCAAATGAATCACAGTCTGAATTAATGAGCAAATACATTTGAGTTACTTGTAAATGAATCACTGTCTCAGTTAATGAGCAAATACATTTGAGTTAATGAGTAAATGAATCAGTTTGAGTTACTGTGCAAATGAATCACAGTCTGAGTTAATGAGCAAATACGTTTGAGTTAACATGTAAATGAATCAGTTTGAGTTACCGCGCAAATGAATCACAGTCTCATTTAATGAGCAAATACATTTGAGTTAATGTTGTAATGAATCCGTTTGAGTTACTGTGCAAATGAATCGCAGTCTGAGTTAATGAGCAAATACGTTTGAGTTAACATGTAAATGAATCAGTTTGAGTTACTGTGCAAATGAATGACAGTCTGAGTTAATGAGCAAATACATTTGAATTAACATGTAAATGAATCAGTTTGAGTTACTGTACAGATGAATCACAGTCTCAGTTAATGAGCAAATACATTTGAGTTAATGTGTAAATGAATCAGTTTGAGTTACTGTACAGATGAATCACAGTCTCAGTTAATGAGCAAATACATTTGAGTTAATGTGTAAATGAATCACTGTCTGAGTTAATGAGCAAATACATTTGAATTAACATGTAAATGAATCAGTTTAAGTTACTACGCAAATAAATCAAGAGTCCCAGTTTATGTACGAATGAATCAAATCATAATTTGGAGTTGATATGCAAATGAAAAATATGATGGTGAATTGACCTTAATTTTTTCTGTTATACTTAATTGTTATCATCTTTGTCTTTTTGGTAAGCTACGTCATACAATGTCTTTCTAGTCAAAGTTGCTGTACCACAAAATATACGATGACAAATAAGTGCACTATACATAATTTTTGTTTGTTTGGTGATTGGTCTGCATAATAACTACTAAAATACAGATTTGTATGTTGAATATATTTGTTCAAGCATTTTTTATCTTGACACCTACGTCACTAAATGATTGAAGATGCAATGCGAAAGCATAAATTATATAAAAACTTAATTACAATTACAATCTTATGAAAGTACGCTGCGCATTAATGAATCGAAATGAAATTTTATAGCTTTTAACATTTGAATTGATGTGTTAGCAGGTCGAATGTCTTGTGGGATTATTTAGCAGAGAGATAGTGTTAAAGAGCTTGAGGTCGATGTTTGCCTCCCCTCAAATCATACCACTTGTAAACAAGTAGACTTGTGGCAGACTGTGAGTACGTACTTTGTTCTCAGTCCGCAAATCCTTTGATTGATTTAAAAAAAAATTTAAAAAAACACAATGTCAATGGTCAAACAAGACGTTTATTGAAACCTATATTGAGCAGTGATTTGTCTTAATGTGGAGCGCACGGTACAGAGCATCGGACCTGAGGATTTGGGGATCATGGACTCAATCCTCCGCCAGCTATGTGTGGTGTTCCTAAGGCATTTTTATCCACAAATGCTTAGTACTGGTTCTACCAAGGAAGACTTCGAATGAATGAGTGAATGAATGAATGAATGAATGAATGAATGAATGAATGAATGAATGAATAGGGTTTTACGGCGTACCAACACATAGGTTATTCGACGCCAACAGGAAGGAAGATTCCAGGTTCACTCTACATGTACAAAAACAACAAATTAACATACAGATTCAAACAAAAATACACCAACAAATGAATATGCAGAATGAACCTAGAACCTTGATACCTGCAGAACTGCAGAGTTTCAGCAAATTCTATCGTATTACTCAAATTGTCAATTTTTACAACATGCATGAGCCACAGTGGTCCTATTCTTGCCATCACTCATATGGCTCCCTGAAACCACAGAGGGGTTGATAATTTAACCACAATAATGAACATGACAAAAAATTATTAAATGAACATGTCACCCATTCGGAGGATTTCTACCCCTCTGCAGAGATTGGCAGTGATTCTATTTTTAGCCGGAACCACACAAGCTGGAAGACTTTGAGCGTGATTTGTATAAGATGTAAGAACTTTTACAGTTGATGTAATATAATTAAAATAAGTAAATATAAATAAGTAAAAAAGTCTTTTTGAAGCGGTGATATTTTCCATTTCCTATATTGATGCGTGTGTAGGCAAGAGGAATGCCCATCTTAAATACAGTCAAACCTGTCTTAAGCGGTCAGTCAAGGGAAGGAGCAAAAGTGGCCTTTTAAGACAGGTTGTTGCTTAATACATGCTAATTAACTCATAAAGTATAGAAATGGGAAATAGCAAATGTGGCTGCATAAGACAAGTGGCTGCTTAATAGAGGTGGCCCCCTTACACAGGTTTGACTGCGCATTTGCTGAATTTGTATGTAAAGTTACTTGCAGAAGGACAGTGAATCTACTCCGATTCATTCTAAGGTCTACTTCCACCATTAAAACCATATATGCCATATATAAAATGTTGTGTGTTGAAAATCATGTTTAACACCATTCATACAACATTATAATGTTTTATATGTATTGTCATTACAAAAATCTATACCAGAAGGAAATTTCCCAAAACAATGGTTGTTGAAAATGTTCAATTTAACATGACACAAGGGTACAATGCATTGCGATGACATTAATGACACAAAAACAAAGGCTCGTGTGTTTGTATGACATATGTTACATTGCTATTTGTAGGCGGAGTTGTGAACATGTCCGACTTTATTTGTCAGACTGGTGACCAGGGAATAATCAATGTGATGCTAATGCTTGTGTTACGAATTAAAAAAAACAACTGATAATGATAATGTATGATGTGTGTTGTCACTAAATAATAAACGTATCTTAACGATTCTGTATAAAAAAAAACGTAGCCATAAAAACATCGCAAATAGATGACATGCTCTGTATGACACTTAATACACAATATACCTTGTGACCTCGTATGAAGCAGTCACTGATATATAAACGTGAAAATGAAAATACAAAGTTCAGGCCTCGGTTTCACTAATCATCTCAACTTGAGATTTTTCTGGACTCAATTTTTTGCAGTGCTATAACTTCATTTACACTGATCATTTTACATGTAACCCTTTACCAATGATTAACCCTTTACTCCATAGATACCAATTACAGAAGGCCTTTGAAAACAGTGCAGGAAGAGTTCAGATTGCTCGTAACGAGCAATCTGAACACTTCCTGCACTGTTTTCCACTCTGTCAGTTAATATAAACATAATTCACCCAATAATTCAAAAGCTTTGTATATTAGAGGTGTCCAAAGGCGTCTTTGTTTGAGGTGTCCAAAGGCGTCTTTATGAAGTAAAGGGTTAAAGATTTGTTATGACTTCAAGAATATGTGATCATTCCATAATGTAATAAGTTCAAGTAATTATTTTGAAAATTTGAAATTTTTTAGGAAAATCCCAGCTTGAGATGTTTAGTGTAACCAGACCCTGGTACTTGGCAATCCAAAAATGAAAATTAAAAAATTAGAAGTAAGATTGCTCAAATTTGTTTAATGTATAGATATTGTTGTATTAAAAAATAACTAATTTTTCGCTCGTCGAGATGAAGTCCAAGGAGAGTTATTGCCATGACCCCAGTGGCGTCAGCATCATCGTCTGTAGACACCCAGGTTAAACTTTTGTGTTTAAGTTTAAGATATCTATGCAACCACTCATTGGATGTGAATGAAACTTCACATGTGTGTTCACCATCATCAATGGAACACACAGACAAGAACCATAACTCTGGATTGCATTTTGGCACAGTTATGGCTCTTTTTGGACTTAGACACCCAGAGGCGAGCTTTGTTGTCTTCTGACAACTCTTGTTTATTGTTGAAATTTAGATGAGTTTTTGTGTAGCTGTTACTTTTTAAAAAGTTTCAAGTGTTGAGATAATAGCGGAACTGATGAAATGGTATCTTCAGTTGATGCAATGATCCTTCAGCCTTCTACATTATGTTTTATAGGGAGTAATTAGTTCAGAGGTTGCGGAGATATTTAAATATATGCCATGTATGTTTATTGGGAATAGCAATTCTTGCATACCATTATTGCTTTTTATAATTAACAGCTCAGGATGAAGTTTGGGGTTGGAGAGAAATACATAAATACAGTCAAACCACTGTAAGCAACTGTCTCTATAGGGCAGCCACGTGTATTAAGCAGCTACAATTGCTATTTTCTATGCTTTCAGAGCAAACTGACCTGTATTCAGCAACAACCTGTTTTGCTACTTTCCTTGATTGGCTGCTTAAGACAGGATTGACTGCATAAATGAAATTATATCTGCTGTTTGTGCATTATATGGGGGATTATGCTTGCTATAACCTTGAAGGAGAAGTCTGTTTTCTGCCAGACTCTTAAAATCCAGGCATTAGTCAGAATCTCCTTAATGTTGCAATAAATCTAAATGTAAATAATGGGGGTGGTAAATGAATTGAAATTCAATTTGTGCTGAAGTATTTATTACGACCATTTACATAAAGTAGCCATTTTCGCAGCAAAGGAATGATAATTTCACAACTGGCCATTGTAATGGGAAGCTGCTGATGATACAGTATGGTTAAGGACAAATTCCGACCCACCCTTAATTACCATGCAGTGTTATTCAGTGTTAGGTGTGCATGGGACCCCGGTAATGCATTGGATAATGCCAGCAGTAATCTTCCTATTTCTGGGGTCACAGGGACCAAGCCTCCAGAATGCAAATATGCATATTTATTTTGTCAATGAATGGTTTGTGAAGTAGAAGGAGATTTGTAAACAGACCTTCCCAGGGTGTTTTATTTGTATTTGCTCAGGTGAATTTGTGTAAGAATTGGATAATTACTGAGAAAACGATCTTGTCTTCAAGTGCCATGTTGTTATGAACCGGTATTACTGAGTGGGTAGATGCTTCATTTCTTTTAAATTCACTGGAGCTGAAAGCTCACAGGTGAGCTTTTGTGATTGTTCTGTATTTTTTTTAAAGATTGTCTCTCTAAGAATTGTATCCTTTTTTTCTTCATTTAAACTCGAATTATTCTTTTAAAACTATAACCTTCATTTAAGTTGATACTTTAGCTGGCCCCAACACGACAATTAGGTCCCTTCAATTGTTAAAGTACATATGATTTGGGGCTATACATTTTTGAAAACTTGGGCATGGGTGTTTATTTGAATCTAAGAAATCAAAACTTAAATGTTGCATTAAGTATGGTAAGATTCTACAAAACATGCTGCCTGTGATGAGGCATTTATTTTTTGAGCTTTTAAATGCTTAAACCAGACCTGACTGTGTTAATGTTGATTAATGACAAATTTCCCAGTATCGGTATTTGTATTCATATTAGTTTCCAGAACACTGGTATTTTAGTTTCCGGAATACCAGTATTTTTATTCATATTAGTTTCCAGAACACCAGTATTTGTATTCATATTAGTTTCCAAAACACCGGTATTTTTATTCATATTAGTTTCCAGAACACCAGTATTTGTATTCATATTAGTATTTTTATTCATATTAGTTTCCAGAACACCAGTATTTGTATTCATATTAGTATTTTTATTCATATTAGTTTCCAGAACACCGGTATTTTTATTCGTATTAGTTTCAAGAACACCAGTATTTTTATACATATTAGTTTCCAGAACACCAGTATTTTTATTCATATTAGTTTCAAGAACACCGGTATTTGTATTCATATAAGTTTCCAGAACACCGGTATTTTTATTCATATTAGTTTCCAGAACACCAGTATTTGTATTCATAGTAGTTTTCAGAACACCAGTATTTGTATTCATATAAGTTTCCAGAACACCGGTATTTGTATTCATATTAGTTTCCAGAACATTGGTATTTTTATTCATATCAGTTCCCAGAGCACCAGTATTTGTATTCATATAAGTTTCCAGAACACCAGTATTTTTATTCATATTAGTTTCCAGAACACCGGTATCTTTATTGATATTAGTTTCCAGACTACCAGAATTTTTATTCATATAAGTTTCCAGAACACCAGTATTTTTATTCATGTTAGTTTCCAGAACACCAGAATTTTATTCATATTAGTTTCCAGAACACCAGTATGTTTTATTCATATTAGTTTCCAGAACATTGGTATTTTAATTCATATATGTTTCTAGAACACTGTAATTTTTATTCATATTAGTTTCCATTACGCCGGTATTTTTATTCATACTAGTTTTCAGAACACTGGTATTTTTATTCATATTAGTTTCCGGAACACCATAATTTTTATTCATGTTAATTTCCAGAACACCAGTATTTTTATTCATATTAGTTTCCAGAACACCAGTATTTTTGTTCATATTAGTTTCAAGAACACCATAATTTTTATTCATATTAATACGGGTCTGTTGGGGGGTACCCATATGGCATATGCAAGATATAAATGACCTTATATGGCATATGCAAAATATACTTTTTTCTATATGGAGAAAATAAAATTTAAGATTGTGAGTCTCTAATTGTGTGTACATCTCTAATTTTGAGTAGGAAATTGATCAAACTGCATAAAAAGTCATCATGGTGATTCTAAGATTGTGTAAGGATCTTAAAGAGGCTTGAAAATAGATCAAAATAGATCAGAAGACTTAAAATAAAAAAAAGTATTAGAATTTTAATTCAATTTTCAAACAGCATATGGAAAAAATCAATTACCTGATATGGCATATGCCAAAAAATATTTCGCCTATATGGCATATGCAAAAAATAAAGTGGTCTATATGGCATATGCAAAAAAACCTAACAGACCCTCATCAATTTCCAGAACACTGGTATTTTTATTCATATTAGTTTCCAGAACGCCGGTATCTTTATTTAAATTAGTTTCCACAACACCGGTATTTTAATTTATATTAGTTCCCAGAATACCGTAATTTTTATTCTTACATGAATTAGTTTCCAGAAAAGAGATATTATTATCCATTTTGGTTTCCATTAAATTGGGCAGGGTGCGGTTTATTGGGTGGGGTCATTTATGTGGTATTCATGCATTACAACATTTTTGTTAAAAAAACTTATATTACTAAATGTGTGCAGCACAACAATGCCTCCATTTTTCATTGTATCTTTATCATCTCCAAAATAAAACAATGTCTTTAGATTTTTGGAATGGTCAATATAACTATAATTCTGGTAATGGAAATTATAGCAATCGGGTTTGAGTTAAAAATCACTATTCAATGGTTCTCCAAATTATGGCTCCAAAGCAAAAGTAGGTTGACAGGCATGCTCTTTACAGTCTAAATTGACTCTATTATAACTGATTATCTCTGAAATTGATGAAAGAGGACTCTGGTTGTCTCCTTGTGTCCGTCAACAGCCAATTGCAAAAGTTGTTTTCTTTCCATTACAGGTTTATAGACCATTTGATTGAACAAACAAAGTGACAAGGAACGGAAAATTGATGTGACAACTTTAATTTTGACCATCCCACCAGGGCATGCAGAAATTCTTGAACTAATATTTGCAGATTCACCATTTTGACCGTGGCAGACCTCAACCAGCTGGTTGCATACTGCTCATCAACAAGTGTTTCAGCTGTAAACCTGGTACACTGTCCAACCAGTGGATTCAGATAAGTGACCATCTATTAAAAGTCATTGAATAGATCAGCAGGTATTACAATAGAACTTTTTAATAGAAAAACTTTTCTAATTTTCTCCTTTTAAACTAAAAATGCCCGTAGCTTTCATATCTTACATGCAGCATAAGACTATGGCCACCTACCAAATTCGGACATGAGCATTGGGTATGGTCATACTATGGGAATTAAGCAATTTAATAGAAAAAGTTTTTATAATCTGCTAAAACTACAGATTTGCAGCTTTTATTTTTGCATGTAGCATACCTTATGGTTGCATACCAATGCCCTTGGTCGCAAAAAAGGTTCAACCCCTTGTGGGAAATAAAACGTACACTAACACACGTAAAAATAAATTAGATTTTGAAGTTTATTTCAAACAAAACCAGTCTGATGGCACCTTGGTACCAGGAATAAATGCACCATAATGAAGATACATCTTTTCCACATGATTAAAAAGTTCATTTTATGGTGTTATTCAAAGCTTAGGCCTATAATTAATCTATACACTGATTTTCCATATAAATTCAATTTGTGTTGCCCTGATTTACAAGCAGTTGTTTTGAAGATGTTTTTATCTACTGATGTAATCCCCCTGAAACGCATTTGATTATATTTGATTGGTTCTTGAAAATTGTCGCTACATTGACCAATGCTTCAATGGGTTTTATTCAATTTACGGATTTTAGCTTTACAAATTTTTCTATTAAAGAGAGGGTCTCTTTTTCAAATAAACGAAGATTAGATATTACCCCCTGAAGTAAAATGAAACATTAGATCATGAAAAATCAGTCATCCTAGTATAATATTGTAATAGGAATTTTCAGCCTAAGTGAATCGTATGTATACGGTGTATAAAATCCAAACTTTTTATTCAACAGTGCAGTGATAATATATTTGAAAGTAGCAATTTTGAAATGTAAGGCATAAATTATGTGGTTTCTTATTTAAAAGAAATAACATTATTTTTTAAAGTATAGATCTTCTCGTGCAGATTTGACTTTGATGTCACCGAGGTTGACTTCAGGATTAAGATCCATGTAAATGAATCTTTAAAGCATAAAGACCTGATAATGGGCAAGTTAATTGTCCATTTTATTTACTGTCACAATTCTGGGATGTTTATAATAATTTGTTTTTCTGGGCTTAATTCATATTAAAATGTTTTGCACTTGCCACGGCCCTTGGATTGATAAAATGTATGAATGATGGGAGGAGATTTGATTTTTTTGATAAATACCTAAGTAACAAAATCAAAAAAAGTTTGTCAGCATTGATCGAGTTTAATGCTGTGCTCTATTTCAATGTCCAAGCTTGCGTTCATTGAAATTTAAAAGGTAAACTTGTTTTTCTGCATAAAAATATATTTTACCAGTACATTAATAATTGTTCTGTTAATACAATTATCATTCTTCACATTTTTTAAAAAAAAAAATACAACAGAAAGCATATGTCTCGCTTATATTGCTTTATCACAGATCTGTTAATGTTAATTGATGTATACTAAATCATTAACCAATCAAATATCTATGGTTAATGATCGGCACAAGTACGTGTACATGTAGTTGTTGAGAACTTGAAATTAAAATTGAAATACATGCTTGAGATGGTTTTGTAAAGAATTGCCACACTGACAGGCACGTGATTTGATACCGCACCCAGTCACGTATAATTACACTGACCAGTCCTTGAATTATAAGATATAATGGTACCTGACTTGACACTCTGCATTTAGAGAAAAGTTGTATGATTGGTCAATATGGTGTCAGTATAATATGACTGGGCAAGTTGTCATGTCGTTTGTCTGCAGCATGACACTTGAACGTGACGTGACTGCTTATAATACTGTTTCAAGTAGACACTGGTATAACAGGCTCGAAAGATTATTAAAATACTCTACAATGCAATACAATACAATGCATTGCAATGCAACAAACAGTATTTCATAAAATATTCTTACTTGACTCAGTCAATATAAAGCATACAAGATAAAATTTCCAGCATTGTTACATATTTAGTAGAAACATTATTTCATATAAATGACTGCTTCTTGGTTTCTTGTAATTTAAGGTGCGTTGGAGGCTGTTTGAATGGTTTATCTGCACATGGGAGAGTCTTAATTACTAGCCACGTTTGTATTAAATTCAGTTACGTTACATGGACCAAATGTCATCAAGTTCTAATTATATCTGATTGAAAATTCAATTCTTGGGATGGCATAATATATTCATTGATAACTGTGTATCATTATGTTCCTCACCATAGGGGTGGGTCGTAATGTTTAGAATGCGTGAAATATTTCTATTTTTTTTTTTTACATTTTCATTCATCTCATTGAAAACATTAGTTTTTCTACTTTTATTTAAAATCAACCATCCTTTTGCGAAAATGTCACTGTTATAAAGTAAAATAATGATTTTATTGATCATATCCCAAATAGCAGTTATCTTCAGTCTTCATTTTCAAAAGACATCATAAAGCACAATCCCATAGTCACTTCTATTCAAATAGGCGCAACATTATTGACGATTATTGCTTTCAAAAGTATCACATTTTGAAAAGATGTAACAATCTCATACAAAACTTGAAAAAAAAAAAATTCACTATCGTGACGCGTGTCTTAATATGAGTTTTCTAGGTGTATTTGAGATATGCATTCAGTTGAGACATAAAGATACCTTGACAAAACTTTCATGCCATCTCCCGAGGTCATCATAGAGGTCAGGTTGTTGATGATTTGTTTAAAAAAAGAGAAGATATATATCAGTCGCGTGACGCGTCCTCACTCATGTGGAAATATGATATGAGTTTGTCTTATCTTTTGGATATATTTACACTGTAACAGTTTCCAAGTCCGTGCTTGGGTTAATAGTTCAAATACAAATGTTAAAATAGAATATTTAAGTATTCATCGCTACATGGTACATGATCGCCAAGTGAAGGACATTTTTTTGTTGTAAAAAAGTGACAGTCGTTTCATCAGGTCCCTATTGCGGGAATTATGCCCCTTTGACTAGTGTTGCATATTCGTTCTACCTTTACGTGCTGTGTACTTAGGTCAACTTTGAATATATAATAATTCACATTATATTTTGTATTAGGTACATATTAATTTGCTGTCCTAAGTTCAAAAGTTTATCTGACAGCAACAGTTATATATTGTGGTAACAAAAAATAAGTTTGAAATAATTATTAAAATCTTTTAATTGTTGTCCAGTACCATAATAAAATGGATTATAACTGTGGATCACTCAGACTTGTTTGCAGCATATGTATGAAAGGTGCATTATATAATACAGTACAATAAGGCCATTATAAATTAATTGCTAGATTATCATCTAAATTTTTCTTAAAATGAGGATTTTTTAATAAAAAATTCATGCCTCTCAAAAAATTTTGGGGTGGCATATAGTAATTGCAGTAACCGCCCATCTGTCCTTCCATCCGGTATTTCGTGTCTGGCCTGTAACTTTGTCATGCATTAATGGATTTTATTAATAATTGCTACAAATGATCAACAAAACATGACATGTCATGAGTAAGACTCACACCTGTACCTCAATGGTCAAGGCCACACTTTGAGTTTGTTTGACAACACTTTGAGTCTGTGTGAGATTTCGTGTTGGGCCTGTAACTTTGTCATGCATTAATGGATTTTATTAATAATTGCTACAAATGATCAACAAAACATGACATGTCATGAGTAAGACTCACACCTGTACCTCAATGGTCAAGGCCACACTTTGAGTTTGTTTGACAACACTTTGAGTCTGTGTGAGATTTCATGTCGGGCCTGTAACTTTGTCATGCATAGAGTTTATCAATTTTATTAACAGGAATTGCTGCTTTATTGATACAAAGTAACAGCCAATTGTTTTTGTTTACAGCTCAGATTGACTACTACCAGATTGGAATTGGAAAATAAATGTTTTTGGATTTGAATGGGGTGCTATTTTTAGATGGATAGGTACAGTTTTGTCAGTCTGCAATCAAAGAATTAGGGGCGATGCTGTAATTGGCAGGGCGTTAGCCATTTGTACCAGAGGTGATGGGTTTGGTCTCTGGCTTGGCCCAAAGGCCTCTCACCCAGGAAATGGACTTGAGAGCAATTAAATACAAAGCTTCACAAGTTACTTCACAATTGAGCTAAAATAAAAGACTATGATAATGGTATATATACAGGCAACACTGATTCATCTTGTAGAATATGTGAAATGTTTTATTTTCCTCTATTGATATCCAGAATATGTTTAAGTGGGGCATGCAATCTGTGGTGAGTGATGGAGTAAGTGGGTGGTTGATACCAACTCAAACTATATAGACAGATACCCACTCAGACTTTATAGAAAGATACCCACCCAGACTATATAGATAGATACCCACCCAAACTATATAGACAGATACCCAATCAGACTATATAGACAGATACCCACTCATACTATATAGACAGATACCCACTCAGACTATATAAAAATATACCAACCCATACTATATAGACAGATACCCACCCAGACTATATAGACAGATACTCATCCAAACTATATAGACAGATACCCACCCATAATATGTAGACAGATACTCACCAAGACTATATAGACATATAACTACCCATACTATATAGACAGATACCCACCTAGAATATAAAAACATACCTAATCAGACTATATAGACAGATTCTCACCCAAACTATATAGACAGATAACTACCCATACTATATAGACAGATACCCACCAAGACTATATAGACATATACCAACCCATACTATATAGACATATACCCACCCAGACTATATAGACATATACCCACTCAGACTATATAGACAGATACTCACCCAAACTATATAGACAGATACCCACCCACACTATATAAGACAGATACCCACCCACACTATATAAACAGATACCCACTCAGACTATATAGACATATACCCTACCATATTATATAGACAGGTACCAACCCAGACTGTATAGACAGATACCCACTCAGACTGTATAAACATATACCCACTCAGACTATATAAACATATACCCACTCAGACTATATTATCATATACCCACTCTGACTATATAGACATAGGCCCACTCAGACTATATAGACATATGCCCATCCAGACTATATATACAGATAACCTCCCAAACTCATATAGACAGATACCCACCAATACTATATAGTCAGGTAACCACCAAGACTATATAGACATAAACCCAACCAGATTATATAGACATACACCCACTCAGACTATATAGAGATACCAACTCAGACCCAGAATATATAGACAGTTACATACTCAGACTATACAGACAGATACCCACTCAGACCATATAGACAGATACCAACTCAAACTATATAGACAGATACTGACTCAGACTATATAGACTGATACCCACTCAAACAGTATAGACAGATACCGACTCAGACTATACAGATAGATACCCACTCAGACTATATAGTCAGACACCTACTCTGTGTATATGGACAGATATCCAGTTTGGTTAAATAGACACATTAGCCGCAAATAAAATTGCTGGATTTTTGCTTTACCTTAGTTTCATTAGCAATTCTGTAATGACTATTTGGTTTCAGATTCAATTTAAAGCGATCAAAAAAATGTTATGATTAAATAGCTAATAATGATTGGTTTTTCACTTTGGTAGATTACTGTTCTTGATTAAAACCACTGCCTGTCTGCTGATTGTAAGCTGGTCATACATTAATTGGAAAGATTCATTGTGATATTTCTTCAATTAAGTGATTCATGTGTCTCGATACTGAATTGATACCTGTCACAGTGACCAGTAATATAATTAGCATATAAAATTAAAACTGCTGCCAGGGTGTAATGGGATTGTAAATATTAGTGACCACTTGCAAAAACAAGTTGCCTTTCTAAAAATGTTTCATAAAGAGATTGATCGAATAGTTAGTAGCCAAGCAGGCCATTTGTGTGCTGTGCCCCAAGCCAGTATATTTCATGTGCGTTGGTAGGTAGCTAATTTTTTTGCTAGATTTTGATTGTGCATAGTCATTTTAAACAAAAATTGACAAAAATCATGAAAAAAAATAACGCTTTGAAAGGCAATAAAAAAGTTGTAGTTTTGAGTGAGTAGGTAGGAAGCAAATATTTTTTTTTTTTAAGAATGACCTCAGTTAACCTAACAGCTGTTTACTAGAATCCTGGATGGTTAACCAGTACTCTAGCACACCTATCTCTGTAATGATATCTTTCTAAGTTGAATCAGCAGTTAGAGAGACGACTGGCTATGAGAAGCAATGCTATTTATCAGTCATAATGGAGGCTGTGGCCGGGTGGAAATTCTAACTCCTGGATTGGTAGTCAGCCTCACTACCAACTGAGCAAACTGGGTACCACAATCCTCATAAGATTAACAAGGTGGGGTTAATACCTCAAGATTGGACATGTGTATTTGGTGAAATGGCTAAAGTGTATTACTTAAAATATGTCTTTCTTTTAACCCTTTACTTCATATAAACACCTTTGGACACCTCTAATATAGACGCCTTTGGACACCTCTAATATAGACGCCTTTGGACACCTCTAATATAGACGCCTTTGGACACCTCTAATATAGACACCTTTGGACACCTCTAATATAGACGCCTTTGGGCACCTCTAATATAGACGCCTTTGGACACCTCTTATATAGACGCCTTTGGACACCTCTAATATAGACGCCTTTGGACACCTCTAATATAGAAGCCTTTGGACACCTAAAATAGATGCCTTTGGGCACCTCTAATATAGACGCCTTTGGACACCTCTTATATAGACGCCTTTGGACACCTCTAATATAGAAGCCTTTGGACACCTCTTATACAGAAGCCATTAGACACCTTATATAAAAGGCTTTTGAATTGTTGGGTGAATTATGTTTATATTAACTGCGGGTGGAAAACAGTGCAGGAACTGTTCCTGCACTGTTTACAAAGGCATTCTGTGATTGGTGCAGGAAAACGCGTATCTATGGAGTAAAGGGTTAAGATAAACACACAGTGTCATCATCAGAGTAAACATTTCTTGGAAGTAAAGTACTGGAAAAAGAAGATTATTCACAACTACCTTTTTTATTTAAATGCAACTATCTCTATCATTTAGTGTCAATTAAGCTTGCTGACAAATTTTCTAATCCAACTTCATATCAACGAATAAACAGATTGTCAAATAAATTCCAATCCAAAGAGATTATAATATTTTAATACAAGAAGGTTACTGACAAATTGATGTATATCAATGAATAAAGGAATTTCCGGACAAATTTACAGTCCCAGGCATGAATAGATAAGCAAAGAGATGTTTGCGGACAAATTTGCAGTCCCAGACCTGAATCAATAAACAGAGAGAAGTTTTCATACATTTTTGCAATCCAGGCTGAGAGAAAAGTTTTTGGACAATTTTTACAGTCCCAGGCCTGAATCAATAAGCAGAGAGAAGTTTGCAGACAATTTAACAGTCCCAGGCCTGAATTGATAAGCAGAGAAAAGTTTGCAGACAATTTTACAGTCCCAGACTTGAATCAATAAACAGAGAAGTTTGTGGGTAATTTTGTAGTCCTAGAATTGAACTAGTAAGCAGAGAGAAGTTTGTTGACAATTTTACAGTTCCATGTATGAATTAATAAGCAGAGAGAAGTTTGTGGCCAATTTTACAGTCCCAGGCCTGATTCAAATAAGCAGAGAGAAGTTTGTGGCCAATTTTACAGTCCCAGGCCTGATTCAAATAAGCAGAGAGAAGTTTGTGGCCAATTTTACAGTCCCAGGCCTGATTCAAATAAGCAGAGAGAAGTTTGCAGACAAGGCTGGAATCAAATAAGCAGACAGAAAACCTGCTGATTGGATAATTGGCAAACGAATGATCAAACAAAGGCAAACAGCTGTTTCTTATTACAACTTGTGTAACAATTTAAGGGAAGATAATATCTCATAACTAACCCTTTTCACCTTTTTTGACTAAATCTTTTTTCGCTTCACAAAAGACAGCTGTATGTGTTAAATGGAAAGTGAGGCCACCTAACTTCTATTGTTTCAATTACCGAATGACCTAATAATAAAGTATTTTCTTTCAAGGTGTCTGATCTTGACATAGTGAACTTGAAAAGAAACAATGCAGTTGATAAGCTTGTTTTAGACCTTAATATGACTAGTTTAATTGCAGAATATGATATTGTGTGCCAGTACCTGGTACAGTTGGGTGATTATCTTGATCAGATTTCCTGTGTAATGACTGTTAAAGTAAAGCTGGAAGTACATATTCCTATGATAAGTGCCCACTGTGTGATTACCAACTTGAATCTAATGTTCCATTTATTTAATTGCAATGCCTTTTAAGGTGACATGTTATATTTAAGACATGTGGCATATGTCACATATACATGCTACAGATGCAAGACATGTCATCATACAAACATGTGACATATGTCATATATATGCTACAGATGCATGACATGTCATCCTACAGACATGTGGCATGTTATGCTACAGATGCATGACATGATATACTACAGACATGTGACATATGCCACATGTACATGTTACAGATATGTGACATGTCATACTACATACATGTGACATATGCTACAGATACAGGACATGTTACACTATAGACATGTGACATATACCAATAATATGTGCTACAGCTACATGACATGTTATGCTACATACATGTGACATATGCCACATATACATGCTACAAACACATGACATGTCATACTACAGACATGTGACATGTGCCTCATATACATGATACAGTTACATGACATGTCATACTACACAGATATGCGACTTATGGTACTGACACATAATATGTTATACTACCAACATATGACATATGCCACATATACATGACATGTCATACTACAGACATGTGACATATGCCACATATACATGATACAGTTACATGACATGTCATACTACACCGATATGTGACTTATGCTACTGACACATAATATGTTATACTACAGACATGTGACATATGCAACATATACATGATACAGTTACATGACATGTCATACTTCAGACATGTGACATATGCTACATATAATGTTTTATACTAACATTACATATGCTATAGACACATGACACATTATGCCTCAGACATGTCACATGCTCCCACATCCTCCTTATTGTTCCAGCCCAACCAATCCTGGAGAACTACTACTAGTACTAAGATGACTTGAAGTGACATACTGCAATTTTGATAAAATAAAAAATGACTTAGCACTACATGATCCAAATATGAAATTTGAATACCAAGTGTACCTGTGAAGATCCTTGATTTCATTTTTTTTTATTTTTGAAAAGGGTATATCTGTTGTATAAGGTAAAAAGGCATCATATTTCACATATTTGTGGTCATGTATGCCAGATAACTTCATTTGCATCAGCTTTATTGCTAAAGTAGAAAAAAGATTAAAGTTACAGATTGTTATACTTGGAGATTAATATTGCCATAGTGTTGGTGAATTTGATCTGTGAACATGAGTAATAATGCAGTGTGTGGCATGTCAAGATGTTTTTGGGTTTTTTTCACTTTCAGTGGTGGGGGCAGACCTGTTTTGCAACAGTGTGCTTATATACAGGTGTATACGGTACATTAGTCTATATGCGTGGTCATAAAAAAAACTAAAAGAGAACAAAACAATAGAAGGTCATGTGAAGTTTATAGTTTTGAATCTTCAAATGTGCATGAAGTCACCATGTCTTATTGTCAATAAAACTTGGCAGACGATAAGAGAAAGTTTTGAGCTTGAAAGTGGGCGAATTTTGGCACTGATTTTGGTGTCCCTTTTGTTCATGTACAATGTTAACCCATATTAAAAGTACAATTTGTTTCTTTGTTGTCCCAATTATGATTTTTTTCTTCATAATTGTTTGCTAATAATGTAAGCTTAGACATAAAAGGAACTGTCAAAGTTATTGGCAAGTTTTCTGTTGACTTTATGACGTGTTTTAGATCACAACATGTCAAAGGTCACCTTTTGTCTGCCATTGATTAAGGCACCACCAATTTCTTTAGACACCGTCTTTTCTTAAACCACTGTCTCAATTTTTAATAAAACTTGACTACAATCTACCTTGAGTGGTGTCCTTTCAGAATTGTTTTGATTTTCGACAGTCCCCGAAGATGGCTTCCAGGACCCCTCCTGTTTTAAACTTGACTATGCTTTGAATAGGGGAGTCTTTGTATTTGCCTCAACGTCTGTGCTTCATGATGTGTAAGTGTTTTGGTGCAAGTTGTTTATAATTGTGCATAGTTTGCAGTTATATGCATGGAACTTAGCATAAGTGTGCATGCTTATACTCTGAGGCAGTATGTAACATATCAGGCTCCAATTTCAATGTCAAGGTTATATTGCAAGGTGAAAGGGTAATATTTTGTCATAAATTTTGCATTTAAGAGATTTGGTATTTTGCATGAAATATAAGCACATGGTCCATTTTCAGAACTATGCTGCAATCAGTCTTCATAGATGGTAGTGCAGCATATTGCATATCTCTAAGGAGCCTTTTAAAGATTTTTTATTTTGCATCTCTTGAGGACAGCAGATCGAATATCCAAATAATAAAAAAGCTGCCCATTCACGCCTTATGTAATCAGGCCACAAAGATGGCTGCCAGAACTCTGCCCATTTTAAGAAATTTGAATATTAAACAACCTCTTTTAAACTATTGAACTATTTGTTTTCAACTTTTATTTTTAAAGTGACTGCATGTATCAAAATTGTGTTTATTCATGTTAAAAAAGTGCGTGTGGTTCCGGCTAAGAATAAAATCACTGTCGAACTCTGCAGAAGGGTAAGAATCTTTCAAATGGGTGTCATGTTCATTTTATGATTTTTTGTCATGTT
Source organism: Panopea generosa (assembly GCA_029582155.1). Classification (NCBI taxonomy): domain Eukaryota; kingdom Metazoa; phylum Mollusca; class Bivalvia; order Adapedonta; family Hiatellidae; genus Panopea; species Panopea generosa. The sequence continues at coordinate 71,783,217 of CM055897.1, forward strand.
ATGATTAGTGTGGTTAAATTACTAACTCCTGTGTGGTTCCAGGGAGCCATATGAGTGATGGCAAGAATAGGACCACTGTCGATCTCTGCAGAATGGTAGGAATCCTCCAAATGGTTGTCATGTTCATTTTATAATTTTTTGTCATGTTCATTATTGTGGTTAAATTACCAACTCCTGTGTGGTTCCAGGGAGTCATATGAGTGATGGCAGGAATAGGATCACTGTGGCTCATGCATGGTAAGAAACGACAGTTTGAGTAATATGATAGAAATGCCGAAACGCTGCAGTTCTGCAGGTATCAAGGTTCTAGGTTCATTTTGCATATTCATTTGTTGGTGTATTTTTTAATATGTACGTTAATTTGTTGTTTTTGTACATGTAGAGTGAACCTGGAATCTTCCTTGGCGTCGAATAACCTATAATGTGTTGGTACGCTGTTAAACCCCATTCATTCCATTGCATTATGTTAAACAAGATAGTTGCCTTCGCTCAACTAACCAATTAAAACAGATGATTGCTTTAGGCCCTTTTGTATATTCTGATATTGCCATAGTCTGTAGAATGAACCCAGCTCTCCCAATTGGGTCTGTTACTTAGCAATGACATTGATGCATGTTGATTGGTCAGTTGCTTCAGGGAAGTTTACGTGAAGACACAGTTTGGTAAGTGTTCAATAGCTTTTGATTGCGGGACAGGTATGGAATTCCTTGCTTTTTTTCCATTGGGGGTAAATAGACCTGACTTGGGAGATATCAGGGACTGGGATAGACTACCTTTTGCCACCATTCCACATCAGGTGGACATGGCAGCGCAGTAGTTCTCACAAGACTCATTATTTTCTTTATGAAAAAAATGAATGATGTATAACACAATTTTCAACACATGATAGGTTATATGACACATTATATCCAGTTATATTATTGGAAGAAGTCTTCAGGATGAATCTTAGTAGAACCGCTGTTTTTCTGCATGATGTTGTTGTATGGTGTTTAGCGTCGCTTTCAACAATTTTTCAGTCATATCACGACGGTGTCTACTTGAGACAGTATTCTAAGCGCTGTCACACTGGAGTACCATGCCGCAGACACATGGTATGATACCCCACCGAGTCACATTATACTGACACAAGGTCGACCAGACCAAGAACTCTCCTCTAAATGCTGAGAGTCAAGCAAGGAAGCTTCTAGTACCATTTTTAAAGTCTTTGGTATGACCCGGTCGGGGATTGAACCCATTACCTTCCGCATGCGAGGTGGAGGCTCTACCACTAGACCACGCTGCGGTCTTCTTCAGCATAAAACTCAAGCAAACATTCTTATAAAGTTTTTTGAGTAGGCAAGGCTCAAGCACACAACCTCAGTGGTAAGTGGCATTAAACTACTTAGGCATTGAACTTCACAGGGTGGTAATGTAATGGATAGAGTGTTGGCTGCTCACACCAGAGGTTGCAGGTTCGGTCCCCAGCTCGACCCAGAACTCGAGAGCAGTTCACATAAGGTCTGAGATAAATTAATTAGTATGAACTAAAACTGACTCCATGGTTCGGTATATCAGTTTAATAACAAATTATTTATTATGATATATAGTGAATTAAATTTTATTGTATGAATACATTACCAGGGGAAAACAGTTTTGTTTACAGACATCAACATGTAGAAGTTTTTTATAGTAAATTTATTGTGTGTATTTATATCAAAGTACATGCATGCTTGAAAAATATGTTGTTTGTTAATTGTTGATTTGTTTTACAATATCATATCATCAATTATATTCCAAATAATGTGATAACAATCTTAATACCACATCCTATGTTTACTTAAGATTGCCTAGTACAAAGCAATTTGTCAATTTTCTTTTGCGTCATTTTTAGCTCGTCTTTTTGAAAAAAACAAGCTACATGTATTGTCATGACCCTGGCGCTGTTGGCGTCGTTGTCCGCTGGTTAAAGTTTTATGTTTAGCCCAGCTATTTCTCTGTTTCTGAACACACAACTCATGTTAGGGTGACTTCACTTCATAAACATATTCATATTGTGTTATACAAACAATGTATATAGCTAACTTACCTAAAACATACTTTGTGCTCTAAAACCTTAGGTTTAGCTCGGGTTTGGTTAAAGTTTTATGTTTAGCTCAGCTTTTTCTCTGTTTCTGAACAAACTACTCGTGTTTTGGTAAGTCAACTTCTTAAACACATTTATATTATGTTGTGGAAACAATGTCTATAGCTAACTTACATAAATTTCCAAACTTTGGGCTTTAAAACCTTAGGTTAAAGTTTTTTGTTTAGCTCGGGTTTGATTTTTTTTTTTTTTTTTTTAAATCAATTTTATTTTTTATTAATAATATTAATTCTGCAAGCTGATCACCATAAAATAAAAAAAAAAGTTAACATCACTGACCTTGACCTATTTAATGGACTTTCCTGCCCGAGTCCAACCAAGACCCCCACCCTGCTGCCCATTTTTTTTTTTTTTTTTTTTAAATTTGTTTTATAATAAATCAAATACTCTGCCCCATTTCAACTTTTTTACCAGCCTAAAGACCTTCACCCCATACCCAGCCCCCACAACCCCCCATCCTAGCCCAATTTTTTTTTTAATTTTGTTTTGTATTAAATCAAATACTCTGCCCCATTTCAACTTTGTTTTCAACCCTCAACCCTACCCCCATCCCCCAACCCCTTATCCCCGCCCATTTTTTTTTTTTTAATTTTGTTTTGTATTTAATCAAATACTTTGCCCCATTTCAACTTTGCTACCAACCCAAAGACCCTCACCTCTAAAACTAAACAGCCCTGTTTATTAAACTTTGGCACATACACCCCCACTTTAAACAAGTTGGCTGCTTTTAAAAAGCATCCAATGGTTAGGTCTTATAAAAGAGGTGGTAAATAGATTTAATGAATGTATAATTGAGTTTGTACGAAATAGGCCTGTTTATTGGTGTAAAGATGCAAAATTTGAGTGAAACAACATATTTAATTTTAAAAAAATAAAAACAACTGCGCACAGGGTACTAAATACAATGGTGATACCAAATCCCGACCAGGTTCCGGCTGACACGACCCAATTATGTATGCAGGGTCAAGGCGAATGTGGTGTGCTTAATAGTAATTTTGATGTTTAAATGTACTAATCTCAATCATTATGCATTTCGATTTGCATATTTAAAAAAATGTCTTGAAACTTACCTTATATATTTTCTAACGTACTTAATGTTATGTTATTTACATCTGTGATCATATATATTTTAAAATAATTTGTTGATTATATAATTTAAAAAAAAACAATTAAAAACAAAACTTGTGCATGTTCGGGGATATGTCTGATTCTTGCAACGTGCTGAAAATATGCCACACCGGTAAACTCATCTTGTTTTTCAGTCGTGTTTTTAAAGAAAATATATTTCTGTTGTATAAAGTAAAATAAACAACTGTAGCTGTTTAATTTTGTTATTATTTCTGTTGTTATGGGTTCAGCATATCATAACAGATTAAATAGGTGGTTGTTTGAAAAGGATTTACATAAACTCAGGAGACATCATTCAAAAACGGCTAAATCTTCAAAAAAAGATCAGTTTCAAGACCTCAATTAAGCCATGTTATTTTATTTTTCAATATATTCTTATTGAATATGCAAAGGGCAATGCTTAATGATTCCAATTAGTGCATTAAAAGGCCACAATCAATTAATACTGACACTGCAGTTGCATTTTCCTTGCAGCCGTAGTCGTCGGGTCAGCCAGTACTTATGGCCGGGTTTTTAGTATCAATTGCGGTTTGTACATTCCCATAATGCACTGTTTTGAAAAGCAATTGTGACCTCCTTGTATCGAATGCCGTGTTTTAACACCTGATCGTGATGTTTCAATATGGCAGTGCCCAGAGTCAATTTCTTAACTGGCCCTTATATAGGGTTCAGTTGCTGATGTGACCTAACCAAAAAAAAATGTATTAAGTTAAATACACTTCAGTTAAAGTACTGGCTAGCTAGCCTCAGCCGGACATAGGCATAGTGTATATTCTGCCCTTATAGTCTTACTTGCATATACATATATCTATTATTTTGCTAATATGAATGATGCTTACATTCATACAGATATATCTGTTTTTCTGATGGTATATTATAATATGCTGTTCTGGGATCGACAAAGCTAGAATAGTCCAGTTAACGCTATCTTTTTTTGGTGATTGTTTTAAATATGTTTTATTTTTTCAGTAGTAGTTTTTCCCACTTGAATCAGTGGTGAGAGATGAATGATAATGGACACAATGTCGTATAGCAATCATCACACAGACTGTTGCTGGGCGGGGGATTCAAACACATGACCCCTGGATTGATAGTCAGACGCGTAACCGACTGAGCTAATCGGGCCCGGTCCTACATAATAGATTTGAAAAAAAAAAGACGAGCGTTTGCACCCATTTGCAGTGCTCTTGATTACATTGTGTTATGGTATTATTTTTATGCAAGTTTCTTAATAGAGTGATTAATGCTGACATGTTATTAGAATGGTCACAGCAGTGAAACAAACACGATCTTAGAGAAAAGTTGAAAGGTTTTTTGTTATAAAATTAATTTACTGAAAGGGAGCATAATAGGACGTCAGACTTTTCATTAGATTGATTGATTTAATATTAAGCGTCATTTTTATTCCATCGAAGGCTAACAGACGATCAGTAACTGTTAACCTAACCACTGTTTCCTGGGACCCTGAAAGGTTAAGTAATTCTCAAGCACACCCCATCTCTGCAAGTAACTGATAACTTCCCACTTGAATCAGCGATGAGAGACAAATGATAATAAGACACAATGTTGTATATCTATCGTCATGGAGACTTGCCATGGGGATTCGAACTCGCGACCCCTGGATTGATAGTCAGATGCGTAACTGACTGAGCTAATCAGTAATTAATTCATTAAAATTAACAGAAGTATTTGCATGCAGCATAATGTTAAGTCTCCCTGCTTAGTTTGTTGGATTCGTATTTGGTTTTGCCTAGAGGTTCAAAGGAAGGTGAGCAGCTTCAGGTTCATTGGGACCTCTTGTTTTCCTTATATGGAAGAGCTCAAAGTGAGGTCTGAGAGTAATTTCAACCTCTGCGTTCTTAGGTGATAATCAGATTACAAGGAAATACCTGCATGTATACAAGATGTTGCATTGTTTCTAACACCATGAGTTCAGTGCAAAATGATATAAAGTACACGCAGTAACAAACACACAAACAATATGTTCAGAAGTACAATGCTCCTGGTATTGTGAAAGTTGTTGGTTAATCAGCAGGAACCATATTAGGTATGTTTGAACATTTAGCATAATATCTATGCCATCAAGTCTAACTTTCTTGGGATCCGGGAAGATTGACCAGTGCCCTGAAAAAAAACTAGCCTGATTAAATAATCACGTATCATGTTACATATAGTCATCTTGGTATTGAGTCACATGTCCTTAATCTTGGTATTAATTGTATTTATAAATACTGTCTGCTATTTGTACAGTTACCTAATATAAATCATAATTTGCAGTTCAGATCATTTTCATTCACTGCTACCTTTTATCAGTTTTATGTAATATTGTCCTCCGCTGAATGGTTTCCATTGAAATTTTAACTGTTGAATATGTAAATTTGTGAGGCGATTATACAGCTGATCTTGAAGAGAGGAAATGCTATCAATAAGCAGGAAATGGATGCTTGATAATGATTTAATGGGAACAATACTGTTGGGGCTTCCAGTCACAGTAAAGTCAAGGTCTTTGGGACACCTGACATGAGTGAATACACAAAATTGAAATGGGCTTAATAATGTGAAGAATCTTATAAACAGTCAACAGCTTAATCAAGGTACAAGGACACTTTACACAAAATTCAATTTTTGATCCCTCCTGTTGTTGAAGAATGGTGAAGAGACATTAAGCATTACTCCTGTCTCATGTGTCTGTTTGTCAGCGATGAATAACAGTATAGAGGGTTGATATATGCGGTGGTGTTGTATATTATAAAATACGGGTCAAATTCAGTAAAATTATTTTAAAACCCCTTTTTTTTTTATAAAAACGATTAGTCTAAACAGTGTGTATTTGTCAAGATTCACAGTCAAAATGTGATCTACCTTTGTTGGACTTCTTTAAAGCTCTTTTCCAAATGTAATATACTGGTAATGGAATGGTGAAAAAACAAAATTCACAGTCTGGTCTACATTGTTCGACTCTCATTCACAAACTCAGATCCCTGTCGGGCAACAGTCTCCGTGATGATTAATATATGACATTGTGTCTCATTATCATTCGTCTCTCATCACTGATTCAAGTGGGAAAGTTATCAGTTCCTTGCGGAGATAGGGTGTGCTCGAGTACTGGTTAACCTTTCAGGATCCCAGGAAACAGTGGTTAAGTTAACTGATCGTCTGTTAGCCCTCGATGGCATAAAAATATTACATCAATCAACAATCGTTCACAAAAATATTATAAGCGGGGCGGTAGTGTAATGGATAGAGTGTTGGTCACTCATGCATGAGGTTGCGGGTTCCACAGCTCGACCTGATGCCTCTCATCAAACAACACTCGGTACTGGTTCTACCCAGGAAGCGGATTCAAGAACAGTTCATATAAGCTCTGAGCTTTCATCGCAATCGAGCTAAAATGAATTAGTATAAACTAGAACTTTGTAAGGTGTTTCTTTACCATAAAAACTAAATAAAAAAAAAATGATTACAAACACGACTGTACTATAGTAAACTTTTATCACCAAAAATGTATGCCATCCTATAAGGACTTATCTATCACATGCATGTCACGTGCATGCTGGGTGGGTAGAGACACTGTCAATATCTTTATATTTTTGGGATGGTTACTATGTCAGAAAGAATTAAATCGCAACCAAATCTTAAAATCTCCAAATCTGATTTACCGTTAACTGAAGAGGCTATTGAGGGATGGATTTCAATTGGACCGTCATAACCGCCGAACAAAATCAATATTGACATATTAAGTGGTTATTCACGATTATATTTTATCATACCGGATTTCCTGTGCCACTGACACACAATCTTTCAAGGGGCCCTGCCTAATTAATGCTTGTTGTTGGGTCATCCTAACACAGATTAAAGTTTTTCTCAGGAAATTAAAGCATGATAAATGTTATTAATATCTCATTTATACTTGACCCCCCCCCCCCCCCCCCCCCCCCCCCCCCTCCCCCCCTCCATCCCCACCCAACCACCCAAAATAAAAAGGTGTGGGAGGTGCTTGTTAGGTCATTAAAAGATCAATAGAGAAGTTCAAGTTCATGATTATTACAATGTAAGATTGAAATCTTATATTTTAAGGAAAAAAATACTAGTACAGTCAAACCTGTCTTAAGCAGTCACTCGAGGGAAAGAGTTAAAATGACCTCTTAAGACAGGTGGCTGCTTATTACAGGTTGATTTTAACTTAAAGTATTAACATGGTAAACAGAAAATGTGGCTGTTTAAGACAAGTGGTTGCTTAATAGAGGTGACCACTAACACAGGTTTGACTGTAGTTGTATTTATACTGTCATTCTTTCTGTCCGATCTTCAGCACAAGTGAAACGATCCTAGAGTAGTGGTACAATAATACCTTAAAAAATGCAGATTCTGCCCAATATGGTATTAATTTTTGTGGGGCTTTACTGTACAAGTGAAAATGTGTCTTACGGTCTGTGGGGTGCCAGAACTGACTAGCTCAGTCAGTAATACATCTGACAGTTATTCCAGGAGTCGTGAGTTTGAATCCAAACTCTGCAATAACCTATGTGATGAAAGGCCATGAATTTTGCTCTCATGGCCATTAATCTTGTATGTCTCAATGTGTGGAGAAGTAGTCAGTGACCTGCAGAGGTAAGGTGTTAAATGGTTAGCGGATCCCAGGAACAATCCTTATAGGTGCATTGACCACATTTTATATATAAATGTAATACTGTTGACAAAAAGCCACAAACCCCAATACAAACATCACTCCCATAAACAGACAATTATTGGTAAGTACATAACATGTGATAGTTGAAATTGAAACATAGTGACAAGTGCTACATATTTACAACATTGATTAATGCGCATTAAATAAAATCGTGTTTAATAACAAAAATTGTCAAACTAATCAGACTTGTTGTCCACCAAGTCACGTTTTAAAAAATGTTTTTTTTGATAACAGTAAAAAGTGTTTTTTTCAGAGACAAGAATTAACCTATTGGGTTTTATCAACACAATCTTAGATATATTTGAATTTAAAAAAAAAAATTCAGATTTCTAAAGCCAGTTTTGAATTCATTTTTACATCAGTTGTGTAGAAATCCTTTAGCTAGTTAACAATAGTCAAGGTCGTTCTGTTTTTTTTTACTTGTATCATTGAATATAAATTTTTATATAGGCATATAATTTTTGAAAATGATTTAAATCCGGTTTGATCTCAGCACCAGATATGAAAGATATTGTTATGAAATGGGTGGGAAATAAATCGAACATGAATTGTTGAATTGCATTTTCTTATCTCTAAATTTTTACAAATAAATCAGTAACATATTCGGCGAATAGCAACGATGATGTAATACCATTATAAATAGCCGTTTCTTGTTTTGCATATTATAATACATTCAGGGGCATACAGTTACCGCCGGCCGTTGTCGTGTATAGAACATGCTATAGTGGTATGCAGCAATGACAGTATTGGAGTGTAAAGCATTAAACCCAGGAGGGGTAGATCATTGAACCCAGGGTCCATCCTCCCCCATGGATACTTGTGGTGTCCTTGATCAGATGCTTAGTACTGGTTCTACCCAGGAAGACTTCGAGTGTGATTTGTAGAAGTTGTAATAACTTGTTTCACAATCAAAGTAAATAAATAAATTTAAGCTAATAAAGAGTAAGTTCTTACCATACTAAAACTTAGCTATCAATTTTTTATTTAATGAGCATTTAACGCAATTTTCAACACAGTTCAGGTTGTATATGGCATATCAAGTTTTATTGTTGGAGGAAGATCTTGGATTGAATCTGAGTAGAACTACCGTCCTTCCGCAAGTAACTGGCAATCTTTCTCCCATAAAGTTTTTGGAGAGAGCAGGACTTGAACCTACGACCTTAGCAGTGAGAGGTAAGTTATCCTGATGCCTTTTACCTCTTCAGCATGGAGGCTCTCGATTATCAACCCTTAATAATCCCTTCATACTTAGTGCTACTTTATTTTTTTTCATAAAATCCAAGGAGGTATAATCAATTTTCTTAAAACTATTGATAAAAATAAATACCTGTCCTTGATTCTTTTTTTCAATTGAATTTAAAATGCATGGTTTTATTATCATATCTTTCTTTGAATGTTTATTAAGTGTTGAATATTATGCTGTTTGTTTATTCATGGAGGCTCAGTTTTGTATATAAATAAATATAATATTGATAGAATTGGCTAACACAAATATTTGTATGATTGCGAATAAGTGGCTCTAAACCAATGTTGATATGCATTTTCGCCAAATTCACCAATTAATTTCATACTACAAAATTTAACATTGCATTTTGTATGTCATGTTGTAAGATTAGTGATGATTGTGTGTGTTTTAAGTCCTATTATATATAAAAATTTACATTAGCATTAATGAGGTTCTTAACAAACTGAAGCACATTCTTAGCAGCTGTTGTTGCACATTTTTAGCAGCTGGGGTAGCACATTCTTAGCCACCTGTGTAGCACATTCTTAGCAACTTGTATAGCACATTCTTAGCAACATATATAGTACATTCTTAGCAACATATATAGTACATTCTTAGCAGCTGGGATGGCACATTCTTTGCAGCTGGTGCAGCACATCTTAAGCAGCTGGTGTAGCACATTCTTAGCAGCTGGTGCAGCACATCTTGAGCAGCTGGTGTAGCACATTCTTATCAGCTTTATGTAGCACATTCTTAGCAACTTGTGTAGCACATTCTTAGCCACCTGTGTAGCACATTCTTAGCAACTTGTATAGCACATTCTTAGCAACATATATATATAGTACATTCTTAGCAGCTGGGATGGCACATTCTTTGCAGCTTGTGTAGCACATTCTTAGCAGCTGGTGCAGCACATCTTAAGCAGCTGGTGTAGCATATTCTTAACAGATGGTGTAACAAATTCTTAGCAGCTAGTGTGGCACATTGTTAGCAACTTGTGTAGCACATTGTTAGCAACCTGTGTAGCACATTCTTAGCAGTTTTGTAGCACATTTTCACTAGCTTGTGTAGCACATTCTTAGCTGCTAGGATGACAAATTCTTAACAGCTGGTACAGCACATTTTTAACTGCTAGAAATGCACAGTTTTAACAGCTGGTGAACAGCTGGTGTAGCACATTCAAAGCAGCTGATGTAGCACATCCTTAGCAGCTTGTGAAGCACATTCTTAGCAGCTGGTGTAACACATTTTAACAGCTTGTATAGCACATTTGTAGTAGCTTGTGAAGCACATTCTTAGCAACCTATGTAACACATTTTTAGCAGCTTGTGTAGCACATTCTTAGCAGCCTGTGTAGCACATTTTTAGCAGTATATGTAGCACATTTTTAGCAGCTGTTGTAGTGAATTCTTAGCAGCTGGTGTAGCACATTTTAGTAGATAGTGTAGCACATTATTTAGCAGCTAGTGTAGCACATTCTTAGCAGCTGGTGTAGTATATTTTAGCAGCTAGTTTAGCACATTTTAGCAGCTAGTGTAGCGCATTTTTAGCAGCTTCTGTAGCACAATTTTAGCAGCAGATGTAGCACATTGTAGCAGCTAGTGTTGCACATTCTTAGCAGTTTGTGTAGCACATTATTAGCAGCAGGGGTAGCACATTCTTAACAGCAGGGGTAGCACATTTGTAGCAGCTTGTGTAGCACATTCTTAGCATCAAGATGTAGCACATTCTTAGCAGCAGGGGTGGCACATTTTTAGCAGCATGTGTAGCACATTCTTAGCATCTTGTGTAGCACATTCTTAGCAGCTGGTGTGATACATTTTTAGTAGCTTGTGTAGCACATTCTTAGCAGCACATGAAATACATTCTTAGCAGCTTGTGTAGCACATTCTTAGCCACTGGTGTAAGACATTCGTAGCAGCTGGTGTGGCACATTCTTAACAGCAGATGAAGTACATTCTTAGTAGCTTGGGTAGCACATTCTTAACAGCAGATGAAGTACATTCTTAGTAGCTTGGGTAGCACATTCTAAGCAGCAGATGTAGTACATTTTTAGCAGCTTGTGTAACACATTTTTAGCAGCAGATGTAGTACATTCTTAGCAGCTAGCGTAGCACATTCTTAGCAGCTGGTGTAGTACATTCTTAGCAGCTTGCGTAGCACATTCTTAGCAGCTGGTGTGGCACATTCTTAGCAGCTGGTGTGGCTTTTTCTTAGCAGCAGATGTAATACATTCTTAGCAGCTTGTGTAGCACATTCTTAGCAGCTGGTTTAGCATATTCTTAGCAGCAGATGTAGCACATTCTTAGCAGCTGGTGTAGCACATTCTTAGCAGCTGGTGTAGCACATTCTTAGCAACCTATGTAACACATTTTTAGCAGCTTGTGTAGCACATTCTTAGCAGCCTGTGAAGCACATTTTTAGCAGTATATGTAGCACATTTTTAGCAGCTGTTGTAGTGAATTCTTAGCAGCTGGTGTAGCACATTTTAGTAGATAGTGTAGCACATTATTTAGCAGCTAGTGTAGCACATTCTTAGCAGCTGGTGTAGTATATTTTAGCAGCTAGTTTAGCACATTTTAGCAGCTAGTGTAGCGCATTTTTAGCAGCTTCTGTAGCACAATTTTAGTAGCAGATGTAGCACATTGTAGCAGCTAGTGTTGCACATTCTTAGCAGTTTGTGTAGCACATTATTAGCAGCAGGGGTAGCACATTCTTAACAGCAGGGGTAGCACATTTGTAGCAGCTTGTGTAGCACATTCTTAGCATCAAGATGTAGCACATTCTTAGCAGCAGGGGTGGCACATTTTAAGCAGCATGTGTAGCACATTCTTAGCATCTTGTGTAGCACATTCTTAGCAGCTGGTGTGATACATTTTTAGTAGCTTGTGTAGCACATTCTTAGCAGCACATGAAATACATTCTTAGCAGCTTGTGTAGCACATTCTTAGCCACTGGTGTAAGACATTCGTAGCAGCTGGTGTGGCACATTCTTAACAGCAGATGAAGTACATTCTTAGTAGCTTGGGTAGCACATTCTAAGCAGCAGATGTAGTACATTTTTAGCAGCTTGTGTAACACATTTTTAGCAGCAGATGTAGTACATTCTTAGCAGCTTGCGTAGCACATTCTTAGCAGCTGGTGTGGCACATTCTTAGCAGCTGGTGTGGCTTTTTCTTAGCAGCAGATGTAATACATTCTTAGCAGCTGGTTTAGCATATTCTTAGCAGCAGATGTAGCACATTCTTAGCAGCTGGTGTAGCACATTCTTAGCAGCTGGTGTAGCACATTCTTAGCAGCTGATGTAGCACATTCTTAGCAGCTGGTGTGGCACATTCTTAGCAACTTGTGTAGCACATTCTTAGCAGCAGATGTAGTACATTTTTAGAAGCTCGTGTAGCACATTCTTAGCAGCAGATGTAGTACATTCTTAGCAGCTTATGTAGCACATTCTTAGAAGCTGGTATGGCACATTCTTAGCAGCTTGTGTAGCACACTCTTAGCAGCTGGTGTGGCACATTCTTAGCAGCTTGTGTAGCACATTCTTAGCAGCTGGTGTAGCACATTCTTAGCAGCAGATGTAGTACATGTTAGCAGCTTATGTAGCACATTCTTAGCTAGCCACTGGTGTAGGACATTCTTAGCAGCTGGTGTGGCACATTCTTAGTAGCAGATGAAATACATTCTTAGTAGCTTGGGTAGCACATTCTTAGCAGCAGATGTAGTACATTTTAGCAGCTTGGGTAGTGCATTCTTAGCAGCAGATGAAGTACATTCTTAGCAGCTTGTATAGCACATTCTTGGCAGCTTGTGTAGCACATTCTTAGCCACTTGTGTAGCACATTCTTAGCAGCTGGTGTAGCACATTCTTAGCAGCTGATGTAGTTTATTCTTAGCAGCAGATGTAGTACATTCTTAGCAGCTTGTGTAACACATTCTTAGCAGCTGGTGTGGCACATTCTTAGAAACTTGTGTAGCACATTCTTAGCAGCAGATTTAATACATTTTTAGCAGCTTGTGTAGCACATTCTTAGCAGCAGATGTAGTATATTCTTAGCAGCTTATGTAGCACATTCTTAGCAGCTGGTATGACACATTCTTAGCAGCTTGTGTAGCACATTCTTACCCGCTGGTATGACACATTCTTACCAGCTTGTGTATCACATTCTTAGCAGCTTGTGTAGCACATTCTCAGCAGCTTGTGTGGCACATTCTTAGCAGTTGATGTATCATAGTCTTAGCAATCAGTGTTATAATTTTCTGCTATATTAATTTGTAGTTATTTTTGCTTGTCTGGAGCATATATTTAAAAGTATGTAAGGTAATCCAACATGAATTAGAACTTGCATTAAGGGCAATGTGTTGGAGAGCTGAGGGAAATAACCATAACTCTATCATGAATTATGACATAATTATCTGCCCATTTGTACTTTATTTTTGGTTATATTTGTTTGTTTTGAGTATATAATGTTCCAACAAGACTTGAAGAACATGGATAGTGGGCAATATCTTGAACATTTTCAAAGTTATCTCCCCTTTCCCCATCAATAACACAATGTAGCTTATTTTCTAATCAAGCACTTGTTCGTGGGAGCATCAAGATACCTTTGTTTTATCTTGACAAAAATCATTGACTAGAAGACAGTTATGTCCCTTAGACCAAATAATCCATGTAATATTTTATTGGTCAAACCATAAATTTGATGCAAATTTCACTGGAGATGCATCCATTGAATACTTAAGTACACGGTGCACACTTACGCATCAAGCTATATACCAAGGTGGTCCGAGAATCCTTCCATTAAGGCAAAGAAGGAAGATGATAAAAGACCTTAAACTTATTTTGACATTTTTTTATCCAATCAACAGAATATGAAGTGTCTATTTAAATATCTTTTATGATGCTCCACAATGCCACAATAGGTGAAAAATTAGTTGAATGGAAATTTCAAAGTGAATTTCAGTTTTAACTGCTATTTACTCAGGAATTGGTCTGTTTGATATCTTTTGCATGTGGACAAAAAGCAAATAGTAGATCCTATTATTTCGAGATGAGAAATCTTAAAAATTAAATATCAAATGTTTGTTTGGCTATTGTATGAAGATATAAAACCTGATATTAATCAAAACTGCGGTTTAAATTTTAATTTGAGGCAAGGTTTCTTCTTGATACGTAGTCGGCTGAGAAGGAGAATTAAGTCTGAAGTGGCTCTCACTTTGTACAAAATGAATACTAGTGATTCACACATTTTGATCTGATTGCAGGTCAATATTTGAATGAAAGCATAACCAAGCCAGGTGACATGGAGGGAATATAGTAGTAAAGTGTCTTCCCGATGGATCAATCAGTGTCAAGTAAACGCATGAGATAAGAAGTTGTATTATGTTCTAATCGCTTTTAAATCTCGCGCGATAAAATCTTCTGATAATGGAAGCTCCTGGTTTTTAATTGATTATTGGGTGATAGAAAATTGTTTTGTCAATGAAAGGGATTTATTTATTACTTTATTGTTTAATATACTGATAAACTTGGAGATATGCCTGATAAAAAATATCTCGATGATATCACCGTTCCTGGGGGTTTCAAGTGTTATTTATATGTTTATTTTACAGTTACAGTAACTCTTGCTTGCCATTGTTTAGTCTGTTATTTGCGACCAGTGGCCCCATACAGTGTTAAAATTTGTAAAGAATCCAAGTATTAAAAAAAAAAAACACGCTTGTTGACAGTTTTATATAAATAATCTATGGTTAGATGGAAATGGCATTAAACCCCAATATAATTTTTTATATATTTTTAATGCATTATCTGGTTTGTTTAAAACAAAAGCTGTGAACAGGTTGTTTTAAAGTTCTAAGGTACAAGTTATAGGCAATACTTGGTTGTTACAAAGCATGCAAATGGATTCACAGCTGGGTATTATTGCACATTTTTACACACTGCCACAATGCTGTGCAACAGCAGATACTAGAGGTATTTATTGTGGCTATCCATTTTAAATTTCCTCTCCTTAAAGTCATTTAAATCAATTTGTGGTTAATATTCCTTTTGTGAAAATCAATTTGAGAGTGTAATTGAGTGTTTATGAAATCAATGATGCGTTTGAAACCTTGTACTACAACTGCCAAGAGTTTTAAATAAAAAAAAAGAAACCAGATTATCTGTAACATGGATGGAAGATTTTCTGACGTATGTGGACTAGTTGTTAACCTACATATCAAGCATATAATTAATATCTTAATTACCTATTCATATGCAATTTTTGTCCAGTTCTCTTGCTGTGAGCTTGACATAGTTGTCACAATGGCGGTATGTGCATGTGTGTGTCCATCCGTCCAGTCTAATTTTCTCATGCAAAGAGGGATTTTAAGATAACTTGGCACAGATGTCCACCATAATGTAAGTGTAAGACCAAGGTCCTTAGCTCAAAGGTCAAGGTCACTCTGAGAGGTTCAAGGTCAGGAAATGGTAAAAAAATTTCATGTCCGATTCATATCTCAGAATTTAAAATAATGTTTACCATAATTCAAAGGTCAAGGGTACTAAAAAAAAATATATAGCATCCGTTTCTTATCTTGAAAAAAAACACTGGGTATACGTTGAAATTATTACACAAATGTTCACAATAATGAAGCAATGTGTCAAGCATTAAACCCAAGTCAGAGTTATGCTTGGCCTAAATTTCATTATCTTTTGAATGTTAAATTTCGTCACAATTTCAGATTATTGCACCAATTCATTTTGCAAAACCTGTCAAATTGTTGTGCTTCAGGTTTTGAGATATTCTTGCTGACCTTTTGTGTCAAAGGTTGTAAAAAAACTCAGACTCTAAAGGTGGGATGAGTATCGGGAATATAGAAGTCAATAAATTGAGGACTTGAAATACTGGAAACTAGTGTAACTCGATACAGACAAAGATGGTAGATAAACTGGTATTGCACTAAACCCTCGAAATGTGAAGAAGCACTTGTATTAAGATTATGTAACCAGAAGCCTCGACTCCATGAATATCTCTTTTTGAAACACCTATAAAACTGATAGCGACACTAATTTTCACCCACTAAAATGTGATACTGATTATGCAAGAAAGGGAGTAGAAAGTGAAATGGCCACTCTCAGAAGATGAGAGAAGAGATGGGACTGTATCCTGACACCCTAATTGTTGGACATATGACAGAACAAGCGGCCGACATTTAGTTATTGAGTAACTTGGACATAAAATTGCATGATTATTAACTGACCTTCAACAGAAGGTTGTAAATAATTCAATTACATGAAATTCAAGTTAATAACAATTCAGTGTTTACCAAGTTTCCCATCTTCATTTAAAATGCCCATTAACATATTTTATCTAAATGTTGACTCAGTTTTATGTTCAACTTCTACCCACAGTAAAGGACATGATGTCAAGATCGTTTACCTCTCATTCCAGGGGTCATAGGTTCAAGTCCAACAAAATGGTCCAAAAATTTATGCGAGACAGTTTACCGTGTGGTTTTAATTTTATTCAATCTGAGGTCAACATCAACCGTTAAACTGGATAGGCCATATGTAACCTGTTGTAAGTGGAAAATGGCCTTAAAACCCATGAAAAAAGAAAACAAATCAAGTAAACTTTTCAACGTTTGACTGAGCTTTAGAACCACATCATGCTGGAAAAACCTCGCTTTTTCTGCATTGACATAGTTTTCCATAATAACTGCAGTCAAAGCTGTGTAAGAGGCCACCTCTATTAAGCAGCCACCTGTCTTAAGCAACCATATTTTCTTTTCCCCATTTTTATACTTTCAGAGTAAATTAACCTGTATTAAGCAACTAAACCTGTCTTAAAAGGCCAATTTTACTCCTTCCCTTGACTGGCTGCTTAAGACAGGTTTGACTGTATATAATGTTTTATATGGCTGCATACGTAAGTTTCCAACATTAACCAAGTTTTCCCAATCAACTTTGCCCAAAAAGCAAGCTGTTAACATTATTACTTTAAACAGGTTTCTCATACTCAAAGCTGTACCAAAAACTTAGCTTTTTTAGCTTAGGCCATAGTGAACTAATTGCTAGATTATCATCCCCGCCCTCCCCCTAATTTTAATAAAATCTAAAAAATAAAATCTTCCTGCCCTCACTGTTTTCAAGAAAAGTTTGGATGATAATCTAGCAATTAATCTATAATGGCCTTAATATTTAAGCATTGGCAGATTGTCATCGCACCTTAGCTTTTCTTTTCTATTTGCATTTTTGTTGCCAGATGTTTCATGCACTTGTTTGCTGTCTGAATGGTAATTGATAATAAAGCTATGGTTGATTATTGTAATTAATATATACTTGAAAATATAAAGATGTTTATGATACAGGTAAACCTATATATTTGGAGAAAAAAAAGGTAATTAATACTGATTTGATGTATTTAAACTTACCCATATTTGATCAGTGTCCTATTTTGGTGATGGTTTAAGGGTCTGTTTCATGACTACTTACCTCTCACCGCTGAGGTTGTGGGTTTGAGCCCATCCAGGTACAAACACTATATGTGAGAGAGTTTACCAGTTACTTACAGAAGAATGATGGTTGTACTGCAGTCTCCCACCTCTCCACACCACCACCATCCCTCGCCCCATAAAACTGGTTGCCATGTAACCTGGAATGTTTTAAAATGACATTAAATCCAATGGCCTCCCTTCTGCCACCCAAACTGTAACTGTTTGTTTGAAACAATATCATTGACATAGATACAGATAATGACAATAAGAAAATGAAACCTCATAAATTATTTTGATACATGTGTTTTATTGAAGGGGTATTTTGACGATTTTGATATTTCTTTTTAATTTTTATGACAAAATAATTTATATTATATAATATTTTTTGAATGGTGTTTAATGCCATTTTCAACACATTTCATATCCAGTTTTATTAAAAAATAATTTGAGTCCGAAACATTGATTTCACATTTAATTCAACAATAATTTGAGTCTGAGAATCTGACTCGGATTTGAATATTACATTTTTGTAAAGTCTTGTAAATGTGCACTTATGGGGGTAGTATAATGTGATCCTGTAACATTTTCTGTTAAATGATTATTAAAACTGTTTGTTTCTGTAAATACATACAATGATTTGCTTGTTTAATTGATGTTATATGAATCTTAAATTTTTGACGTTTTAAGTCTCGAGTGTAAATCTAAGACTCAAAATATAGATGAATCTATGTCCTGCTCTCAAGTCTGGTTTCTGGATAGAGCCAGTACTGATTGTTGTTTATTGATAGGAATGGGATCAAGCTGCAGATTGAATCCACAACTTCTGGCGTGAGCGGCCAACACTATCCACTACACTACTGCTGTGTACTGTTTTAATTAGTGCCACTATTTTTTCCACATTTTCTTTGACGGACGAAGTTGCTGTTTAAATGGCATGGATGTAAACATTTGTTTATGGAATTTATTAAGCACTATTTGACTGAGATCAGGCCCAGTTGCACAATAAGAGGTCTTACCCCGGTTACAAGTGGGTATCATAAACCACAAAGCACCCTTATAGTTGGACATTCGTACCACTCCATCGGGTAAGCAACAGAATTGATGACTTTGTTTGTCGTAAGAGAAAATAAACATGGATTATTACACCTGTGTTGCTTTGAAGGTTATAATACTGTCCCATATAACAACTGAAATTTTGATATTATTTGTAAACACTGATTGAGGTGGTCAACAGTTGGAAAGTTTTTATCTACCTTTTATAATCCCGTAATATAAGAGTACGTCATTCACGAGGTTTTAATCTCGACTGAAATGCCAATTGGACTGTCAGTAACCGTCTCATCAGCTCATAATAAAGAAAGTTTTTTTTTCTCACCAAATCCTTCTGTGACGTCTCCCTTTATTTTGTGAGCTCTCCCAGGGTGCAGAACATTATGTAGGCCAGAATTGATATATACCGAAACGCTTTAAAAACACAACAAAATGGTAGATTTATTATTTATTAAAAAAATAACAACATTTTGGCCATTTTTGGGAAATGTACTCTTTTTGGGTTTACAAATATCAACAATTACTTCATTGAAGTCGCGTAACTGGTAACGGTCATGCTCAAAGACACACTGGGTGTCCAAATTTTACAGCAAAATCTATGGTCAGTAACGTTGGAAGCAAGGGCAGGCTGAAGATGGCCCTGTAGTCTCAGCCTACACTCAAAAAGAAATCACGGAACAGTATCTCTGCTTATTCTGATGGCCTCGGAACAGTATATCTGCCTATTCTGATGGCCTCGGAACAGTATATCTGCCTATTCTGATGGCCTCGGAACAGTATCTCTGCCTATTCTGATGGCCTCGGAACAGTATCTCTGCCTATTCTGATGGCCTCGGAACAGTATCTCTGCCTATTCTGATGGCCTCGGAACAGTATCTCTGCCTATTCTGATGGCCTCGGAACAGTATCTTATTCTGATGGTCTCAGGAAAGTATCTCTGCTTATTCTGATGGTCGTTTCAGTTGCTGTGAAAAAGTAATTACATTGGTATGACAGACAGATTATAAGTATCTTTCATGTTTGAGGTGCAGATTGAAACTCAGTAAAAATGCAGATACCCTTATATGGTGTGCAAGAAAAACCTGTCTTACTGATGTGACGTAACACAGACGGTCTTTAAACCTAGTCTGCCTCAAACGCTTGATCAATTAAGATATGGCACTCCGAAGACCACTAGAGCTCTGACTGGCACTTAAACTGGTTGCGTTAGGCAGATTAAGAACAGTGGTTTCATTTGAAAAGAACATTTAATGTAGCATATATTTAAAGAGTGGAAAATTAAAATTATTATCATATAAGGTTGCTAAATGTGAGTTTTAAGCCTATATATGCATAGATTTAAAAGTGGTTACCATATATCCCTAAATAAACACCACCTACCTTCCAGAAGTTGAACTTAAATCCAAATAAATCCTTATTACCATCGACAGGTTTTATGGCATTTTACAGCCACTTCATGCAAAAATTAATTTTGATTTCACGAGGCCAATAATCTAAACATGTATTAATTGTAGAAGTGTATCGATGCATCGATGGATCACGATTCACCTTTCTGCCAATGTGTGTATCAGGTGTTAAATGAAACTTCCAAAGCATCTTTAGACCTACGATGCATCAACATGATTGTCAGATATCATGCTTTGCAACTCCATTCTTGATGAAACATAAAAAACTAGCTAATAAAAACTAACAAACAGAAAAGAATGTGTTTTTTTTTTAAAAATCAAGCATAGGTATTACATATACCAGTATCTTATTAAACAATCATGGTGATTGCATAAGATACAGTTTAAAAATCTTTTTTTGCAATATTCAAAAATATGCATTGCCTTTTATTTTCACAGGCAATATGCATCGTAATGCATTGTGTAATATATTTTCTAATTTAACCTTAGATTTCTGAAACCATTTGTGGAATCATTAGCATGTAGTCATATTGTTTTTAACTTTTGAAATATGTGTAGTATAAATACATAATATTATACAGTGGTAAATTAACTCTCAAAAGAAAATAAAAGTAATGCTAACAAAGCATTTAAAGAAACATTTCATT
Source organism: Panopea generosa (assembly GCA_029582155.1). Lineage (NCBI taxonomy): Eukaryota > Metazoa > Mollusca > Bivalvia > Adapedonta > Hiatellidae > Panopea > Panopea generosa. Next base: position 71,803,963 of record CM055897.1, read on the forward strand.
TCATTGAAAACTAACTATATTGACAACTGACCAATAATTTTATCTAAAAACAACAACAAATACCGGTAGCTTGCCCATTTCCATGGTAAGACGTAAGTTTAAAAATGATTTGAGGTTTTACTGCTATAAATTACATATGACTTAAACAAGAAAGTTTTCAAGTAGTAAAGGAATGCATCAAAATTCTTTGCAGAATATCTTGCAGTATTTTATAAAATATACCAAGTGTGACAAATAACCACAAACTGGGGCTCATAAGCACAAGAATGTCTACTTGAAAATATCACATTAATGTAGAGTAGAGGACAAAGTTATTTTGCACTAAAACATTTTCTGAGTCTCTATGTACTTTCAATGTGCAAAAACCTGACAGAAAAAATGTGTAAAGGCTGTTGACTATCCTGTATTTCATGTGGTGGGGATTAAGTATGCATTTAATGCATGATATTAATTATACAACAGCATTATTTAGCCATTTTTGACTGATTGCCTGTTAGGTTTGTCTTGGTTAAAAACTTATTACGCCTTATACATAAAATGATTCTCATACCAGTCTACAGAATGATAATCTTGACAGAAACCCTTGGCTTTCGCAAATATTAATCTTGTGTCCTTTCATTTAATGTGGTTTAACACACTTTCCAACACATACCGGACTGTATTATGGCATGTCCATTTTTTTGCGGGAGAATCCCTTAGAATGAATCTGATTAGAATACCGTCTTTTCGCAAGTAACTGATAAGGAAAATGTAAGGAAAATGTACACTTCTAAAAATGTATAAGCTGGGCCTCATTAAGTCAGTCAATAATGTGTCAGACTACCAATCCATGGGCCATGAGTTTAAATCCCTGCCATGTCACAGTCTTCATGATGATTGATATAGGACATTGTGTCTCATTGTCATTCATCTCTCACAACTGATTCAAGAGTTACTTGCAGAGAATGATGTGCTCAAGTACTGATTAATTTTTCAGGATCACATAAAAGAGAAGCTAAGTTAATTAATTGTCTGTTAGCCCTCGATGGCATAAAAATTACTCTTTATTTAACCAAATTAGAAATGCATACATTGTCATAAACTGTACATTACTATAAACTTTTATAATATCGGAAACTGTACACTTCTATAAACTTCTATAATATCAGAAACTGTACACTACTGTAAGCTTTTATGAGTCAATATATATTTTCGCAGGTTTTCTTGTCCTTTTGATTTATTTCGTTTGTTAATTAGTTAAATTGTTTAAATTTGCTATTCTCAATTAAACTAGGGTGATAGCTATCATATTTAAGCAATTTACAAACCATCAAATCGCATTAAATATATTTTTTAGCTATGTTTGTAAGCAAAATATGACCATTTCTGCTGTCCCCAACTAAATTTTTGCGTTACATCACCTAAATAAACCGTTTTTTCACACAAAAATGTTTTTCTTTCTTTCATATATTATGGAGGTGTACATCAGATTTAGCTATTCAAATAATATACTGTACTAGAAAATGCTAAATTAAACATAAACAAATATGTTAAACTTTGTACCTAACATTTTTGTCAATGATGTAACGATGTACCATTTTAGAAAATATATTTATTACTCCCTTGGGGACTCCCTACAAAAGTACCTCCATTTTGAAGATATACACTTCCTGTTAAACTTGGAACCACATGGCTGCCTGATTTTTTTCTTTGGAACATTTTTTTCAAATTTATTAAGGTAAGTCACTGTTATAGTATATTTATTTTCAGTCAGTTATGTAACAATCATATCTTGCCTATGTAATATATTATACATTTTGTGTTAAGTGTGAAGGGTTTGATTTAGTGTATAGATGTTTATGCCAAAGGGTGAACATGTGCTGTGGGGACCAGTTGTTTACCAATACCGAAAAACATAAGAATATATCAATGATGTAACAGTCAATGATGTAACGTTCCAAATTGTTACATCATTGACTCAAAACGTTATATCATTGACTTTTTTATGATACTGTATTAATTACATAATTCTAACACATGCTAATTAGTTCAAATTAAGATCAACAGTATATTAAGTTTGAGAACATATTAACCAAACATGATTAATCACCTGTGTGCATCAAATGTAATACATATTCCGTTTTTGCATATCAATGTTACATCATTGACTGGAACTGTTACACCATTGACACATTTATACTACTGCCTTATCTATGCATATCTCTGGATCAGTCTATCATTTGGGCACATTAAAAAATCATAAATTCAAAGATCAGTTATTGTTCCTCTCTCTTTCTGGGGCTGAGCGATTTAACATTATCTTTAATTAAACTATAATATAATTAAATACAAAATGTTTTTTTCAGACAATGGGGATGTCTAATGCAGAGCGTCAGCGAAAATTTAGCTTGAACAGGAACGCTGACCCTGCTCGCCGAGAAGCATTTCTTACTAAAAGTAAACAAAAATATGCTTCAGACATAGCAGCAGGAAAGAGAAAACATAGTAAAAATATGACAGAAAGAGAAAGACGTTCAATGCGTAAATATTGGAGACGCAAACAAAAGAAATCTAGAGAACAACTGAAAAAACAAAAAAGTCCTTTAACTCCACCATCTTCACCAGAATATGCACCAGCACAACCAAGTAGACAAAATAAACAAGAAAAACGAAAGCAAATGAAAGATAGAGCCAAATGTTACCGTGACAATGTAAATCTTGAAAACAAAATTAAAAGTCTCAATATGAAGTTGGACATAAGGGGCTGATTTCATAACTGACCATAAAATAGAACATGATAAATCTACGGTAAAACCCAAAACATTTGACGAAAATGATAACGCAATAATCAAGACAAACACAGATGAAAAGAAAACCGTTGAAAACAGCCCAAACAGTAAAGTCGATCAGCCACCTGATGTGTGCGTAGACAATGTAATGGAGATTGTCGATGAAGAGACAATCAACATGACGGCTGTCCGCATAGAACACAATGACAAGATAGGGACCAAGGAACATGACAAGAATGACAAACACGAAAATGATACAAACATTAAAGAGGGGGCTGATTTCATAACTGACCATAAAATAGAACATGATAAATCTACGGTAAAACCCAAAACATTTGACGAAAATAATAACGCAATAATCAAGACAAACACAGATGAAAAGAAAACCGTTGAAAACAGCCCAAACAGTAAAGTCGATCAGCCACCTGATGTGTGCGTAGACAATGTAATGGAGATTGACGATGAAGAGACAATCAACATAGAACACAATGACAAGATAGGGACCAAGGAACATGACAAGAATGCCAAACACGAAAATGATACAAACATTAAAGAGGGGGCTGATTTCATAACTGACCATAAAATAGAACATGATAAATCTACGGTAAAACCCAAAACATTTGACGAAAATGATAACGCAATAATCAAGACAAACACAGATGAAAAGAAAACCGTTGAAAACAGCCCAAACAGTAAAGTCGATCAGCCACCTGATGTGTGCGTAGACAATGTAATGGAGATTGACGATGAAGAGACAATCAACGTGACGACTGTCTGCATAGAACACAATGACAAGATAAGGACCAAGGAACATGACAAGAATGCCAAACACGAAAATGATACAAACATTAAAGAGGGGGCTGATTTCATAACTGACCATAAAATAGAACATGATAAATCTACGGTAAAACCCAAAACATTTGACGAAAATGATAACGCAATAATCAAGACAAACACAGATGAAAAGAAAACCGTTGAAAACAGCCCAAACAGTAAAGTCGATCAGCCACCTGATGTGTGCGTAGACAATGTAATGGAGATTGACGATGAAGAGACAATCAACGTGACGACTGTCTGCATAGAACACAATGACAAGATAGGGACCAAGGAACATGACAAGAATGCCAAACACGAAAATGATACAAACATTAAAGAGGGGGCTGATTTCATAACTGACCATAAAATAGAACATGATAAATCTACGGTAAAACCCAAAACATTTGACGAAAATGATAACGCAATAATCAAGACAAACACAGATGAAAAGAAAACCGTTGAAAACAGCCCAAACAGTAAAGTCGATCAGCCACCTGATGTGTGCGTAAACAACGTAATGGAGATTGACGATGAAGAGACAATCAACATGACGGCTGTCCGCATAGAACACAATGACAAGATAGGGACCAAGGAACATGACAAGAATGACAAACACGAAAATGATACAAACATGGAAGAGGGAACAGATTTCATAACTGCACAAAGTGAAGAACATGACATATCCGAAGTAAAACTCAAAACACTTGATGAAAATGATAACGTGATAACTGAGACAAGTTCAGATGAAAACAAAACGAATCAAAACATCACAACTAGTAACATCATTCCGTCACCAGATTTGTGTGTTGGGAAGTATGTTCTTATAATGTATGATGGAAGACCATACCCTGGGTACGTCAACGATTCTGGACTGACCGACATTTTTGTTGAGTGCATGCACCAAATTGGAAAGAAAACCCCAAATTTTTTTTATTGGCCGAGAAAAATTAAAGACAGAAATTGGTATGATCATGAAAGCATACTTACCATAATTTCAGAACCTCAGAAGAATTGAAAGCAGCTCATCCCATTTTCAAATAGACAAAAACATTTGGGAGTACTAAAGTTCCAAATGAAAACTATGCCAGCGACATTGTTCAAGTTAATTTGTTATATGTATTTGGTGCAAAATATTTTAAATTATTACATTTATAGAATTGTCCATGATGCAACAAAAATAGTCAATGATGTAACATTAATATCGGGTGTTAATACTGACAAAAGGACCTGAATTTATTATTCAAAAGAAAGCATCATTTAGTAACTAAAATATCCAAACTTTAAAATGTTTCAGCTTATTTGCCACGTGCAATATTTTGTATCAAGAAAACAACAAATACTATGTCAGTGATGTAACATATTTTAATAATTTTACAATTTGAATACCTTACCTATGAGGTGTCTGCAAGTAGTTTTTCCAGTTATTTGTTGTTAAAGTTATAGTTTTATTATAGTTAATGAGTTTCATTGTTTATTAAATAAAAAACGTTAGAAAATGACGGATTTGTATTGTTTGTCCATTATGTAACAATATGTGTCTTTGATGTAACATGCATGTCCATGATGTAACACCACATACTTTTTACAATTAATTTTGTTACCAGTGACATTGAGAACATGTTTTATGTTTTTTATAGAGGTATTTAATTAGTTACATTATAGGCAAATGTATTTTAATTTTAAACAGTCAGATAATATAAAAAATACTACTGATATGGTTTGAAAATTTATTTTTTTTAAAATCTGATTATAAAACTTACATTAGTTTTATAAAAATAAAAATATCCTTATATTTTAATTTATGACATTAAAACTCTGTTTAATGTTATCGTTTTCAACCATTTATTTACATATTTAAGAAAATATTAATGGATTTAAAGCCAAAACTATATGGCGTTACATCATTGACATATATACCGGGCCCTCTTTCAAATTGGTGATATTAAACATAAATTAAACACAAATAAGGGTCATTTTTTATTATTCTTTACTGAATAATGATCATTCCATGCATTACACCGAACAAGATCAAAATTCTAGTTGGTCAATTTTCAAAAACACACCTTGGTGAAAAACCTGCGAAAATATATATTGACTCTTATAATATAACAAACTGTACACTATTATAAAACTTTCATAATATTACAAACTGTACTCTAACATAAACTTTTATAATATCCGAAACTGTGCACTACTATAAACATTTATAATATCCGAAACTGTACACTTCTATAAAGTTTTGTAATATCAGAAACTGTACACTACTATAAAATTTTATAATATCAGAAGTTGTAGATTACTATAAAAAATTATAATATCAGAAACTGTACACTACCATAAACTTTCATGATATCAGAAACTATAAACTTTTATAATATCAGAAACTGTACAATAATGTCTTTAATTAATAATATTAGAAAGTGAACACCACCATAAACTTTTACAATACAGAAAGTAGACTACTATAAACATATATATCAGAAACTATAACGTGGTTATAATATATTTTGCAGGTGTTGCACTATCCAATCACTTACAATATTTGTGTCAAAATTCATAGAGCACTTGCAATATTGTATTCATATTCTGCTAGATTGGCAAGACTCTATCAAGTTACATTTCCCACTACCCATGTGGTTGCAATTTATCCATTTTAAAGTATTTTAAAAACTTCTTTTAAATAACTCATCCGAGATGTAATAACAGATATGATTATTGAACAATGAGGACTTTACTCTCCTGTTTTGAAGTGGGGCGACCAGTCAGCCCAATCACTCCTCAACAATGATTGTATAAAAACACACCTGTCTCTTTGATTTGATATCAAACTCTAATTAACTTCTCCTATGTAATTATATGGTTTTTCAAAACATACTAACATTTCAAATTCATTTCTTTGATGTCTTGTCGTTTATTTAAACATTGTGATTGGTGCAGTACGTTTTAATGGCTTTATTTTCACTTATATGTTTATAGGAACATTGTTGTTAATATTTTAAAAAATAGAATTTTCAGTGAAATGAGGGAAATTGTGATAAAGATTTAGGTACTTGGTCAACAGATATATGTAATCCGTTAAAAATGTAATTATATTCATTTTCAGAAATTCTTGATGCAGGAAGAAGACTGGTTCTATAAGTTGGAGGTTGCCAACCTGTCATTTGTCATCTAGTTCTCACGTAGGTACCATCCCATTTATTGCAATGTTTGGGGTTGGCTGGTAGAAGTGGGGCATTGGATCTAGTGTGTTAATCAATAGACACCTAAATAAAATAAAAAATGTCAAAATTTACTTAATTTTAATAAATTGGTATACAGCTTGTCAGGTTTCCATGTTTGTTGGCTCGGTTACCTCAGTTGCTTGCGTGTCTGACTATCAAGTCTCTGTGCAACAGTTGTTAAAGGTTAGCTGATCATCTCTTAGCCCTTGATGGCATGAAAATAACGCTAAATATTCAAACAAACAAACATCTTTCCTGTTTTGTTGTCCCCATGTTGCTATCTTTATATACCATTAATTATTTTGCTTTAACTTTCTGTTTTGTTTTTGTTTTATCTATGTATATATACCTTTCTGTTTAACTTGTGTTCCCCTTTAATATAACAGAACCATTACAGAGAACTTCCATTGAATATAATGTAAAGCCATTGTTGAGTAAGATACTTCAATGTAAACCAATTTCATTTTTAAAGAGGTACTTGAAAATGTTGGTTTATAATTAAGCTGTAGAAGGGCACTAGAGTGAGACTCATTTGTGTGCTTGAATCATAAACCCAAAACTGGGCAATGATGTCAACGCTAAATTATCATTTATGCATGTACTTATAAATAAATTTGTGTGCTTGAATCATAAACCCAAAACTGGGCAATGATGTCAACGCTAAATTATCTTTTATGCATGTACTTATAAATACATTTGTGTGCTTGAATCATAAACCCAAAACTGGGCAATGATGTCAATGCTAAATTATCATTTATGCATGTACTTATAAATATATATCAGTTGGGATATACACAAGAATTTGCACTGATGTTATCAACTAATTCTAATTTTCTCATTAACTAGTGTACTGTATGTTTTAAATCATTTATTTACATTGATTGTGAAACAAAATCTTACAACTTAGACAAATCTCTCTCAAAGTATTTCTAGGTAGAACTAGGACTAAGCATATGTGGATGATGTGTGTTGCTTAATGATGCCACATATAGCCAAGGCAGATGGTCAAGCCCACAATGTACTGATCTTGGGTCAGATGCTATACCACTTGACCACTTGCTCGAATGATTGTATACACTACCGTATGTAGCATTGTTTTCAACAATTTTTCAGTCAAAATGATCGTGTCTGCCTGAGAGAATATTGAAAACAATTTATCACATAATTTAATTACAGTGCTGGAGTGTATTAATTGAGCTATGATATTTTTTTTTTTATATTAACTTAGTGTAATATCACCTATGATTCATCATTCAGTGTTTTCTGTAAGAACTGGCTCTTGACTTCCCCGAATATATAAATGACGTCGATTTGTCATGGTAAAAAGACGTTAAATTGAGAAGTTACATCCTATAACAAATGACGGAAACAAATATACAGGATTTTTTCTTATTCCTCATAGACATAATTTGTTAATTGAATGGTAAATGTACCATTTTTCTGAGTTATGTGATAAAAAAAATCTTACATTCATGTTCATCTATTATTGAATTTATTAAATTCATTGGAAAAATGATAAAATGCTGGGCAGAGCCTTGTATAATATATTTTTTTAACTCGTTTGATAAATTCAGTATTAAACTTAAGCACTCATGTAAGATCCTCTATTTATGTTATGATTGTAACTCTCTCTTGACTTCAAATAGATCTCATTGAATGAGTTGACTAGGTTTTTGGTTACAGAAACAGTGTTTATGGTGATGTTGCTGTCTGGGAGTTGCTATTGTTTACTATTTGTACTAAAATTCCCTTATTGAGATATATTGCCTGGAGACAAAAGTCACTATTGGTACTTGTTCTACATATCAAGTGAGAAAACACATGATATCCTAGATCAAACAGGATAATTAGAGATCAATTAAAAGTTGAAGGGTTTTGACCCGAGTGTGGCTCTCTTGAAAAGCACCAAAGTCCAAGGAAATCTTCACTTTAAAGGACTCTGTTGAACATGGGTCTGATTAGTGAATTGGCTCGTGGTAATTAATATTCACAAATCTTAATTAAAACAGGAACTTCCAATATGTTAATGAAGAAATGTGGCGAGATGGAAGTTGTTTTTACTTCATTCCCATGTACTACTTATAAAGGGCAATGACTTGGCAGAGCTCATGAATATTTAACTTAAACTGAACAATTGGTGCTGTCAACTCTGTAATTTACTAGTACAGTGGGGTGAAATTGCAGAATTGTTGATGATGATTGTTCAGAATGTGTTTAATTAATCATGTGTGTACAGTTTAGAGAGAACAAACAATAATTGATATTTATTGTCCCTGAAGGTTGAGCATATAGCTGCCTCATTGTCTATCCTTGCATCACGTCCATCCATCTAAAGTTAAGTTAGTTTCCAACAAATTTCTGTTTGATGTTTAACCAGTTTGCATCAAATCCCTATCTAATTCAGTCACTTTGTAGGTCTAAAATTTAGTCAGTTTACAACAAACACTGTCTAAAGTTTAGCCAGTTTGCATCAAATATATGTCTAGCCAGTTTGCAGGTTTAAAGTTAAGTTGATTTACAACAAATCACTGTCTTAAGTTTAACCAGTTTGCAGGTCTAAAGTTTAAACAGTTTGCATCTAATCCCTGTCTAATTTAGCAAGTTTGTAGGTCTAAAATTTTAGTCAGTTTGCAACATATCCCTATTTTATGTTTAACCAGTTTACAACAAATCACTGTCTCATGTCACCAATTTGCAGGTCTAAATTTAAAACAGATTGCAACAAATTTCTGTCTAATTTACCCAGTGTGCAGGTCTAAATGTTAAACAGTTTGCAACATATTCCTGTCTAATTTAGTAAATTTGCAGATCTAAAGTTTAAACAATTTGCAACAAATTTATTCTTATTTAGCCACTTTGTAGGTCTAAAATTAGATAGTTTGCAACAAATCCCTGTCTCAAGTTTAACCAGTTTACAACAAGTCTCTTTCTTATTTAGCCAGTTTGCAGGCCTTAAGTTTAAACAGTTTGCATGAAATCCCTGTATGATATAGTCAGTTTGCAGGTAGGTCTAAAGTTTAAACAGTTTGCAACAAATTCCTGTCTAATTTAGCAAGTTCGCAAGTCTAAAATTGAGTCAGTTTGTAACAAATGCTTGTCTGAAGTTTAACCAGTTTACAACAAATCCCTGTCTTATTTAGACAGTTTGCAGGCCTTATGTTTAAACAATTTGCAACAAATCCCTGTTTTACTTAGCCAATTTGCAGGTGTAAAGTTTAAACAATTTGCAATATCTACACAGTTTGCAGGTCTAAATGTTAAACAGTTAGCAATAAATTCCTGTCTTATTTAGTAAATTTGCAGGTCTAAAGTTAAACAATTTGCAACAAATCTGTCTAATTTACCCAGTTTGCATGTCTAAAATTTAGTCAGTTTGCAACAAAACCCTGTCTAAAGTTTAACCAGTTTACAGGTCTAAAGTTTAAATAGTTTGCATAAAATCTCTGTATAATTTACCCAGTTTGCAGGTCTAAAGTTTAACCAGTATACAATAAATTACTAATTTACCCAGTTTACATGTCTAAAGTTTAAATAGTTTGCATAAAATCTCTGTATAATTTACCCAGTTTGCAGGTCTAAAGTTTAACCAGTATACAATAAATAACTAATTTACCCAGTTTACAGGTCTAAAGTTTAAATAGTTTGCATAAAATCTGTATAATTTAGCCAGTTTGCAGGTGTAAAGTTTAACCAGTTTACAACAAATCTCTGTCTAATTCAGTCAGTTGGCAGGTCTAACATTTTCAAAAATATATCATATTGAAGATATACTTCATAATAATGATTGCTATTATCAGTGCTTGTTTCAGTTTGATGAATGAATGAATCACTATCGGTTTGTTTCTGTTGTTAAAAATATTGACATGTACTGGAAGTTGATTCTTGAACGTAGAAGTTGCATCACATGATAAACCGCTTGAAAAAGTTCAAAAGTGTCAAGAGCCTGAATCATAGTTGCCCAACTTGTGATGATGTTCGGTGATAATATTGTTTGCTTTTTTTTTTCATTTTTTTTTTTTACAAAAAAAGATTTGAACATGATTGTGTTTTCTTATCTCATCACTGCAAGTTTCCGAGTAGTAGTAAGAGCTGTCAAATTTCTGTGTCATTTTGGGAGAGTTTTGTCACTTTTTCTCTTATCTTTAAAAGCTGACTTCCCTATTTTTAATGGATGAGACAAACACAACTGAAGTGGTCAGATTTTTTAGATGTTAATCAGGGAAAGGCTTAACTGAATTTTCAGTTTCATGTTCATATCTTCTTGCAAACGATTCATCAATGGTATTTTGAGATTATTATTTGTGTTCTGTTTGTATGGTGTATAATATCGCTTTTGCCAAAGTTTCGGTTGTAAAATGACCATGTCTGATCGACACTATGTTCTAAGTGCTGCCACACTGTACTTTTATAACATGATGTTGTGTCCCGCACAAAGCATGGGTGACTACCTCAAAGGTGAAGGTCATGTTCAGAACTTGGCTGTATAAATTGAGGATGTGTATTTCCATACACTGCATTGCTTGTAGTACATGCGGGGGCCTGTAACTTCCAGATGCACAGACCAATTTACAAATAACTTTACAGAAGTTTTCAGTGTTACATGATGAAGTGTTCATCTCTCAGGCTTTTTCAAAGGTCAAGGTCATGTATTGGACTTATGCATTTGGAAGCTGTGTATTTCCATAACATGACAATGTGTGGCATGAACCCATAGGCAGCTACTGCTAAGGTCAAGGTTACATACAGAACTTAGGCATATTGATGCAGTGTATTTCCATATGCTGCATGCTGGATTGTTTTTTGCTTGTAACTTCCATGTATGGGTCAACTTTCAAATAACTTCATAGAAGTGTTCAGTGTTACATGATTAAGTGATCATCTCTCAGGCTTTTTCAAAGGTCAAGGTCATGTATTGAACTTATGCATTTGGAAGCTGTGTATTTCCATACACGGTAAAGAAGACTTCAGCAAAACATTATGATGAATCATACATATGAGTAACTGTCAAGTCAACTTACCTGTTCTCCTTTCCAATGGTTCATTTTAACAGGTTTTTTTTCATGTTAACAACTCTAAAGATTGTTGCTAAATGCTAGAACCTTCCTTCATTATTGTTGTCAACTGGTAGGGGACTTTGTATTGCATTGCAATACTTAATGGACTTGTTCCTTTTACATTTGAAACACAGCGGTGGTCTAGTGGTAGAATATCATCCTCACATATTGAGGGTTGGGAGGTCAATCCCCAGGTGGGCTCATGCCAAAGATTAGAAGCTTACTAGCTAGAAGCTTACTTGCTTGCCACTTAGCGTTTAGAGGATAGTTCTAGGTATCGTTGGCACCATATAACTACAACAGTAAACAAGAATCAATTTACATACTGGCACAACTTGGATATTTACATGTAAACACATAGTTTGAACCAAATGACATTTACAGGTAATTACATATTAGTACATATGTCCCGGGTTTGGTGACAACATCTATCCAATAGCCTGCCCTCAATGGAGGACACTCCTGGGACTGTACAGCATGTTATTGTAAAGTAAAAATATTAGCTTTCAATTCGATTGAATGGTTTTAACATTTAGAATGTAAATATTTGTTTTTATCCACAATGAAAAGGTTAATCAGTAATAACCAGTGTGTACTGGACATTGCAAGAAACGAACAATTTGATAGATTGTCCGGGAGAATGGCAGATTCAAGTTTAAGGAAGTGCACAAGAGTTTCTTTAAATATAAGCCCACTGATTACGGATGTGAAAGCTATTTTTAGTTTTGTTGTCTGGTTATATAACCTTTATTGACCATTGGTCAGTACAACTGACATATTAGACTGTAGTCTGGAACTAGAGTAAATACCATTGGTTAATAATGTTAAGTGTTTGTCATGGTCAGAGGAAACTGAGTCACTAAACTGTATCGAATTTAACAAGTGATGTTAAAGGGTCATTGAATCACATGTCAATGTTTCATTCATGTTCAGTAACCAAGTATTTTAGGAAATTAATTAGGTTTTTGTTATGCGATCAGGAGATATCAAGTATTACATTTGTTGAACACATTTGATATTCTAGAGATATCAAGTATATAAGGAGTGAATTTCTTTCGTTGAACATTCATGTAATATCAAGTCTCTACGGGATCAATTTCTTTTTTGAACATTCATACGATATCAAGTCATTATGGAAAACTATCATTTGTAGAACAGTCGTCAGATATGAAGTAATTAAGGAAGATATCATTAATTTGTAGACCAGTCGTGGGATATCAAGTCATTAAGGAAGATAACATTTGTAGACCAGTCATGGGATATCAAGTCATTAAGGAAGATATCATTTGTAGACCAGTTGTGGGATATCAAGTCAGTAAGGAAGATATCATTTGAAGATCAGTCATGGGATATCAAGATATTAAGGAATGAAAATCAGTTGAAGAACAGTCATGGGATATCAAGTCATTAAGGAATGAATATCAGTTGAAGAACAGTCATGGGATATCATGCCATTAAGGAATGAATATCAGTTGAAGAACAGTCATGGGATATCAAGTCATTAAGGAATGAATATTATTTATAGACCATACATGGGATATCAAGTCATTAAGGAATGAATATCATTTAAAGACCATACATGGGATATCAAGTCATTAAGGAATGAATATCATTTGTAGACCATACATGGGATATCAAGTCATTAAGTAATGAATATCATTTGTAGACCATACGTCATTAATTAATTAATATCATTTGTAGACCATACATTGGATATCAAGTCATTAAGGAAGAACATCAGTTGAAGACCAGTCATGAGATATGAACTTAATGTAATGTAAACTGAACCCAGAAGAGGTTCATGTAAACTTTGCTTATTGCTTGCAAGTTCATTGTTCATCAATGTGCAACCTATCAGATCATTTCCTTATATTAATATGTTGATTTGTTCAAGTGTCATGGCAGGTGATTGAATACCACAATCAGAGATGCCGTGTATGGTGCTATAGCAAGTGTTCTATTTCGCAATATAGTAATAAGTACATGATAAAGTGAAATGACATTCAGGACAAGAAAGATAAGTTGTACCCTATTCAGGAGATAAATAGTAATAAAACATCTTAGTGGGGTGGTGTAATTTATAGAGTGTAAGCCACCCACACATAAGGTTCAGGTTTGATTCCATGTTCAACCTATGTTATGTCCTCCTGAACTTAATACACAGTGCTGATTTTTACTCTAAATGAAACTCAAGAGTGATTCATAAAAACTCGGGAGCTAAATTTCCATACCTTTGTATATTAAAACAGATATCATGTCTTTATTTAACATTAAGTATACTCCATTTCAAAATGCTTCTTTATTTTGTTAGGTCTGTATAATTTGAAGCTGAAGACTGGGTCTTATCTGGGGTAACACGATTTATGAAAGACGATGCAGCAGCCTTTCCCAGAAAAGATGCCGTTCCAAGATTCTCGTCCCTCTTTGCCTCGCCAAGAATATGGTCCCTGATTGAAGCTCTAATTCGGGTGAACAGTTATTATTGACATTTTTTACAAGTCTGTTATAGACAGCTTCATTTGGTGGCAATAGACCTCTGAATGGATCTCAACAGATCCACTATCTTTCTGCAAATAGCTGACAAATGTTCGCGCATCAAGTTTTAACATGCAAAACACCTATCCCCTGTATCAGATTAAACCGATAAAGGAAAAAATCAGTGAAGTCTCTTTCTCTCTTTCTCTTCAATAAATATTTTTTATTGCTTGAACTATTCTAAATAAACTATTGTTTTATTTTTTTCTTATTTTATGTGTATTTTTCCAAACTGAAATTAGTACGGAACAATATGATAAAGTGTACAATGGAAAGTAAACTGTAGTAACTGTCATGGAAGCAAATAAACACAAGCTTCATAATTTTTTTTCTGTATCCTTTCCAAATAAGTTGTTATATGTATGACTTTATTGCTTCATTGTTAAATGTGTATTTATGTGAATAAAACATTGTTTAAACCAAGTTTTAAGGGTGAGTTTGATTTGTACTCACAATTTCAGCAGTAAGAGGTAAATAGTCTCCAGGAGGCACCTTGCAGCCCAGCCACAGAAGACCTTTCAAGTTACATTCACACTTGAAATAACAGATTGATCTTGTAGATGGTGAAAGCAGATTAAAAATTAGATAGAGTGCCTTTCCACAAATTTATGACAACTCTGCCTATTGCTCTCTCTCTCAAAGCAATTAATTTGTGAACATTGATATAGTGAATTTGGTTTCTGTGACTATCTTTCTGAAATGCAAATGAACTACTATTACAAAAAATACAAATTCTGGTTTTTGACCTTGTTGTACTGTAATACAAATACAATACTTCTCAGGTTGAATGCAGATTTGCTGTATCTCTCTCATTATTGACATACTGATATTGCAGATTTCAATTAAACAATCAATTTACTTGCGCAGACTTTTCTATTATTTAAAAGTCAGCCTTTAGAAATGTCCATGGACACTGCTTGAACATGTTACTTTAAATTGAATAAATCATTAATGCTTTTGAAAACACTTCATTTTTCAATGATTTATGCAGTTCATTGAATAACTTCATCTATAGATGCCACAGGAATATTTTTTTTATATTTTTTTAAGGATTTACAATTTTTCAGCGGAACTTCACTGAGACATTAGTATGAATATAATTAATCAATTTGCTATGGCAAGTGGGATAAAATGACATAAACTGTTATTTGACTTGGCACTGCTTCATTTGCCATAAAATGGGCAGATTAAAGTTTTATGCCTAGGCAGTATTTCCACAACAAAGGGATTTCTGGTTTGAGTTGATTTTACTTTTAAATCAGCTAGTCAATATTTAGATGGCCACTAAGACAATAAATTAGCCACAAGTACCTGAGAGCAATGATGTTGAAGAAGTGAATGGCTGTTTTATAAGACATTTTAAGTTCAATCAAAAAGTGGATTTATTTGTTTGAATATTTAACTTCGTTTTATTCCATCAGATGATCAGGTAACCTAACCACTCTTTCCTGGGGTCATGGAAGGTTAACCAGTACTCTAGCACAGGGCTTCTAAAATCACCAGTTTTTTGGTTTTTGGACCGATTTCTACTGTTCAAAACCGGTTTTCTTTTCAAAATTTAATAAAGTATCGGACAAGATATTTTCTATTGTATAAAATTAACCTTATCATGCTTTACTAAGCTGTGAAATATGGCTAGCGGCAATATCATTTGATTGTTTTGTCACCCTGTGCGAAAGGAGGTCAATTTTGACTAGGCCATTACCAATAGTAGGGGAGTTTTTCGGAGTCTAGCATACATAGCTATGCAAGTAATTGATACTTTTTCCACTTGAATCAGCAGTAAGTGACAAATGACAATGAGAGGCAATGTCATAATAATCATCACAAAGACTGTGGACAGGCAGGGATTAGAACTTACAACCCTTGGATTGATAGTCCAAACAGCTACTAACTGAGTTAACCTGACCTGGCAAAGTTGTTTCATAGATTCAAAGAATGACTGGTCAAAAGATATATTAAAGGAGAGGAAGGTGACGAGTCCAAAATCACTTCACTCTCACCAATGAGGTTATGGGTTTGGACCCTCTACCAAAACAGCTCTGATAAATTTGATAGGTTTTATAACATGGTCCCCAGGGAACATAGCCTATTTCTCTTATTTTATCTGTATTACTTTTTTAGAGGGAAAAAAATATTTTTCGCTAGCACCACCTAATGTAGGAAGGAATATTATACACATCCATTTTCTGGTTAGAAGTAGTACTTAGCATTGGTTGTTTGAGAGGTCATTCTGTCTAGCCTTGGATTGAACCAGTGACACTGGTGTGAGTGGCCACCATAATATCAGTTGTTAGGTCCTCTATGACCAAGTGGTCTAAGACTCCATCTCAAGATCACTTGCCTCTTACTGCTAAGGTCATAGGTTCAAGTCCTGCTCACTCCAAAACAGCAGTGGTGTTAAACCCCATTTGAATAAAACAAAACAACTTTAGTTGACAGATAAACAAATACCAGATACATTGTGAAAGCATTCGTAATCTAATAATTTTATGTTTACAGGAACATTATGTCTAGTGACCCTTGGTAGTTGGTTGCCTGCTTTTTACAGTTATTCCGCTTGGTGTCATATCCACCACATATGCAACATTGCATCTCTTGGACCAGTGTTGGTTGGGTCTCTGCTTGGTATAAAACTGCAGGTTGGTATAAATTTCTCTTACGAAATATTCCACCTGGTGTAGGTGGTGGTTTGCTTGCTGCTTAGTACAGATATGCAGGCTGGTATATCCATAAAATACAGGATATTATGCCTGGTGCAAGTGGTGGTTGGTTTGCTGTTTTTATAATGTAGAATCCATCGCATAATTAGGGAACATAAAGACTGGTGGCCAAGGAGGCTGGCTTGCTGCTTGGTACAGATTTGCAGGCTGGTATATCCATAAAATACAGAATATTAGGCCTGGTGCAAGTGGTGGTTGGTTTGTTGTTTTTATATAGTAGAATCCACTGCATAATTAGGGAACATAAAGACTGGTGGCCAAGGATGGCTGGCTTGCTGCCTGGTACAGATACGCAGTCTGGTATATCCATAAAATACAGAATATTACGCCTGGTGTAAGTGGTTGGTTGTTTTTATAATGTAGAATCCACCTCATAATTAGGAATAATAAAGACTGGTGGCCAAGGATGGCTGGCTTGCTGCTTGGTACAGATATGCAGGCTGGTTTATCCATAAAATACAGAATATTACGCCTGGTGCAAGTGGTTGGTTTGTTGTTTTTATAATGTAGAATCCACCTCATAATTAGGAAACATAAAGACTGGTGGCCAAGGATAGCTGGCTTGCTGCTTGGTACAGATATGCAGGCTGGTATATCCATAAAATACAGAATATTACGCCTGGTGCAATTGGTGGTTCGTTTGTTGCTTTCACAATGTAGAATCCAATGCATAAGAAAGATTATGCCTGATGGTCAATGATGGCTGGCTCCCTGCTTTGTGCACTGATGCAGGCTGGTGCACTGCAACAAACAGAATATTACACCTGATGGATGGCTCCCTGCTTGGTACAATGATGCAGGCTGGTATATCCACCTCAAACAGAATATTACACCTGCTGATTGGCTCCCTGCTTGGTACAATGATGCAGGTTGGTATATCCATCACAAACAAAATATTACACCTGATGACTGGCTCCTAGCTTGGTACAATGATGCAGGCTGGTATATCCACCACAAACAGAATATTACACCTGATGACTGGCTCCCAGCTTGGTACAATGATGCAGGCTGGTATATCCGCAACAAACAGAATATTACACCTGATGACTGGCTCCCTGCTTGGAACGATGATGCAGACTTGTATCCACCACAAATAGACTATTACACCTGATGACTGGCTCCCTGCTTAATACAGTCATGTAGTTTAGCCAAAAACCCAGTATGTAAAAATAACAGGAACATTACACAATGGTGGTCAGTGATGTCTGGCTCCCTGCTTCATACATAGATGCAGGTTGGTATGAAACCTACCACATGCATATATGATTACAGGAACATTAACCGGGTGATCGGTGGTGATTGACTGGCTCCCTCCAACTCACAAAAAAGCATATTGGTATAAAATCCACCACAAATATACATGATAAAGCCCCTACAAAACCAATGTCCATGATCCTTCACGTCAGGGTTCTTTAATGTCACAAACCTTACTTTGAGAATTTATTTTCATCGCAACTTGAAAACTTGCGATGTATCCATATATTACTCTTAAATAAATATAAAATCTGACTTTAGTGTCCTCCCCTGCAAAGAGTTATAAATTTTAAGTTAAACACAGTTAAAAGACACTTCATTTAAATATAGAACTATCAAGTATTTGTGACCTTATTTAGATTTGATAAGTAAAAGATCTGAGAAGTTGTTGGTGTTGTTAAGAAAAATGATGAATTTGTTTGTCATTTTTGCTTTACAAATCCTTTTCAAACACTGATCTTGTTTTTGTTCTCCCCCAAGTCTTGTGGAAATTAAAAATTCAAGTGTTATTTCATTTCATCATTTAATAATGATATGGGCCATAGAATCTTAATGTTTAGATAGCATGTGTAAATGATTATCAAAGATTTGAATGCTTGCAATTTCTGTTCTAATTTTATTGAGTTTTCCTTAGATATGGATTTAGTCTCCAATCCCATTTTTTTTAACATAATATTGACACTGACAGTATAAAACCAGATAATATATGGGGAAGTAGTGCTATGGATAGAGTGTCGGCCAGTCGTGCAAAAGGTTACAGTTTCAAACCTCAGCTTAATCCGTTAATATAAACTACATCAAATCTTATTTTAGAATAGTGATGCTGCAGGTCCGTAAAACAAGCTTCTAGCTGTTTTAGGATATTTACATCATGGCTTCTTTTTAGGATATTGTACGAGTTGACTACTGTTGGAGAATTGTTAAAAGCATTACACAGTTGAGAAAGGTTTTTTTTGGTTAGGTTGCATGAGCAACCGAACCCTATATAAGGGCCAGTTAAGAAATTGACTCTGGGCGCTGCCATTTTGAAACGTCACGATCACGTGTTTAAAAAATGGCATTTGCCACATGGAGGTTGCCATTGTTTTTCTAAACAGTGCATCATGGGAATGTAGAAACAGTTATTAATATTACAACCTGGTCATGTTCAGACCACTTTCCGGCTAAAGGGAAAATTCAAATGCGGTGTGTGTGATAATTGATTATGACGTTTTAATGCACTAATTGAGATCACTTTGAATTGTTCTTTGCATATTTAATCAGGAAAAAAATAATATTGCCTTAAATCAAGGAATTTTCTTAAACTCCTTGCTTAAATGAGGTCTTGAAACTTCTATTTTTTGACAATTTATCGTCGTTTTTGACAGATTCCTACCGAGTTAATGTAAATAATTTTCAAATAACGATGTATTTACTCAATTATTATAATATGCTGAACCATAATAATAGAAATAATAACAAAATAAAACAGCTACATTTGTTTATTTTACTCGATATAACAGAAATATAAAGATAATTTACCGGTGTGACATATTTTCAGCACGTTGTCTGAATCAGATATATCGCTGAACATGCACAAATTTTGGAAAAACAGTAATTTTTAACTGTTGTTTTTAAAAATAATATAATCCACAAATTAATTTAAAATATGGATATGAATTATTTTAAAGTATATTACGATCACAGTAGTCAATTGTATAGAACATAGCTTTAAGTACGTTAGACAATATATATGGTAAGTTTCTATTTTTAAATATGTAAATGGCATACATATTGATTGAGATCAGCACATTTAAACATCAAAGTTACTATCAGGCACACTTGCAGCTGGGAATTTGCTGTGTCAGCCGGAACCTTGTCTGGATTTGGTATCACCCGTGTATTTAGTACCCTGTACAAGGAACCAAACTTACACATTCATTCACTTTAATTGCCACATCGTTTATAAGACCTAACCATTGGATGTTTTTTAAAAGCAACCAACTTGTTTCAATACCTGAAGGCATGGGCAAATTTGGAGAAAGGTTGAAAATGCTCCAACACTTTGAGATGTACTTCTGGTCAAATTCTTACTGACATTTAGAAGCAAATAATTAAAAAAGTTATGTTGCAGAATTTGAGATGTTCTTGGATGGCATAAGGCAAATATTTGGCAAAATATTGATAATGTTTCAAAATGTTCTAATTTTCACTACTAGAAGATATAAGTGAAATATTGGAGAACTATTGGTAATGTTCCATGGTTTGAAATGTTCTAATTTTTACTACTGGAAGATATAAGGGAAATATTGGTAATGTTCCATGGTTGGAATTGTTCTAATTTTCTTTACTTGAAGATATAAGGAAAATATTTGAGAAATATGGGTAATGTTCCATGTTTGGAATTGTTCTTATTTTCATTACTGGAAGATACAAGGGAAATATTGGTAATGTTCCATGGTTGGAATTGTTCTAATTTTCATTACTTGAAGATATAAGGAAAATATTTGAGAAATATTAGTAATGTTCCATGTTTGGAATTGTTCTTATTTTCATTACTGGAAGATACAAGGGAAATATTGGTAATGTTCCATGGTTGGAATTGTTCTAATTTTCATTACTTGAAGATATAAGGAAAATATTTGAGAAATGTTGATAATATCAATTTTCATTACCAGAAGACATAATGCAAATATTGGAGAATTGTTGATAATGTTCCACAGTTGTTTTTATTTTTAATACCAGTTGTCATAAGCAAATGGAAAAATGTTGACAATGTTCACTGTTAGAGAAAACGAGAAGACACACCAGTTATAAGATATTGGAAAAATGTTGACAATGTTCCATTGCTAGAGACAACCATAAGACATAATAAGATATTGGAAAAATGTTGGCAATGTTCCATTGTTAGAGACAACCATAAGACATAATAAAGTATTGGAAAAATGCTAAAAAATTGCTTGGAGATTTACTTTTCGTAAAGTTTTTAAAGAAAAATAAGTAAATAGTGGAGAAACCATAATAATGTTACATAGACTAGTCAACTAAATTCCAAAAGAAAGGTACAGTTGTTATGTTCGCTTCATTTTGTTTTGAAAGATTTACTTAAAAAAATATTTAAGGTTTATTACAAACATTGAGCCATTGCTGTTTTAGGAAGGAAATCAATATAATGGATAAGTTGCAAACAATGATTCTAGTGTTTACTTGTCCACAGTCGTACGCATTCTGACCATGTGATCTACGTGTCATTGCTATGTCAATATTGACTCGTTTTTTAAATGAAAGGCTCTCAAGAAAAAACGTGGTAAACATGAGTGAGAAATAACGAGAGTTCATGTGCACTGTAACAGAGATACCTGCCTGAGCACAGGGTAATTGTATGTTGTTTTTTTATTTTAAGCTACCAGGATTACATTGATTTCTTCCATTACTTTTTGATCACCGTACTCTAGAAAAGAAAATGTGAAGCAGTACACATAAGACCTTTTGTTGAAGAGTACAGTGCGTTTTTCATAGGAGCAGTTGGGATCAATGTTCCTTTTAGTAAATTTTCTATTGAGGCTGTACACTGACAAGGTAGATCATGCAGTGTGTGAATGTCATCCTTATAGCATTTTGATGAAAAGTTTTAATGGTTTTATTTTAAACTTATTTATTTTACCTGGTTTGTGGAACAAGTTCTTACAATTTAGACAAATCATCGTCGAGGTCTTCCTGGGTAGAATCAATTTAAAGTTTATATGGATAAAGTGTCTTGCTGAAGGACACCATACAAAGTCGTGGTGGAGGATCAAACCCATGACCCTATGTTCCCGGATTTGATGCTCTACCACTAGACCATACCCTCCATTGAAATGTGGTTCATTTTCAAACAAACATATTTTATATATCAAAATCATCATAAAAGAAGCAGAATTTGTATTTACAGAGTAAATTTAGTTTTTATTAAGTTGCCAGGTTCATGTGATGGAGTTGCAAAGAATGGTTTAACCCTTTGCTCCATAGGCATTTTCTTGGACTCTTTCAAATTGAAAGCATTATCTCACCATGTATCACCAATGTGTGAATTATGTTTATATATACTGACTGAGTGTAAAACAGTGCAGGAAGTGTTCAGATTGCTTGTAACGAGCAATCTGAACTCTTCCTGCACTGTTTTCGAAGGCCTTCTGTGATTGGTGTGGAAAAATTCGTATCTATAGAGCAAAGGGTTAAACATTCTATTTTTTATGCACTTTTTCTTTCATAAAGTTTAGCTCAAGAGTTTCTTGTAGAGTCTATTGAAATTGTTTATCCATAGATGGGGAGAGACTCGTGACTGCAGAACAAAATTCATTACTCTTCAATCTTCATCACAGAGATTGGAGTGTGTGGTCTGGTGGTTACAGTCTCAGCATCAGACCTAGGATCGTGGTGGGGGTGTGTTCAATCCTCAATCAGGGCTCTGTGTGGTGTCCTTCAGCGAGACACTTTATCCCCATATACTCAATATTTGTTTTATCCTGGAAGACCTCAAGCTTGATTTGTCTATGTTGTCATTACTTGTTTCAGAAACAACGTAAAATAAAATTAATAAGTTTAAAACAGACTGTGGCCAGCTGGGAATTCTTGTCCACTAGGTTGACGGTCAAACGTGTTACTGACCAGGCTGACCAGGCCTTGCTTTAAGTTTTAAAGGAATGGTCCTTAAACGAAAACCATAGAAATTCATCTCTACTAAGCAGCTCTACAGCGGTCATTATTGCAATGGATTGATGGAAAGGAATCAAACTATTCAATCGATGCTTCAGGAGAGGGTGAATTGATGCTTTGAATCAAGTTTTTAGTGTTTCAAAATGTTATGTTCCAACAAGTTGGCACGTGCAAAAATTATGTAAGGAGTATAGCATATCCACATGATATAGGGAAGTCCAAACCACAACAAAGATTTGTCTTAAAAAGGAAAATGTAATATATATACCAAAAAGAAGCTGTGTGTTTTGTAACCATTTAACTTGTTTTATATAACCCAGAACCAGAATCAAACACATTTTTTTTTGGTAATCAATTTTATATCTGTCGGTATGCATGTCATTGGGTTCTTCAGCATTGTTCCTTATTGTCAATAGGCCAGGTACAGAGCTCTTTCTGACTCTTAGTATTCTTTACATTGGGTTCTGTAGCATTGCTCCTTGTTCTTTATTGTCAACAGGCCAGGTACAGAGCACTTCCTGACTCAGTATGCTTTACATTGGGTTCTTCAGCATTGTTCTTTGTTCTTTATTGTCAACAGACCAGGTACAAAGCTCTTCCTGACTCTCAGTATGGTTTACATTGGGTTCTTCAGCATCGTTCCTTGTTCTTTATTGTCAACAAACCAGGTACAGAACTCTTCCTGACTCTCAGTATGCTTTACATTGGGTTCTTCAGCATTGTTCCTTGTTCTTTATTGTCAACAGACCAGGAACCAAAACTCTTCCTGACTCTCAGTATGCTTTACATTGGGTTCTTCAGCATTGTTCCTTGTTCTTTATTGTCAACAGACCAGGTACAAAGCTCTTCCTGACTCTCAGTATGCTTTACATTGGGTTCTTCAGCATTGTTCCTTGTTCTTTATTGTCAACAGGCCAGGTAAAGAGCTCTTCCTGACTCTCAGTATGCTTTACATTGGGCTCTCCAGCATTGTTCCTTGTTTTTTTATTGTCAACAGGCCAGGTACAGAGCTCTTCCTGACTCAGTATGCTTTACATTGGGCTCTCCAGCATTGTTCCTTGTTCTTTATTGTCAACAGGCCAGGTACAGAGCTCTTCCTGACTCTCAGTATGCTTTACATTGGGTTCATCAGCATCGTTCCTTGTTCTTTATTGTCAACGGGCCAGGTACAGAGCTCTTCCTGACTCTCAGTATGCTTTACATTGGGTTCTTCAGCATTATTCCTTGTTCTTTATTGTCAACAGACCAGGTACAGAGCTCTTCCTGACTCTCAGTATGCTTTACATTGGACTCTCCAGCATTTTTCCTTGTTCTTTATTGTCAACAGGCCAGGTAATTAGCTCTTCCTGACTCTCAGTATGCTTTACATTGGGCTCTCCAGCATTGTGCCTTGTTCTTTATTATCAATAGGCCAGGTACAGAGCTCTTCCTGACTCTCAGTATGCTTTACATTGGGCTCTCCAGCATTGTTCCTTGTTCTTTATTGTCAACAGGCCAGGTACAGAGCTCTTCCTGACTCTCAGTATGCTTTACGTTGGGTTCTTCACCATCGTTCCTTGTTCTTTATTGTCAACGGGCCAGGTACAGAGCTCTTCCTGACTCTCAGTATGCTTTACATTGGGTTATTCAGCATTGTTCCTTGTTCTTTATTGTCAACAGACCAGGTACAGAGCTCTTTCTGACTTTAAGTTTGCTTTACATTTGGTTCTTCAGCATTGTTCCTTGTTCTTTATTGTCAACAGACCAGGTACAAAGCTCTTCCTGACTCTCAGTATGCTTTACATTTGGTTCTTCAGCATTGTTCCTTGTTCTTTATTGTCAACAGACCAGGTACAGAGCTCTTCCTGACTCTCAGTATGCTTTACATTGGACTCTCCAGCATTGTTCCTTGTTCTTTATTGTCAACAGGCCAGGTAAAGAGCTCTTCCTGACTCTCAGTATGCTTTACATTGGGCTCTCCAGCATTGTTCCTTGTTCTTTATAGTCAACAGGCCAGGTACAGAACTCTTCCTGACTCTCAGAATGCTTTACATTTGGTTCTTCAGCATTGTTCCTTGTTCCTTATTGTCAACAGGCCAGGTACAGAGCTCTTCCTGACTCTCAGTAACCTTTACATTGGGGTTTTCAGCATTGTTCCTTGTTCTTTATTGTCAACAGACCAGGTACAGAGCTCTTCCTGACTCTCAGTATGCTTTACATTGGGCTCTCCAGCATTGTTCCTTGTTCTTTATTGTCAACAGGCCAGGTACAAAGCTCTTCCTGACTCTCAGTATGCTTTACATTGGGTTCTTCAGCATCGTTCCTTGTTCTTAATTGTCAACAGGCCAGGTACAGAGCTCTTCCTGACTCTCAGTATACTTACCATTGGGTTATTCAGCATTGTTCCTTGTTCTTTATTGTCAACAGGCCAGGTAAAGAGCTCTTCCTGACTCTCAGTATGCTTTACATTGGGCTCTCCAGCATTGTTCCTTGTTCTTTATTGTCAACAGGCCAGGTACAGAGCTCTTCCTGACTCTCAGTATGCTTTACTTTGGGTTCTTCAGCATTGTTCCTTGTTCTTTATTGTCAACAGGCCAGGTACAAAGCTCTTCCTGACTCTCAGTATGCTTTACATTGGGTTCTTCAGCATTGTTCCTTGTTCTTTATTGTCAACAGACCAGGTACAGAGCTCTTCCTGACTCATAGTATGCTTTACATTGGGTTCTTCAGCATTGTTCCTTGTTCTTTATTGTCAACAGGTCAGGTACAGAAATCTTCCTGTTTGAATTATCAACTTTTTTCACTGCGGATGTATGCATGTAAAGCTGTGTTCATTGATGTTTATCTGAGCAAATATTTGTGGTTCTGGGGTTGAAGATTAGGGTAAGAGTCTTATTACAGTATAAACTTTATGAAGTAAATGGAGTAAATGAACTGAAAAATGGTACCAATTTGTGTACCAAGAAGCTTCTAATCCCAATCTGTCTGTCTGCCCAACCATCCATTTGTCATGTGAAACATGTTCTTGTAACTTACTGATAAGTCACTGTGTACATCTTCTTTAATAGACCATGCTTGGACGTAACTCATCAATATAAAAATTATTCAGTCAAAAATTCTGACTAGGATTTAAAATCTCCATACAGTTAAACCTGTCTTAAGCAGCCAGTCATGGGAAGTAGCAAAAGTGGCCTTTTAAGACAGATTGTTGTTTAATGTAGGTTAATTTGCTCTGAAAGCATATAAATGGGAAATAAAAAATGTGGCTGCTTAATAGAGATGACAGCTGACACAGGTCTGACTGTATTTTGAAGACTTTCGTTAAAGAGATATTCTGATTTTTATTTTTTAATTTCAAGACATTTTCTATTAGTTATCAAGTTACAATCGCTGTTGAAGAAATATAACTGTTAAACTGGTTTTTAATTTGAATTATTATTTGTTAAGATTGGTGCACTTGTGTACTGGTTAAACTCCCAGGTAAAGAGCGATATTAACTGATTGTCTGTTAGCCACAATGGCATGTCTCCGTGGCATGCAAATGGTGCTAAGATTTCAAACAATCATATTACATTAAACTGTTCACTCCAAAAACTTTTATGTGAGAAAGTTTCCAGTTACTTGTAGAAGGACGGTGAGTCTACTCAGTCTAAGGTCTTCCTCCACCAGTTAAACTGAATATGCCATATATAACCTGAAATGTGTTGAAAATGGTGTTAAATCCCATTCAAAAAAAAATGAGAAAAAAATAAAAATTAAACTTTCCTTTTTGCCTGTCCTTTGAGAGTTGATATTTGACAGATGGACGTTGTAGCCTGTTCCACTTGTTACATCACGAATTATAACACACACGAGCCAGTTCTGCACGTGTCAGCTTGGAGACACTTCAGGTGATGATAATGTAATCACTTTATAATGACTGGAAACTTGCGAGTCTTATGATTATATCATTATTCACATTTTCCAAATTTAAGTCAAGATGGAGAGTATGTTCCTGAATATGTTAATGGAATTAAAGTGTGCGCATGTGGTGTTGTTTTTTAGAGGAATGTGAATAAACAGAGCCAGAATAAACAGGCTCTAACCATAAGGACATCCTTAAATAAAACTGTTTGTTGTGATCTAACTCCGTCTTTGTTATGTGGGTAGGTAGGTAGTTTTGTTTTTTTTGCCAGATTTTTATTTTTTTGTTTTTATTTTGAACAAAAATTGGACAGAATTCATTAAATTAAAAGGCAATTCTGATAATTATATAGACTATTTTTTAGATCAACAAATGTTGATATTACTGTTGGCCTGTGTGACTCAGTCCATATAAAAGAACTTCAACATGTTAACAAAGAATTATTTTGACTTATTCGTGGCTCTTTCTAAATAAAGCATGTTTTTCGTGGTATATTATAAAAAATGATTTTTTGTTGTTCTCTTCTCCTTTCATTTATTCATCTGGTGAATATGTTTTATTGACACAATCTTTCAGACCTGTTAATTAATGTCAATAAGGGGTTGTCACCAAAATGTGTACTTTTGATATTTTTTCTCTTTCAATGATTACCTCTAAAAAAGGTAACTGTATTTTTTACTTTCTGTAAATATGCTTGTTTTGTACAAATTCAAATAAACATACATTTTGTCACGTTTTGTTTACCATTTTGATATATAACAGACCCATGGTGATATATAGTGACATACTTCATTGATTGTTTATCACATTTTGTATCATTAAAAATCAGAAATCGTTGAAGGACTGATGTCATATCGGCTGACTTTTTTTTTATTTTGTCCTTAACTGGGACGTTAGTTACCTGACGTGTAACATGTTCGTCCTTCAGAATGGGTCGCACTTGATACATGATAAATATGACGCAATTAAAGCGTACTCATTCATACAATTTGCAAACAATGTATAACCATTCTGCAAGTACCTAACAGTCTGATTAATATAAACAAACATATTTGGCTCATAGTCTGGTAATTTAGGTTTTGAATTGCTGAACGCTGTCCGACAATGTTGGATGTAGTTATTTCAAGGGCTCAGACAGTAAGCCCAAATTAAAAAAAAATAAAAATCACTCATAATTTATGCATGTAGAATTTATTAATCTGTATTATAACATATAGTTAACAAAAAAAAAATCGCTGTATCATATCATAGTTAATAGAGGGCCTCATGGAAGATCAGTTTCCGTCATAATGAGTAACGCCCTCTTTAAATGAAGTCTTTATCTATCATATCGTATTTATGTTACATATTGAAGGGTTCCAAAATAATGGTTGTTTTGCTTATAGTATGTGTAATATTACTTAGGCCATAATAACTTAACTGCAAGATTATCATCCCCGCCCACCCTCTAATTTTTCATGCGGCCCCGACCTTTTTTATTTTCATAAAAAATAAAAATAAAAATAAAAAGATTTTTTTTTTTTTTTTTTTTAAACATCATTTTTTAAAAATAAAAAATAAAATCCTCCCGCCCTCTCCATTTTTAAGAAAAATTTGGATGATAATCTAGCAATTAACTTATAATGGCCTTACAGTTGGTAAGCAGACAATAACATTACCAGCTCGTTTTTTTACCTAATTGATGACTTAATTGAATAAATTATTCAAAAAAAGAAATTTTAAAAGAGATTGGTGGTCATATGTAATTGTAAATTTGAGTCTGATGTAAAAATGCACATCTATTGAAGAGAATATGTCCTGTTTGCTACTATTTTTGGCCAGGGACCCCAAACTTTACAGGCTGGTTCATCTTGGTAAGTGGAGGAGCCCTATTCATTAAGGGATCAGTAGGTCAAAGGTCAATGTCATCTTTACTGTTTGTAGAAAATCTGCTTTTCGGCAGATATATGTCCGCTGTTGGTTTGTCCGTGCACACAAGTGGGTAAATAAAGTGGCTAGGGTTTAGGGTTCATAAATTTAAAACAAAAATTATGTTACTGTTTCTAGATACTTGTAAAATATATGCTGAAATCTGTTGTTGCTAAAATTTAGCCACACAAATAATCAGTTGGGCACAAAGAAGCCTCTTAAATACCCATTTTTTTAGAATGACTGTCCGTCCGTTCATCCTTTAACTTTAAGGTGAAATACACTCTAGCACTGCATATACAATCTTGGACAATTCTTGAACTGGCCCTTGTAATGTCTAAAATGACACTATTAATTTTGACATCGTGAACATTTACTTGTGAGCAGGTGAGTGATTTAGGGCCATCTTTGGCCTCTTGTATAATTATAGCACCATCAAACACTGTAGGCCATAGCAATTTACACTCTGCATGTTATATTTATTAACTGGTGGCCAAACTATGTAAACCCAGAGTAAATATTTTAATCTGGCTTTAGTTGCATGTTTTTACAATGGATGGGAAACGCAAGCTAAAAGTTGACAGATTTTGTTTTTAAAATTGGCATCTCGGTATGGAGCCAAAAATTAATAATATCCAGCAGCAAACAAAATCATTAAGATTTTTAATTTCTTCAGTGTATGAAAACATAGTTTGATTTTGTGGCCATTTATATTGACTGAAGTGCCTGGGTGTGTTTACTATCTCTCCGCTGCACACAGCATGGGTGGGGAATATCTGTCTTGCTAGCCTGCATGTTCCTCGGTCGGTGTATGTCAATATTTATTATCTGGCTTATTTGTTCATCAATATAGAAGTTATCAGAGTTTCCTGCCGGGTGACAGTACTGATTGAGTTCATTAGGACTAAATAGAGGACATTGAACATCCTCAAGTGTGTAGCTAACGATAAGTTCATTGTATTAAT
This sequence comes from Panopea generosa, assembly GCA_029582155.1. Taxonomy (NCBI): domain Eukaryota; kingdom Metazoa; phylum Mollusca; class Bivalvia; order Adapedonta; family Hiatellidae; genus Panopea; species Panopea generosa. The sequence continues at coordinate 71,833,764 of CM055897.1, forward strand.
AGCCACGATTCCTCTCACATATCTAGATAAGAAAGACAATGCTTTATTAGCTCATATTTAGAAGACGGTATTACACATTGGTTAGCAGATCTGAGAACAAAAAATATATATTTAATATAAAAAATTATTCTGTTCGTACTAATGTTTAGTATATTTAAAATACTATCCTATTTTTAGCTTGCCAGGACGAAGTCAAAGGAGAGCTATTGCTATGACCCCAGCGGCGTCGGCAGCCGCGTCTGTAGATACCCAGGTTAAACTTTTGCGTTTAAGTTTAAGATATCTATGCAACCACTCGTTGGATGTAAATGAAACTTTTCATGTGTATTCACCATCATCAATGGAACACACAGAGACAAGAACCATAACTTTGGATTGCATTTTGGTAGAGTTATGACCCTTTTTCGACTTAATTTTTCAGGTTAAAGTTTTTTATCAGGCAAGATATCTATGCAACCACTCATTGGATATAAATGAAACTTCTCATGTGTGTTCACCATCATAGATTGAACACACAGAGACAAGAACATTAACTTGGGGTTGCATTTTGGCAGAGTAATGGCCCTTTTAGACTTAATTTTTCGTCTGTAGACACCCAGGTTAAACTTTTGCGTTTAAGTTTTGGTGTTTGCCTCCAATCTCAATCTTTGCATGGGTGGTGAGTTTTATCCCATCGGTGAGCTTTGTTGTCTTTTGACAACTTTTGTTTGTTTTTTTTAATGGGGTTTAACGCCATTTTCAACACATTCCAGGTTATACATGGCATATTCAGTTTAACTGGTGGAGGAAGACCTCAGACTGAGTAGACTCACCGTCCTTCCACAAGTAACTGGAAACTTTCTCACATAAAAGTTTTACTGATGGAGGAAGACCTCAGACTGAGTAGAACCACCGTCTTTTTTTTTTTTTTTTTTTTTTTTTAATTATATTTTTATTATATTTTTATTAATATTAATAATTATTGTCTGCTTGCATACACTTAATATAAGTTAAGTTCTATGATGGAAACTTTATGCCAATGGAGTTGCTAAGCTAAAAAAAATTCATTTAAAATTCAAGGAACTATGTTATGGTGCACTGGCAACATGAAACACATTGTACGGATATGACAAAAATATATCTTATTTTGCCTAATTTAAATGTTTATTATGTTTGACCAGTCTTGTGATATCGCATGTGTACAAACTTATTTATACACATTCATTATACAACTTGCTATTTTTTATTTGTTTTCTATTCGCAGTTTAATTATTTTTACTTCAGCTGATTGGCAAATGTTCTAAATTTACCTGCCTGAATGTCAAAGGTGCCTCTGCATATTTATGAAGAAGTTTTTTGACTCGGCTAATACATCACATTGTATTAGACAAAAACTAATTTCCCTATCAAATACCACCACATAACTTCAAATCAAAAAATTGCTATAGCCCTCTTAAACTGTTCAAGTTGTCAAACATAGAAAAACATGAACTGAAACTACTGGCCTGCGGTTAGATAGAATCGATTAAAATCTACAGAAAGATTACATTTATTGAGGTTATTAGCTGTTATTGTAGAGACAGGAGAATTTTAGTAAGAAATTGATTAATTGATATGCCACCTCTGGATTAATTGCCAGTTTTAGATGGTAACTGAGAACTGTTATTGAGAAATCAGATGATAAACACTTAAGGTGATCTTGTCAATCGACAGATATACTAAAAATCCTTGATATCGTTTGATTAAATGGGACAATATTGTGCATGAAATAAATCTTAATTTGATAAGAAAAAAGCTCTGACAGCCCTAGAAAATACCCGTACATGGCAAACAAGACGGGAGAAAATGTTATCAGTTGTTAACGAAATAAAAAATTTATTGATTTAATTAGCTCATCTTTAGTCAAGAAGGTGAGCTTTTGTGAGTGAAGTATGGGTAATTATTACTTTATGAACACTTTGTGTTGTGTGTAATGCACTCTTATACTTGTTTTTTTTCTTTGGATCTTGACAACAGTCTTAAAAATACTTACAATAAGATATATATAATATATTATTCCCAATATAGATTAAATTGGACTAGCCTAATTGTACATTCATAGTTACGTATAGCCTGCTGTAACCTTTAAATTTGTGGAAATTGCATTAATCTTGTCCTCACAAATCTTGATCATTCTTTGTGCAGTGATATATTTGGGTCAGATTGTTGATATTGATAGCCTAACTGGACAATGCTTGTGTGAGTTAGCCCGTGTGGTTCTGGCTAAGAATAGGATCACTGTCGATCTCTGTAGAGGGGTAGGAATCCTCCGAACGGGTTTCTTTCATTTTATAATTTTTTGTCATGTTCACTATTGCTGTTAAATTATCATACCTGTGTGGTTCCAGGGAGCCATGAGTGATTGCAAGAATAGGATCACTGTGGCTTATGCATGTCGTAAGAAGTGACAAATTGAGTAATACAATAGAATTTGCTGAAACTCTGCAGTTCTGCAGGTATCAAGGTTCTAGGTTCATTCTGCATATTCATTTGTTGATGTATTTTTTTTTTAATCTGTATGTTAATTTGTTGTTTTTGTACATCTATAGTGAACTTGGAATCTTCCATCCTGTTGGCATCGAATAACCTTTAATGTGTTGGTATGCCGTAAAACCCTATTCATTCATTCATTGTGTGAGTTACGTGCCCTTGAAGTGTTAAAGTATGCCATGATTAAGTTACCATTTCTGTTTTGTACTGTGTAGCATCTATAATTTTCTTTGAATCTTTAAATCAACTTGCACAGTTATCGGTAACTCAGGGAGAAGAAAAGACATTAATTTTTTTCATTTTCTTTTTCTCTGGAAGCTATTGTAATCAATAAATTAAATGTATTTGAAATTAATTAAATGTTTATGAAGTTTTTAGCTCCCCTTACCAAAAACGTGCAGGTCAGCTTTTGTGATCAATCATCCAATGTTAACTTTTTTATGATATGGGAAAACAGAATGATAGTTCTCATTTTCTCATCTATTTGAGCAATCATTTTATTCAATTTGAGATCTGGATTATTATTTAGTCATAAGAGTTGATATTTGGAAGTAGTATATCGGGGAAAATTCTATAAATGTCTGAAAAATATAACTTTTTAAAATGGATATGAAGCATACCATTATCATTAATAATGATAATGTAAGTGAAACCTGAATAGTGTGGTATATTATGTCCACCAAAATTTGACAAAAGCTGTATTTTAATTGGAGCAGTAAACTTGAAATGAAATCACCATTATAAAAAAAAGACAGCACTTAAATAATGCTGAATGACCTTCCCATTGTCATTCGGTTCTTTTTCTAAGATGAACAATTTCTGCAATATGTTAACCAGTATCACAGATCAAAATGAAATCATGTGACTCTTTTGGTATATCACAATTTCACAAATTATGTTCAATTTTAAAAAGGAAATCTTTTTTAGTCTAACCTGGACGTTAAGGCCAAGTTTGAGGAAGTCCTTTTCAAACTCTCATTTTTACATGATTGTCCAAAATGATAAATTGATGGCCATGCCGGGTCAATGAGTATAATATATATTGGGTGGGAAAATGTTTTTGTAGCCAAATTCAAAATTTGAAAAACCCTATACTTCCTTTCAAGGAAAATATCACTTTTTTGCCCATTTCTACTATGATTTTTCTGTTTGAAATTATTAAACATTTTGGGGATCATGATTGAGGCAGTTGCCAGTCTAACCAATTGTTGCTTCCATCTGGGGGGTAGCGTCATATTTTTATTTACAAGTTTACAGAACTTGGAAGAAAATGCACCACTTTAGCAGGTAGATAATCTCTCATGAGTAGATTATTACACATTTTTCCGGAACGCAATAACATCGCTGTGTCCCATCTTGTTTGTTAGATGCCTAAAATGGTCATATAAAAATCATGGTTGTTTTGTTTGCTGACAAAATCTTCACCTTATAAAACGCAAAAGTAGCTGTTGATGCAATTACCCTATTTCAGGCAAATAGGATTAGAACCTAAAATCTCCTTGTGCTGTGAAACCAATTAGTTCAAATTACAATGAGTGCTGACCTAATTCATTACCTCAATGTTTCCCCAGATACTCTAACGCCAAATTGGTATTTTGTCCTCCAAACAAACAACCTTGACTTTCATATACTGGCTGTTTGTTTTAAATTGCATGCAAATGTTCCATTTTGAGATTTTGTTTGAATAAAACTGCACTTATATGTAAATGTTGTAAGTGCGAATGTTTGAAGTGGTCCTTACATGCCATATTATGCATGTTTATTGTTTTGTGTAAACAAGTGCATTGAAATATGAGCATAGTTTAAAGTTCCATTTTGCTTCATTTGTCATCTGAAGTACTCGGAAATGACAAGTTTGTCTAAACCTGCGGCAGGATAAGATAACATTATGTTTTTTGTTCAGTTATATGTCTTACTTATGTCTTTTACAGGTACCTTGCTGTCACCAATGTGTCTGTGGTAAGTCATTGAATGGGTGCACTGATTGTAGTGACAGAGGTGGGAGGATAAGATCATTTTCAAGCACAATCAGGCTTACTGTAATATACAACTTGCTTTGGATCACGTATTTAAGTACAGTCAATCCTGTCTTAAGGAGCCAGTTAAGGGAATGTACAAAAGTGGGCTTTAACACAGGTTCTTGCTTAATACAGGTAAATTTGCTCTGAAAGCATGGGAATGGGAAATAACAAATGTGGCTGCTTAATAGAGGTGACCACTTATACAGGTTTGCCTGTACAATATTTTTATGCTCCCAGGAAGGTGAAAATGTATGTATCGTGTGTCCATCCAAATCTTTGTCCGGAACAGAACTTGAAAACAGGGTGGAAGTGCAGTGGTTAGTGTCGCCTACTTATGCTAGAGGTTGCAGGTTCGTCCCTAGCTCAGCATGATGACCTCTTAAAAAAAACAACACTCAGTATTGGTGCTACGCAGGAAGTGAACATGAGAGCAGTTTTGAGCTTTCTTCACAATCGAGCTAAAATAAATCAGTTTAAACTAACAAAACTCAAATGCAGTGAATCCAAAGACACTTGGAACATCGCTAGAAGGTAATGTGTGGAAATACAGAGCAGAGGAACGTTATATTGAAAACAACTTTGGAACATTGATAGAGTGTAGAGCAAAAGAATCATAACTCTATCTTGAATTAATGACAGAGTTATCTCCCTTTTTATGCTTACATTTGGTTATTTTTTCTTGTTTGGAGCATATCTTTAAAATTATGTATGGGAAACCAGCATGACTTGGAACATGGATAGAGGTGCAATGTGAGGTAATGCAAAGAGAAAAATTGTTAATTCTGTTCTGAATCTTCCTCGTAGACCCGCTTTCCCTTTATAAACACAGAGAAGCTACAACTTGAGTACTTATTGATTGATCCTTGTCATGTAATACTTATCATATTGTTCATTATTGCCACCTTCGGTGGTGGGTGGGGAGCAGCCATTACGGCAGTTAATATATTTTTCACCAACCTGAAATTTCATAACAGAAGTTCAGTAATATGACTTTGTTTGCGAAAGCCAAAGAGTCAAATCACATTACAAAAGCTTTAATAGTCATAAATGCAGTGATATTTCATAATCCTTCCATTTTGTGTTCTTTACAAGCAATACCTTCAAATAACTTGGCCTGTACTTATAATTTGCAAATTGTTTTATAAAATTATTTAGTATAGTATTGTCATCTTCACATTTGTCAACTTCCACAAAATTATCAAAATTACTTGTTAATGTATTGCAAAACACCATTCATTCATTCATTCATTCATTCATTCATTCATTCATTCATTCATTCATTCATTCATTCATTCATTCATTCATTCATTCATTCATTCATTTATTCATTTTAACAACACCCTAAATGTATTGAACCAGTGCTATCAGTAAACAACAAAACTACCTCTGATTTCTGTTTAAAAATAAATTTTAATTTAAATATATTCAAAATCTATCAAATATTAAACAAACATCATTAGACATATACGGGAGCATAATCTTCACCTATTTGTTGGACTAAATTGTAGGCAAACTTTGCATGACTATGTAAACAGTAAGATGGTATAGACATTATTGAATTGACTTATTCCAAAATACCATTAAGATAAACTCTGCATAAAAAAAAATTATATCAATCACTCCAATTGATACGAACTTCCATTAACAAGTGATTTATTTAAAAAAAAATTTATAAAATATATCTAAATGGAGTAATAATTCATCTAACCATATCAAAAGCGACAAAAAGTGTATGAACCAGTATATTTAGCTGATGTTATTATTGCAATACCTACTGTTGACCCAGGCTTGATTATTCTTTTTTTATCTTCAATGTTTGCTTAAAAAAATGGTCTTACTTTATTTTGATATTTCATTTGCAAGTTTTGTAATAACTGATTGAGTTGGATATTAATATAATGTCAGTATTTATATAATGAATCAAACGATATTTAAAGAAAGATATTTAAAGAAATGATCGATTATTATCAGATCTGTAATGTAAAGATTTGATTTCCGTTATATTATTAAAATGCATTATAAATGAGATTTCAGTTTAGTGCTAAGTAGTGGTGCAATAAATGGTATTGTGCCACGTCAAACTCAAATTATTTGGCTATAGGATTTTTTTTCTATTAAAAAAATAAAGCTCTTGTATTATAAGGAAATGGTGGAAAATGGACTGGATTATTGCCAGGCAGTTCATTAACATTTACTTAATAATAATGCCCTGGAGGCCCGCCGCAGTGAGAATACCATTGTAGATATATATAAAAAAAAGGCTACCTTTCTCTACGTTCGTTTTACTGTTAAAACTGTAATGGATCTTGATGAACTTGGGTTATATTATTCTGCTGTTTAGATATTTTTTAATTGACACCAGTTTTATGACTTTAATGGACAAATAAATTTTTAAGGAAAACTAATATTGTGCCAGTAATGACATACAGATGCCACATTGTTGAGCAATATATGTATTTATTTTTGTTTTTTAAGAGCAGTTTGTTAGAAAAAATGCTATTACTGTCGAAAAAAATAAAACTATTTTAAGATGGATACCACACATATAGTTATCTTTAAGAAAATATGACAAAAACAATATTTTAATTGGAGTGATGATATTAAAAGGAAATTCCCATTCTAAAAATAGACATCACTTAATTACTGCGTGAACAGCTTCACATTGTGACTGGGTCTCTTTCTAAGATGATATAACTTCTATTTTATTCTATATATAAATCAGTATGATGGATTAAATCGAAATTAGAATGACATCACATTAGTTATTAGTACATATCTTAATATATATTGCAATTTTAAGTTTTCAATACATCATTTTGGCATGTTGTAGTGATATCTTTTTGACAATACAAGATCAGTGTGTAAAATATATAGGAATGATATATTGGAAAAAATGTTTTAGTTAATTTTGAAATTTGACAAGACCTGATAAACTTCCTGTAAATTGCAACCATAACATCATCGGATCAACCCGTGTGTGGTTCCAGGGCGTTAAATGATGACGTTGAGCATAGGACCACTACAGGTCAAACATGACAAAACCAGTTTTAGATACAAGTTTTTTAATCGGCATTTCTGCAACTGTTGCGGTTCTTTATAAGTAGCTTTTGTGAGTTTGAAGTGTGAATGGAAAATTCCATACCCAGGGATAACTATTCTGTGGGTAACAAAGTTATTGTCATTGCATGAAGATTTCTTGAATGACTTTACATCCGAGCATGAGGAGAGTAGGATGAGCACATTTAGGGGATGTATGTAATGTAGAAATCCTTGTGCAGTATGCCAGAAAGTACATTCTGTATATTCATTTGTTGATGTGTGTTTGTTTCTTCTTCACTCTGTATACCTTTTCTGGATCCAGTATTCATATGTATACATGTATAACTAACTTACCAACGATGCTTCTCACAGCTTCTCAGTGTCATTAATAATGTTTTATTGCTGCAATTTGTTGGTAATAATGCTGAAGTGTGATGGTCAAGCATCCTGGACACTGTCCTGTCATCAGCTGACCATACGACAGTTATTGGTGCATCCATCTCCTGTTTTATAGTTACCCATTGTTTGAAATTTGATTTATCTCTACAAAAAGGTCAACACAAGGTTGAAAATTAACGCATGATTGATATACATTCTGTTTTGTTTTTTAGATAAACTAATAATAAAGCAGGTTAGGTACCAGTAAGTAGAAAGTCACGACTGGGATATTTTTAGGTCCTACTTCAGTATCTATTTATTGATAAAATGCAGGCTTCTTGAGTTTATAATGGTCATATTTTAAACAAATATAAAGCCTAAAAACAATAAATACAAGAAACAAGTTGGTTAATTTAAAAGAAAGATGATTTCAGTAAACTTGTTTAATAAGGTTGATTTTGGTCAAATAGGTGATGGGTAATCCATATCTGATTGGTAGAATAAATTGGACAGCAATCTTACATGTTCATGTAAACAAACTTAGGCCATTATAAATTGATTGCTAGATTATCATCCAAATTTTTCTTAAAAACAGGTAGGGCTGGAGGATTTTAGTTTTTATATTTATTTTTAAAATTTTATGGGTTTTTTTGTTTAATTTTTTTATTTTTATGAAAATAAAAAGGATTGGGGCGGCATGAAAATTATGGGGTGGGTGGGGATGATAATCTAGCAATTAATTTATTATGGCCTTATATGAACCGCTCTCAAATCTGCTTCCTGGGTAGTACTGGTACTGAGTGTTAGTTTTTGAGAAGCCATTGGGTTGAGCTAGGGATCAAACCCACAACCTCTAGCATGCACAGCCAACATTATCCACTGGACTACCACTCAGTTTGTGTATTTATCAGGTTTATTTCACCACTAATGAAGCTGGACACGGTAAACTAGCTGTAATGTGTCAAAAATTTTTTATAAACAACAGTACCCAATCAGTGTCACTAGACTATTCATTGTGCCTTGCCATTAATTTGAGAGTACATCATAACAAAGTCGTAAAATGATGTATTTTATGATGTATGAAATACCAAAAAATACTAGTGATGCTTCAGTTAATTCATTACAATTGCCTGACTTCAAATTTAGCTCCAGTCATACTTTATATATATTGCATACTTAATTTGCAAACAGGTGCTATTTTTATTTCAGGAGTTGATCTCAGGTGTAAAATCATAAATATCCATCATGATAATTAGGTAAAAAACACCAACATTGTGGAAACTTTGTAAATAATATTTACATATAATTCATCAAGTTTATTCTAAGAATGTATAAAAATAATTATATTATGTTTTTTTTTTAAAAAATAGATATATTTATGTAAAGTAAATTCTGGGAGAAAGTTACTGGGATAAGTCAATTGATTTATTTCTAAACTTGTGCTGTTTTTTCTGGGGAATACACTCCGATGTTCACTGAGTGAAGTTAGTGTTGTTATTTCTAGGGGAATACACTCTGGTGTTCACTGATTGAAGTAAGTACTGTTATTTCTAAGGGAATACACTCTGGTGTTCACTGATTGAAGTAAGTACTGTTATTTCTAGGGAATACACTCTGGTGTTCACTGATTGAAGTAAGCACTGTTATTTCTAGGGAATACACTCTGGTGTTCACTGATTGAAGTAAGTACTGTTATTTCTAGGGAATACACTCTGGTGTTCACTGATTGAAGTAAGCACTGTTATTTCTAGGGAATACACTCTGGTGTTCACTGATTGAAGTAAGTACTGTTATTTCTAGGGAATACACTCTGGTGTTCACTGATTGAAGTAAGCACTGTTATTTCTAGGGAATACACTCTGGTGTTCACTGATTGAAGTAAGTACTGTTATTTCTAGGGAATACACTCGAATGTTCACTGATTGAAGTAAGTACTGTTATTTCTAGGGAATACACTCTGGTGTTCACTGATTGAAGTAATTACTGTTATTTCTAGGGGAATACACTCTGGTGTTCACTGATTGAAGTAAGTACTGTTATTTCTAGGGAATACACTCTGGTGTTCACTGATTGAAGTAAGTACTGTTATTTCTAAGGGAATACACTCGAATGTTCACTGAGTGAAGTTATGCTGTTATTTCTAGGGGATACACTCTGATGTTGACTGAGTGATTCTGTGCTGTTATTTCTAGGAGTGTACACTCTGATGTTCACTGAGTGAAGCTATGCTGTTATTTCTAGGAGTGTACACTTTGATGTTCACTAAGTAAAGCTATGCTGTTTTTTTGTAGGAGTGTACACTTTGATGTTCACTGAGTGAAGCTATGCTGTTATTTCTAGGGGATACACTGATGTTCACTGAGTAAAAGCTATGCTGTTATTTCTAGGGGATACACTCTGATGTTCACTAAGTAAAGCTATGCTGTTATTTCTAGGGTATACACAGCGATGTTCACTGAGTGGAGCTATGCTGTTATTTCTAAGGGATACACTCTGATGGTCTTGAAGTAAAGCTATACTGTTATTTCTAGGGGATATACTCTGATATACATTGAATCAGATGTTGACAGTGGAGTAAGTAGAGTAGTCAGAAGCTCTGATGAAGCACATGCTTGTAATGATATTGCATATGTACAAGTTTATTAAGACAGTTGTTTTGATTTGGTTTAAACAATATTTATTTGTTATCAACATACAAAATATTACTTAAAATTATACATATATTCAATATTCAGCGATACATAACAACAGATTGATTGATTGATTGAATATTTAGCGTCATTTTTATGCCATCGAGGGCTAACAGACGATCAGTTAACCTAACCACTGTTTCCTGGGATTAACCAGTACTCAAGCACACCCCATATCCGCAAGTAACACATAACAACAGAATTGAGAAGAAAGCTATTTTTAGCTTGTACAAAGTCTCTTGTTTTGCTTTGTTATACTGAAGCAGATTCATTAATTGATTGATTGAATATTTAGCGTCAGGGTTAACAGACGATCATTTAACCTAACCGCTGTTTCCTAGGATCCAGGAAAGTTAACCAGTACTCAAGCACACCCCATCTCCGTAAGTAACTGATAACTTTTCCATTTGAATCAGCAGAGAGAGACAAATGATAATGAGACGCAATGTCATATATTGATCATCACGGAGATTGTTGTGGGGTGGGGATTCAAACTCTCAACACCTAAATATATAGTCAGATATATTACGAACTGAGCTAATCGGACCCGAACCATAGAGAGAAAATCAGGTTACTGGCCTGATTAACTAAATTGGTTCCTGTTTGTAACCACCAGCTGGCCAACCACACCTGAGGACAAAATGGTTTTCAAATTGTGAAAACAATCTTCTGATGTGTGAGCAGCACAATTACATAAAGGTATCAAAATATTTACTCAGCCAATACATAAATCATTGAATGTTTACTTTTATTTTATCTCGAATGTTGGAAATCACCCAGTATTACAGTCGTGTCAATAAATAGATATATCTCTTCTGTAACTGGTCCAGATGTTGCCAGATATAGACAAGCACATAAAGTTGTATTACACCATTAGTTAATGGGGTTTATAAACACAAGGTTGGAATCAACGTTTTACTTATCTTCAAGCATTAAATCAATCCTTTCTCTACGAACGTGTAGCAATGTAGAAATATCTATCTCCCAAGTATTCCATTTTGAAACTTTCTGTTGCAGAAATTATTAAAAACAATAAAATCAATCTTTATCACACTTGTAAACATATTATAACAATCTTGAAATATTAATGCCTTTTTTGATTTTAGTGGTGTCGCGCTAGTTTTGCAAATAAGAAATACAATCATTTTGGTATTTTTTGCTATTGTTACTACTACACCAAAAAACTGATTAAATTAAAATACATTATATTTTAAAATATAGATGAGCACATAAGAAGTTTGTGTACATCTGGGATGCATTTAACCATTTACAAGAGTTATGCCCCCATGCATACCAAAATGAAACAAAATTAAGATTCTGCATAATTAAATGCTTGGATATTTTTTATTTCATAGTTGCCTTGTATCATGTAAATATATAATTTTCAGAAATATTGGCAATTAAACTTTTTTATTGAATGGGGTTTAACGCCATTTTCAACACATGTCGGGATATTTATTTCTGGCATATCCAGTTTTATTGGTGGTGAAAGACCTCAGAATGAATCTGTAGAACCACTGTCTTTCCGCAAGTAATTGACAAACTTTTTTTAAGCAAACAGGACTCGAACCTGTGACCTTAGCAGTGAGAGGTAAGTGATCATGAGATTGCACCTTTGACCACTGGGCCACGGAGGACCCTCTGAAAATTTATTATTGCTGTGTAGCCCTTTGAACCTATATACAACATACACATCCAGTTTATCAACTTTACCATTGCTGCGTTTGATAGTTTTTATATGGTACCCAGTTTGACAAAACTTTAATTTGACACAGTGATATCTAATTTGACAATGGTGTCTAGTTTGACATAGTAGTATCTAATTTGACATAGGGATATCTTCTTTGACACAACGGTGTTTAATTTGGCATAATGGCAACTAATTTGGCAATTATATATAATTTTGACAAAACATTATCTAATTTGACATAGCAATGACATCAAAATGAACATAATGGTATCTCATTTGACATAGCAATGACATCTAAATGGTATCTCATTTGACATTGCAATGACATCTAAAAGGTATTTTATTTGACGTAATAATGACATCTAATTTAACATTATGACATCTAATTTGACTAAATAATTAATGACATCTAATTTAACATAATAATATCTTATTTGACATAGTAGCATCTTTTTTGACATAATGTCACCTTATTAATTTTGACACTATGGTATCTAATTTGACATAGTGCCATCTTATTTGACACAATGGTTTCTAATTGGACATCAACAGGAATCACTCCCAGCTCAACTGACATTACCTGTAAACCCCTCTGATTTAATATTTGATTACCACAACAAACGGTATTAGAAACTTTTGATGTTGCCAGATAGTGAATGGATAGATTTGTTTATTTCCGAGTACTATAAATTAGCAAAAAGTGTCAGATTTGAAAAACATCAATGCAATTGAAATCTAGAAGGATTAGATGAAATTGATTTGTTAGGATATACAAATCAATGTGCCAAGATTGCAAGATTTGTTCGATATCCTTAGATCCGAAAAATAGTGATTACTTTCACTAATATTGATGTTGTCTATTTTATCAGTATGGCCGTCAGAAACAGTTTAACTGCACTGGTGTAGTTCATTTCAATTTTTAATTAAATGAAATGGTGATAGTTGATCATCGACAGGTGTGTTTTTTATTCAGTATTTATCATTGTGTATTCCTACACATGAAATGCAATCAAACTTTTTACGGAGATGCTATTAAAAGGTTATTTAACCCTTTACTCCATAGATATGCGTTTTCCCGCACCAATCACAGAAGACCTTTGAAAACAGTGCAGGAAGAATTCAGATTGTGCGTAACGAGCAATCTGAACACTTCCTGCACTGTTTTCCACTTTGTCAGTTGATATAAACATAATTCACCCAATAATTCAAAAGCTTTCTATATTAAAGGTGTCTAAAGGCATCTATATGAAGTAAAGGGTTAAACAATAGAGTCAGTTACATTCACTAGCATCCAAACAAATTTTTTTATCCAGGTTGTTTTTTTTTAATGTCAATGTCAAAATAAAATAAAAAAAGTATTTGAAATTCCCTAATGGAAAAAATAGGGATGACGGATTCTGTAATCCAACAAATAAATAAAATTAAAAAAAATACAATAACAAAAAAAAAAGTTTGGCCTAAAAAGGAAATCCATCAAGAAAGACAAACGTGTGACATTTTTAACTTGTACTGTAACTGTCATGTTACCATTCATTATTATGAAGGGTAATTTTTTGTAACTAAATAATTTCATTAATAAAACTACAAGTAATAAATTAAAAAGCCATGTTAGAAAAGAAAGTCAAGAAAAACTACATTTTAAAATGTATTTTGTGACAGCTGAACAATTAAGATTTATCATAGAATCAAATTATATAATAGTTGCATAATACAATAATTATATTGAATTTCACAGGAAATGACTGGGGACATGGTTTAATACTCTTTAACACAGATTATTTTAAAGTTTAAATTCTTATCTTCCAATAAACACCTCTTACAGTTGGAATAGATCTGAACAGAGAAAAAGCTTTAAAGAGAAATAAAATTGTATCATCTTAATTTGTGGGTAACTGACCTAGATTATGTCATTTGTGGTTTGGATTGAAAATTGAAAATTTCAATAGTTTTGAATAGCTGTTCAAATTAGATTCAAAATTGACAATCTGGGTGCTGTCTTTTTACACCATTCAATTATTGGCATGAAGACATTGCCCCCCATAGTTGGATCACAGTCAGGAATACTAATCAGTTTGGAGTATTTAGTTTGGCATGAAGCATGTTATGAAAGAGGCCTGGATATTTACTTTCTATCTCTTAAATACTGGCTTGTATTTCATAACTTGTTCCACAGGTAAAAATGGTCTAAGTGCTCTATGCACACTTGTCTTGGTTTATGGGATTAGCAAAGATTTATATTTCCCATACTGGTTAATGATGATATAATTTATTACTGTTGTTGTGAATGGGCTATTGTTTTACCTGGAGTTGGAAGAACTCCCTGACTATGGAGCCAGAACACAAGTGGTCTCGTTTTACCTGTCCACACTGTTTAATTGAAACTAAACAACCCTGATAAGCTTCATTTCCTCATACATCACTTATACGTTTTTTGTTATAAGTGGACCCATGGTTATTACTCTATCCTTGACCTATTTAACTTGACTTTGTTATGAGAATTTTTTACTTACCTATCATATGTCTGTTTCTTTTGTTTCTTTAATTGGTGCTTTGTCATGAATTTACAGTCCAACCTGGCTTAAGCAGCCAGTCAAGGGAAGGAGCAAACAGGGCATTTTAAGACAGTTTGTTGCTTAATACAGGTCAATTTTGCTCTGAAAACATACCCATAAATTGGAAATAGCAAATTTGGCTGCTTAAGACAAGTTGCTGCTTAAAAGAGGTTACAGATTCCACAGGTTTGGCTGTATATAACTGGCCCAAGATAGCTCAGTCAGTAGTGTGTCTGTTAATCCAGGGATCATGAGTTGGAATCCCCCAGATCCAGTCTCTGTGATTATTGATATATAATATTGTGTCTCATAGTCGTTCCACTCGTGTGATGACTCTTTTTCTCTTCCATAACTTGTGCATGGTTAATTATATGAGGGTCCTCCATGGCCGAGTAATCTAAGGCACCATCTCAAGATCACTTAACTCTCACCACTAAGGTTCGACTCGGGCTTGCTCCAAAAACTGTATGTGAGAAAGTTTACCAGTTACTTGCCGAAGGGTGGTTCTACTCAGTCTGAGGTCTTCCTCCACCAGTGAAACTGGATATGCCATATATAACCTGAAATGCCTTGGATATGGCATTAAACCTCATTCAAAAAAAAAAAATATTATATTGACTGCAGGTACACAAAATAAATGACATGGTGATTGAGTCGAGATGCTTCTGTGAAAGAATCAATTCAATAAGATGTACTGTTCTCTGTTGTTATATGTCGTACAAAACACTCTTCGCCAGAGACTGATATAGAATGATGTTACGGGAGCAAATTTCCAGTTATAAGACAGTAAAATTACCCTACCCTATTTGTGTTAACTAAATGCCAATGGTGACATAAGTATTATAAAAATTTGTCATACTGGCATGTATCTGTCTAGTTTTCCTGTGGTTTATATCTTATTAAAACCACAGTGTGGTCTAGTGGTAGGGATTCCCTGTGGCATGAGGAAGGTAAGTGGGTTCAATCCCTGGTCCGGTCATACCCGGTTTGGTGCTCAGCATTTAGAGGAAAGTTCTAGGGCTGATCAGCCCGATGTCTGTATTATGTGACTGGGTGGGATATCGTATGATGTGTCTGCGGCATGATACTCTAGGGTGGTAGCACTCGGTATACAGTCTCGAGTAAACACCATCCCGATATGACTGAAAAACTGTTGAAACATGTTAAACTCCATACAACGACAACAACATAATTTACTTTTTTTAGTTGTGTGTGAAATTAAAAAAAAATGAATCTGTTGGAAATTGGGTCCTCCATTCCTTTGTCAAGAAACCATAAAATTATATATATCTAATGTTGTTGAATAGTTTTGTGTCAGCTGGTGACAGATACTTGGATTTTCTCAACATCATCAACATCCTGCAGAACATTTTGTCGGTTGTTGTTTTTATCATTGAAATTTCAACTTAATTTATTTTGTTGTTTTTTTTAGTCGCCATCTTGCATTTTGATCTGTACAATATAAAATTTATTGGATTCAATAAAATTCTACATATTGTACAGTCACGAGGTAGCATCTGGGGTAGCTGATTGGCTATACACATACAGGCATAGAATAAAGTATGTCATTTACTTGCAGAAGGAAAGTTAGCGTCTAAGGCAAAAATTAGATGGTTTGTTCATTTTCAGTGTCCCTTTAAATGATGAATCTGTTTTGCTTTCGTTCTGTTTTGCTCTTTGGTCTGCTGCCCTATGGAATTTAGCTCTGCAAATTGGTTATTTTTTTCTTCTATCACCTAAATGTACCAAATCTTACTAGTATTTCTGTATTTTTGGTCTGCTATGACCTTTATGTACCAAATTTGACTATTATTTCTGTAAAGCTCCCAATTACTTGTGATAAAACCAAATGCTAATTTTATGCCTCTTTAATGATATAATGCCATGGCTGTCGGAAGAGAAAATGTCTAAATTGTTAATTATATATAAATGTTAGCGGTCAATTAATGAATCAATTATCGGACAATGGTTTGTAATTTTGCACAAGCTATTGGGATTCTTTCTTTATTCGCTGCCAATATCGGCCTCCAAGGTTATACGGTTGTCATTGACCATAGTTGACCTATACTTTCAGGACACGTTTATGGTCAGCAAATAATGACCGGAGAGTTATTGTCATTTCATGTTTGTGTATATAATAAAAGGTGAAATTTTGATTTCAGTTTACATGGCATTGTTATGGAATCCACGCTTATTTCAGTAGATTTAGATTATAAAGATTTTAATTATTCCGATATACTGTAAATGATTGAATACCACCATGAAATAATTTCACATAGCTGTTATCATAGTTAAAATGATAGAAGTAATTCAAAAAAATTGAAGATAGAGTATGCAAAGGGGAAAATTGAAGGAAATAATTTGCCTGCTAATGAATAAGATTGATATAAGCAAAGTCATACTGACATGCATTTCATTTATTGCACGAGTAACCAAAGTATCGCCTGTAATAAAATATAGTGACAGTGCATCTTAATGACAGTGATCAAAAAATTTAAAAAAATGATCGTAATCTATCAATTTGAAATAAAGGAGTATTTTGTGTTAAGAATAATTTTTCAGCCATCACTGGGATAACTTTATGAATGTTAAAGCTCTGCCACACTGGAGTTTCATACCCGGATCAGACACATGGTATGCTACCCTACCTGGTCACATTACACAGACATTAAGCTGACCAGTCATAGATGGGAGGCGTATTTTGGCAAAAATGCTGCTATGTACCATTTAGAAAGTGTTTCATGACGAGGCTGGGAATCAAACCCATAACCAGTCTGGTCCTGTACCACCGAGCAACAGCTGCTGTACTTTATGAAGATTATAATCATGTTGGGGTCAGTGTCATAGTCTTTGTAAGTTAAGTTTTTGTACAAACAATTAAAGACCCCTGCAGGTGTTTTACTAGCTGAAGCTTATGTGAATTTAAACATGATTTTTTATTTATAAGGCTTACAAGGATGTTAATGTGAATAAATTTATTTTGCATTGATTGTGAAACAAGTTCTAACAACTCAGATATATCATGCTGGAAGTCTTCCTGGATTGAACCAGTACTAATCGTATGGTGATAAAGTGACATTACATAATCATCACTGTAGTGGGGACCCCAGATCCTGGGTCAGATGCTCTACCACTAGACTACACACTTCCATCTTGGGTTGTAAACTTTCACAGTAAATCATATATATATGTACTGAACAGAACAGCTAACCCGCCACCTAACATTTTATGTAATTTCTGAAAAACTTTCAAAGTAATTTCTTTGATATTTGAACTTGAATAAGAAAGAATATCTAGGCTATCTAAAATCAGTGCATAATTGTCTGTTATTGTTGTATAAAAAATTAATAATGCTTCTCAAGATATTGACAAAGATATTGTAAATACAAAAGTGGTGGGTTGGCTGTTAGCCGTTCAGCATGTAAACAAGTAGTTACTACTTGCCCCTCTTGGCCATGTTAGAGAATTGAGACGGGTTGCAAATGGTTGTTAACCCTTTACTCCATAGATAGGTGTTTTCCCGCACCAATCACAAAAGGCCTTTGAAAACATTGCAGGAAGAGTTCAGCAATCTGAACTCTTCCTGCACTGTTTTCCACTCTGTCAGTTAATATAAACATAATTTACCCAATAATTCAAAAGCCTTCTATATTTGGTGTTCAAAGGTGTCTGTATTAGAGGCGTCCAAAGGCGTCTATATTAGAGGCGTCCAAAGGCGTCTATATTAGTGGCATCCAAAGGTGTCTGTAGTAGAAGCGTCCAAAGGCGTCTATATTAGAGGCGTCCAAAGGCGTCTATATTAGAGGCGTCCAAAGGCGTCTATATTAGTGGCATCCAAAGGCGTCTTTATTAGAGGCGTCCAAAGGCGTCTATATTAGAGGTGTCCAAAGGTGTCTTTATTAGAGGTGTTCAAAGGCGTCTATATTAGAGGTGTTCAAAGGCATCTATATGAAGTAAAGGGTTAATGTGATAAAATCCTAAAGAATGAAATAATCTGGGACAAAACAGAAATATATGGAGCTGATGATTTAATAACAAAAAAGAAATAATGATCAATAAACTTGTCATTATTGTCGTAAACATCTTCATTTTTGTTTACAAATATTTTAATATCTCAGTGTGGTGATAAATGTCTTTGATGATAATTGTAATATTTTTTAATTATCTTTAAAAATTCCTTTGTTGATATCAAGGAAATAAAAGTTTTTTTGGTTATTTCCAGTTTTTCATTCAAGGTACAAAAGCATTTGGTGTTTGATTAGGCATGAGCTTGTCATTTTTATATCTTTCTTTTTATACATCATTGAAAAGATATTTTGTTTTGTATGAATAAAAGCTTTTATATTTAAATTTATTTATATGTAAAGGGGGCCTGGTTAGTTCAGTTGGTAGTGTGTTTGACTATCAATCCAGGGTCTTAAGTTTGAATCACAGACTGGCATGGTTAGCTCAGTTGGTAGTGTGTTTGACTATCAATCCAGGGTTGTAAGTTTGAATCACAGACTGGCATGGTTAGCTCCGACCCTTTTTATTTTTTAAAAAAAAAAAAATTCTTTTTATTTTATTATAAAAACATAAAATAAAAAAATAAAAACAAAAATAAAATCTTCAATAAAAATAAAATCCTACTGGCCTCCCCGTTATTAAGAAAAATTTGGTTGATAATCTAGCAATTAATTTATAATGGCCTAAGAGGTGACAGATTTGTTGAAATATTATTTAGATAAACATTTTTTTCTGCTATGAATTAAGATGTAGCGTTTCTGTTTTGTTTTTTAATTTCATGCAATACAAACACTTATTTCAGAATAGAAAAAAGACATAAAATTACAAACAAACAAATTTGTTGGATAATTTATATGTCGACTAACACATGATAAATTTGTTCTGGCATATTAACATGATTTGTTGCCAAGTGAAAAAGTATAAACTCCGGTTGTGCAACAGAAGTTTAGCAAAAACACTATGTTATAATGTAAGCTCTTACAATGAAATTTCAACAAATACTCCTCATTTAATTACAATTCATTTTTGCAAATTCAAGTTGTACAATTTTAACCTTAATTATATATCTGTTCACTTAAACATTTTTCAGTAAATTGAGAATGTTTGTTTGACCCAGATTGATCATATCAGATACACAGTTCAAAAAGCCTGCGAAGTCATGGCAAAGATGTGGTGAAACATGGGACTGAGAACATGATCTGATCTGCAGTTCAACAAGCCTGCAAAGTCATGGCAAAAAAGTGGCAAAACATTTGGAATAGAACATGCTCTGTTTTGCAGTCAACAAGCCTACAAAGTCGCAGCAAAGATGTGGCGAAACATGGGACTGAGAACATGATCTGATCTGCAGTTCAACAAGCCTGCAAAGTCATGGCAAAAAAGTGGCAAAACATTTGGAATAGAACATGCTCTGTTTTGCAGTCAACAAGCCTACAAAGTCGCAGCAAAGATGTGGCGAAACATGGGACTGAGATAATGATCTGATTTGCAGTCAACAAGCCTGCAAAGTGATGGCAAAGATGTGGCGAAACATGGGACTGAGAAAATGGTCTGATTTGCAGTCAACAAGCCTGCAAAGTCAAGGAAAAGATGTGTTGACATGGTACTGAGAAAATGATATGATTTGCAGTCAGGAAGCCTGCGAAGTCATGGAAAAGATATGGCGAGATATGGGACTGAAAAAATGATCTGATTTGCACTCAACAAGCCTGCAAAGTCATGGCAAAGATGTGGTGAAACATGGGACTGAGATAATTATCTGATTTGCAGTTCAACAAGCCTGTGAAGTCATGGCAAAGATGTGGTGAAACATGGGACTGAGAAAATGATCTGATTTGCAGTTCAACAAGCCTGCAAAGTCACGGCAAAGATGTGGCAAAACATGGGACTGAGAAAATGATCTGATTTGCAGTTCAACAAGCCTGTAAAGTCATGGCAAAGAGGTGGCGAGATATGGGACTGCGAAAATGATCTGATTTGCATTTCAACAAGCCTTGCAAAGTAATGGCAAAAATGTGGCAAGATATGGGACTGAGAACATGATCTGCTTTGCAGTTCAACAAGCCTGCAAAGTCATGGCAAAGATGTGGCGAAATATGGGACTGGAAAAATGATCTGATTTACAGTTCAACAAGCCTGCAAAGTCAAGGCAAAGATGTGGCAAAACATTGGACTGAGAAAATGATCTGATTTGCAGTTCAACAAGCCTGTGAAGTCATGGCAAAGATGTGGCGAAACATGGGACTGAGAAAATGATCTGATTTGCAGTTCAACAAACCTGCAAAGTCATGGCAAAGATGTGGCGAGATATTGGACTGAGAAAATGATCTAATTCGCAGTCAATAAGCCTGCAAAATCATGGCAAAGAGGTGGCGAGATATGGGACTGCAAAAATGATCTGATTTGCATTTCAACAAGCCTTGCAAAGTAATGGCAAAAATGTGGCAAGATATGGGACTGATAACATGATCTGCTTTGCAGTTCAACAAGCCTGCAAAGTCATGGCAAAGATGTGGCGAAACATGGGACTGGAAAAATGATCTGATTTACAGTTCAACAAGCCTGCAAAGTCAAGGCAAAGATGTGGCAAAACATTGGACTGAGAAAATGATCTGATTTGCAGTTCAACAAGCCTGTGAAGTCATGGCAAAGATGTGGCGAAACATTGGACTGAGAAAATGATCTGATTTGCAGTTCAACAAGCCTGCGAAGTCATGGCAAAGATGTGGCGAGAGATGGGACAGAGGTAAACTGTATCAGATTTGCATTTAAATGTGCTTACAACTGAGCTGTCAGGTTGACCAACAGTGAAATTGTTAGGCGATTCTCATACTTTCATTTGACAAACTCAGGATACATAAAATGGGAGTTGGTATGTGTACTGTACACCCAGTTGCTTTAGTCCCTGTGACAACCTGGCTTCCTTTGTTTACGGTGATTGTATAAGTCCACTTGAGAGACAGAATAAACATCCTGATAAGCCTCAGTAATCCAAGTTTTATGATTTATCTATATTCTTATTTAACTTACCATCAACGTATTTATTTTGGATGGGCACCGGATGAGTAATGATATTGTAATAGACTTCCATTTGAATGCAGACTGTCGTATGACAGTGCACTTTATGATGGGTATTAATGACTGAGACAGTTTAAACGACTTGGTTTTAATATACTTAAGCAGTTATGTCATGCATCTCATTCCTCTCTTTTGCCTTGGATATAAACATTATCTCATTTCTTTCTTTCCTCTGTCTCTGCTGTGATTTTCGATATGTCACTTGCTCTGCCTTAGATGTAAACCAGATAAGTTTATATAATATGTTTAAAGAAATTTTTAGGCTATTTGTAGTATGAATTATAATCCCATTTTTCTGAAAACAACATAGGTTTTGCCTTATTTTAATTTTCCTTTAGCTGTATAAATTATTGAAGACGGACAACTAATTTTTATCATGATAAATTTTTAAATCAAAAGTTATGGCTCTGATAGTCATATTTTAATGATCTATCCACTGACCAGTTTAGCCAATAATTTATATATGACACAACACCTGGATATGCAAGTTCACAGTTGATTAAACATCGACAAAGGAAAACTTATATAACTGAGGCTAAGTAAACTTATTGTGTGTTAAAGGAAAAAAATTCCAACACATAATAGGCAAATCAAAATAGTAGGAGTTTATTTAAATACACCCGTGACAAACATGTCATACATTGAAAATGACATTAAACCACATTAAAAAAAACACAAAAAATCACTCGCACTTATTGGTCCCGGCTACTCTTTGTCTCGGTCAGTACTACTTTGTGCATCCCACCCCTGCATGCTTTCCATTTTGTTCTCTATTTGCAGTCAAACCTGTGTAAGCGGCCACCTCTCTTGAGCAGTCACTTATCTTAAGCAGCCACATTTGCTACTTCCCATTTCTATGCTTTCAGAACAGATTAACCTATATAAACCCTTTACTCCATAGGTACGTGTTTCCCACACCAATTACAGAAGGCCTTTGAAAACAGTGCAGGAAGAGTTCAGATTGCTCGTGACTCTGTCAGTTAATATAAACATAATTTACCCAATAATTAAAAAGCCTTCTATATTAGAGGTGCCCAAAAGGCGTCTGTATTAGAGGTGTCCAAAGGCGTCTATGTGAAGTAAAGGGTTAAGCAACAACCTGTCTTAAAAGACTTTTTTTGCTCCTTCATTTGACTGGCTGCTTAAGACAGGTTTCACTGTACTACTTATGCATCCTGCCCATGCATACTCCCCATTGTGCTCAGAAAAACCTGTTATATCCTTCAATAAATTTCTTTTCTAGATGAATCCAAATTATATGCATTCAAAATAGATACACCCCAGTGATGAGGACAGCTACATGACAGTTCAAGGTCGTGATGTCAGGGCCATACGCCATATATAGTATCTACACTCATTTAAACTGAAAATAAAAACAAGGTTTAAGAGCTCCAAGTTCAAGCACAGACAACTTTGTTACCTTGTTACAATGATTTGTGACAAGTAAAACAGACATTCTCTCCTAATGTTATTTTGATGTTTTCTGAATACTAAGATGAGCTCATTTGCTATAGACAATCATGCATGGTGGGAGAGTATCTGTAAGTGTTTATTTCTGGCATATCTGTGAGTTCCCACAGGTAGTGACGGCAGTTATAAAACAATTAGCAACTTTGATAATGTTTTTCACTTTGTACCCCTCCCAGTTGTTTTACCAGTGCCAAGTCTTACCTCCAAGCCTTTAAACAATACACTTGGCTCATTTCAGATCCGCCCTGCTGGGGAAATTGTGCTTATATTATATTCTGGGAGGATTAGAATGTCATTATGGAAGGTGTAAAAAACAATTGTTATTATGAGATTTTTTGTTTTTCAACCAACCACAATTAGTTCTGAAGTACACCTAAACTAAGAAACTTACAAAAACAGAATCTTTGTTGAATAGTCAGGTGGTGGGAAACAACTTAAGATCAGATTTTTTTTTATCTGTTGATTAATGGATTTTCCCAAAAAAATTATTGGATGCAAAGGTGAAAGAAAATAATAAAATCAGTAAGTTATGTTAAAAATGGGAAAATAATTTATTAGGGATGAAGAGATTTCAAATCTGGTAGTTTTCTGATTTTAAGCTATTACTCTGTGTAATAATATTTTTTATGTATTTTTGATTCTTTTACTTTCCCCCAGTCAGGCCCGGTTAACTCTGTAGCACCTCTCAGACTATCCGTCCAGAGTATATGAGTTTGAATCCCCACCCAGCCATTGTCGCCTTGATGATTGATATATGATATTGTGTCTCACTGCTGATCTAAGTGGGAATGTTATCAGTAACTTACAGAGAGTGGTGTTCTTGAGTGCTGGTTATCTACCAGCGCTCAGGAGAGAGTGATTGGGTTAACTGCTTGATTCCATAAAAATGACTCTGAATATTTAAACAGGAAAAACAGGCATTTAATGTAATATTTGATGATATTTACGTGATATTAAGTCACCTGATGTCATTTACAGATATCGTATTATTTTAAGCCTCCCATAATAACCATTTGATATGATTTCTCTCCCTTTCCTAACACAGCACCTAGTTGGTTAATGATTGCAATAGTATTAATAATGTTTTAAGCCAAAATTTGACAAAAATATTTCTTTGAGATGAAAAAAATATAAAAAAGTGTTTATTTGTCTTATCATGCTCAGTACACAAAAACAATGATGTGTCTATTTATTTATAGTTTATACATTAATTTTACACCCCCACCTCCCCCACCTACCCTTTAACTGAAATGTTTTTCCTATTAAACATAAACAGAATTGTCATTAAATTTTGAGCATGCTCCACAAAGTCTGGTTTAAAAGGAATGCAGTTTTGATGCACATGCATCCTTAGATACAGGTCTGGAGATATTGTCTTTAATAACTGCATCCATTGAAACACAAACATGGGTTTTTACAGTCCTTTCTAACCTTTAAAACATTGAGATAAATGAAGGCTAATTCTTTAATTGACAAGTGAAGTATTGCAACCAAAAAACAGTTGTGGTAGGTGGGGGAGGATAAAAAAATAAGTCTGCAAAACCAAGGTGATCCAATTTTGGATGTTCTTGACAGATTAACCTGTTGGGTTATTTTCACTGAGTGTTAATTTAAAGCTTTTGTTCTCTTTTCATTAATGACCTTAAACGCCCAGCTTATTGACTTGATTGCCACAGTTATACTCTAACTGTACTTTATAAGCAATAAATACCTCAAATTATTTTAAATAGGTTTTTAAAAAAAGCATCAATAAACTTTTATTGGACTGTGTTTAACAACATCAAAGAAAAACTGGAAACCTTACACTAGAGATTAAATATAAGCTGGCTGGAAGGCGGCAAAGCTGATTTTGTAAACGATCTGGTTTTACTGCCTTTAGGAAATGGTAATTGGCTTAAAAATAGAAAAAAAAACTAGATTATGATTTCTTATCAAAAAAAAAAGATGATATAATAAATGCTTATTAACTACCAGTTAACTGCTGTACAAACATTAAGATTTATTAATAGTGGCTTTAATTATAAACCTGCTGAATGTTATCTTTGGTAATTAATATTTTGGGGGGTCAATACAAAAGCTTTATCTACATTTAACCAAACACGGAGATACAATAGTTTAGTCACAGTTTTCAAATCCATCTTTGTTTGTGTTAATCACACTGGGTCTGAATAACTGTAAATCTAGTCCTTTTTATTTTTCTTTGAATTACAATTGATCCAGATTAAGATTTGCAGGTGTTCAAAGGAGGGGTGGTGTAAAAGTTTACACAGCAGATAATTAATCCTAAAAACAACAAAGTATATAACTGTAAAAGTAATAATGTTTTGTGTCGGGTCCTTAAATGGACATTGCTTGCTTTGTATTTATATGAGATTAACATGTACACAGTGTCTGTAAGACATATTGTTCAAATAATGCACCTTTTCAGATATTATATGGTAACAACCCACTTCAAAGGATTTTTACTGTTATAATCCTGCACTGCAGTTAAAGTATTTGAGCTAAAGTGTTAGTTTTGACAAGATCTGCTTCAATTAGCAGTAATTTATAGTCTTTGATGTTTCTGGTCTTTTGTTGAAATCAGATTTGGCTGCTATGTGTTAATAGTGCTGCTTTTTCACTTATTTATTGGTAAAAGTTCAGAGGTAAAGACTGCTAATCTGAAGAAAATCTTCTGTTATTTAACTTTTTAATGTGTGAAATTGTTGACACAAATGTATCTAAATCCTGAATCTAGAGCGGTCTCAAAATTAAAACCCCATTACTGAAGTATTGATTTGTGGCAAATGACTTTACCATTACCATTTTTACATTCAATTAAGTATTGCAGAAATTTCATTTGTATCTTTTAAAAGTTGCACCAATGCCATAAGTTGTCCATTATTTCAATGAATTATTAAAATTAGTTTCGTTAATGAGAAATTGATCTTAATGCACATTGAGAAGTAGCGCAAGTGAACTCTTTAAGCAAACTAATTCTGTTTAAATAAAACTGGTTAACCAAAGTACTTTCAACAATCTTTAAAAACAATATTCTAAAATCACATCTTATTGCCATAATTGTTTTTAAAGCATTCCCAGAATCCCTTGTTATTAATGCTGGTTAACCATGTACTTTTAATATAAATATTTTTTAAGTGATATCCAATTATTATGTTGGATTTTAACAAAAATTAATGTTCTTTTTAGAATCACAGAATCCTAGTTATAAATTGGTTAACCAATGTACTTTTTATAGCCTTTAAAGAGGTTTCCAGTGTTCTTTTAATAGTTATAAATTAATCTAACCAATGTACTTTTTATAGCCTTTAAAGAGGTAACCAATGTTCTTTTAATAGACGTTAAAGAGACTAACCAATGGACTTTTATAGCCTACATAAAGGCAGTATTCAGTATTAATATTCACACATGTATATAAGTACTATAGAATGTTGATTTTTAATTTCGTAACATCTGGTTAACCACATACTGTTGCTAGTCTTAAATACATTATTGTGTAATAAATAGCAAGATGAAACGTTTCTCCTATCTTCTCTCTATCTTCCTATCTTCTTTCTATCTATATTGTTATGCTTTTTTATTTTTAATTCACAAAACTTAAAACATGGAAAAGTGCTTTTTAATTTGCTTAAATTCTGCCATGTTTTATGTGTTTATGAACGATTCATTTACATAAGAAAAACCACATTGTGACATGTTTTATAACCTGTAGTAGTGACAGGAAGTAAGCTTATCTTTCACAATCGTAACTCTGGTTTGAAAGTTATCGGCCACTAAACTAAGATAAGAAATACTAGGAGGGAGGTTGTCAAACATTTGTTACAGGTGCAGTAAGGCCGAATAATCAAGAAAACCGACCGGGAAGCCCATGCTATTGAAGTGCGGAAGTTTGATAGCTTGATGCGTGATGTCAACCCCGCATTTATTGACTTTTCTGAATCGTGTATGAAATCTTATTAAACAAGATACCATGAGCATCAACAGTGAATCATTTCAGCAGATGTTATCGTCGTTAAAAAAAAAAATTCCATTATACTTGTTGATAATGATAATGATGCAATTGTCATGTGACTTGTTTACTCGGGAGTCAGTCGGGCGTAAATGAATCAAGGCGAGAGATAAGTATAAATGTGCCCATCCTCGGTGACGTCAGGGGCAGATGTTATTTGTGGAAGACGGAGGGGGTTTCTGGGGCACTATTATCTGTGCTGGTAAACACAAGCTGTATGTAAATTAATAACTGCAAAACTACCGACATTTAATGTATGTGATCGTTAACTGTTGCGATGAATGTGTTTATGTAATTATGAATTATTTTTCTTTATAACTAATTGCCTTCTTTACCATTATATTGTTTCTGTTTCAGATACGTACATGTAGTTAGTTATCTGATGTGATTCTATTGACCTTAATAATGGCAAGGACTTGTATAGAAGGATAGGAAACTTGCATCTCCTGGCTAAATGTTGATGAAATAGCACACGAAGGATTCATAATTTGCAAATTAATCATTCATAATTCACAGGAAACTGATTTCTTATACATAAACTGTAAGCTGTATGTAATCTTAGATGTTTAAATATGTTTTGATCATGCAAAAAAATCTTGAATTAAAGATATTGAGGTTTGACAGAAAATTCATCGCAATTTTTCGTTATTTTAGCTGCTATATACAAATTTTGTAATCATAAGTACTTCAACAATTTTAAACACAAATTTCACGGAATGGAATTGTTTTGATGACAATTTCATTTTGCAATGTAAGAATTTTGATTTGTGTTTCTGACATGAATGGAAGTTGAAATAATTGAAAACGAGATATTGCAAGATTTTGTGTGAATACGCGAGCATTCACAAAATCTCAATCAGTTGCCTTTCCTTCTCTATATAATTCCTTGATTATGGTAATAGTCATCTAACTCCTCACATTAAAACTTTTTGTCCAGCCAGAGTGTGGGGGATGGGTGGGTGGGGGTATATACCATAAGAGGTTCAGATGGACAGTTCCCCAAATGGGATTGTAATGTGAAATTTAAAAAAAATTCTAAAGTCATTAAAGTTTCTTCGTGCCCCCTCTGGCCTCTTCTGTTTTTTTCACAAGAAATCTTGACTGTTGTATTAACTGTTTTGCACTTAGCTTGCAATACAAGTATGTGTTATCAAATACATAATGGCTGTACCTTTTATGTTTATAAATATTTAACTAGTATTGAATGCATCAAAAGTTTTAATTTCAAAATACTTACTGCAATCAAAACATACAGACCTCCCCCACATGGTTTGGTTAGTTGAAGGTTATCAGTATAATTGTACATTTTGTGCGATTTGTCGCACTCATTATCTAGCTCAAGAATCGTATCGTTAAGTATTACTTGCCCATAATGATTAGATATCGCCCATGAAAATAAGCACGTATCTTATGAAAACTCTTTCTAAATAGCAGTGTATCTGACGCCAAAGACTTTTGCGAGATAATTTGTGTGACCAATGTTTGTGAAGACGTCAAAGTCGGGCTAAACTTGCGATAACGGTATCACATGTTTACCTTTGAAATTGATTCCCTTTTCAAAATGTGCACGAAAAACATCTCTAGTTCATTTTCGCTTACCAATCCGGTTTTGAACTTGATAAAGTCATAGGTTGTTATCTTGCACTCTGAGGCTTTTTATGATAAATCTGTCCTTGTAATGCCATATTGCTGCATACAATTTATTTGTTTAATAATTGTCCAGTGTTTGTCTGTCCGATGATGTCCTGTTATAGTTGTACTCCAGTAAACGAAGTTTGAGAGGCCAACTGACACAATGACTACGATATACCCTCTCTCAAACTTTGTTTGTGAGGGTATATCGGAGTGGTTAAGTCAGTTGGTCAGTCAGCAACTTGTGTATCTGACTACTTCCACAGTTTTCAGGCGATTGACTTGAATTAATTTATCTAATTTAAAACGATATGCTAATTTGATGTCAACATCTCATCCAACAAGTCTTCTTTTTAATCATAATTTTTTTTAGTTTTGTGTACGGTGAATTCTCCAGTAATTTATACAATTCGTTTCCAAGAGCATGATTTCATCAAGTATTACTTCAGTTTTTGGCTCTCAGTCAATTTTATCTCTCAGTACTGTTTGGGTTCTCAGTCAGTTTCGCTCTCCATTTTTGCTATGACAGTTTGGGCTGTCATTAACCCTTTACTTCATATAGACCCCTTTTGACACTTCTAATATAGACACATTTGGACACCTAATAAAGAAGGCTTTTGAGTAATGGGGTGAGTTATGTTTATATTAACTGACAAAGTGGAAAACAGTGCAGGAAGTGTTCAGATTGCTCGTTACGAGTAATCTGAACTCTTCCTGCACTGTTTTCAAAGGCCTTCTGTGATTGGTGCGGGAAAACATGTATCTATGGAGTAAAGAGTTAAGTTTTGACTCTCAGTCAGTTTTGGCTCTCTTTCAGTTTTGGCTCTCAGTCAATTTTGTCTCAGTTCATTTTGGTTCTCAGTCAGTTTTGTCTCTCAGTCATGTTTGGCTCTCAGTCAGTTTTGGTTCTCTGTCAGTTTTGTCTCTCAGTCAGATTAGGTTCTTAATCAGTTTGGGCTGTAAGTCATGCTGACTATTCATCAGTTTTGGCTTTCAGTCAATTTTGTCTTTCAGTTAGTTTTGACTCTCAGTCAGTTTGGTTCTCAGTCAATTTTGCTTCAGTCTATTTTGACTATGTTAGTTTGGGTTGTCAGTCAGTTTTTTCTCTATCAGTTTTAGCTCTCAGTCAATTTTGGCTCTTAGTCAGTTTTGATTCTCAGTCAGTTTTGATTCTCAGTAAATTTTTGTTTCAGTAAGTTTTGGCTCTTAGTCAGTTTTGGCTCTTAGTCAGTTTTGGCTCTCAAGCAGTTTTGTCTTAGTCAGTTTTGGCTCTCAGTCTATTTTGTTTCTCATTGAGTTTTATCTCTCAGTGAGTTCTGTCTTTCAGTCAGTTTTGGCTCTCAGGCAGTTTTGACTCTCAGGCTGTTTTGTCTCTCAGTCAGTTTTGTCTCTCAGTCAGTTTTGGCTCTCTGTCAGTTTTGGCTCTAAGTTAGTTTTGGCTCTCAGTCAGTTTTGGCTCTTAGTCTGTTTTGGCTATCAGTCAGTTTTTTCTCTCAGTCAATTTTGGCTCTTAGTCAGTTTTGGCTCTCAGTCAGTTTTGGCTCTCAGTCAGTTTTAACTCTTAGTCAATTTTGTCTCTTAGTCAGTTTTGTCTCTTAGTCAATTTTGGCTCTTAGTCAGTTTTCACTCTCAGATCAATTTTGTCTCTTAGTAAATTTTTGCTCTCAGTCAGTTTTGACTCGGTCAGTAAAATCCACTCTCAGGGTTTGGAAAGTCAACAAATTCAAGTTTACCTTATTCTAACAATCACCTAAATAGAATTTCGTTCAGTGTGAAAAAAAAGAAATTAATTTTAAAGCAATGTTTAAACAATCTAGACATTAATTACATTTTAGCATGCTGAATAACTTTACCATTTATTCGGTTATAAATGTGAAAACTCAAACAAAATAAATGATGATCATTAATTCCACCGAATTAGTTCTGTCATTAAATAAATATATTTGTTATTCACAATACATAATTATAATTGTACTCAAAACTGTGTTGATATATTACTCACAAGCTCAATTTATGTTTTAATCAACTGAAATGTAGAATAAGGAAAAAAAAAATGCACAGGAAATCAATTCTTGACATTTTGTTTCTTTGTTTCTATTGTTTGATTTTGTAATTATAAATGTTTAGGGAACAGTGTAATTATTTGTTTTTCATATTCTAAAGCAAACATTAAAAGTCTTTTGGTAACCATTAAAAAAAGAGACAGAACACTTAAAAATGTTTTATAGTATGATTGCGAGGCATGACCTCCCTGGATCTTCATAAATAAAGTGGTTTCCAGATATTGTGATAAAATTACAGGTAGTGAAGACAAATGTGAGCACAAGGAGAGAGCAGAGACAAGATTACGTGTTTTATAAATAAAACGGTTACCAAGCCATATAGGTCATTCCCCCCAAAGAAATAACTCCGCGCAAATTAATTCCCTAGCATGTTTAAAATGCCCCCGCGTGCCTTCGTAGCCTTGGTATTAATTATACATTTTCAATCTTTTTACAAATATTTAAAG
Source organism: Panopea generosa (assembly GCA_029582155.1). Classification (NCBI taxonomy): domain Eukaryota; kingdom Metazoa; phylum Mollusca; class Bivalvia; order Adapedonta; family Hiatellidae; genus Panopea; species Panopea generosa. Next base: position 71,865,345 of record CM055897.1, read on the forward strand.
TGACGAATCTCATTTCCTGTTTAATTAATATTCAGCATGAGGTTACCTGTAAATAGAGTTTATACCTTCATTTCTCATTTAAATATTTGTCAGAAATGTTGTTGTTTTTTTACAGAAAACCTTGATCCTTGACTTTGCAGAGAAAAACAAGAAACAAGGCTTGACAGTTATTTAAGGTTTGTTTCATGTATTGACGCACATGTTAATCTGGTATTTTAGATATGATATACATGCCAGTGTGACACATTACTGTTTTAAATTAACAGCAATAAAAATATTATCTAGTGTAGATATACATGACTTACATTTTTATTTATTTTTCAAAGATAAATACATGCACAAAACTACACTTTAATGACTTTCTGCTTAAGTTGTAAATCCTACATTTCTGCAATAAATCTCTGATCTGTGCAGAACATTGCTGCAAAGACCTCGTTGCCGGGGTATGAATCAACATAAGTGATACTATTAGTTCCTTCATAGTCACTGCTTACTATAGTTACCCACAATACCTTAGTGATACAGGATATGTATACCTCACTGTGACGGCAGGTTATTCCTCACAGTGACTAAAGTTATTCCTCACAGTGACTGAGAGAATTCCTCACAGTGACTTAGGTTATTTCTGGCAGTGACTAATGTTATTCCTCACAGTGACTGAGGTTATTTGTCGCAGTGACTAATGTTATTCCTCACTGCGCCTGAGAGTATTCCTCACAGTGACTGAGAGTATTTCTAATAGTGACTAAGGTTATTCCTCACAGTAAGAGTATTCCTCACAGTAACTAAAAGTATTCCTCACAGTTACTGAGGTTATTCCTCACAGTGACAATGTATATTCCTCACATTGAATAAGAGTATTCCTCACAGTGAATAAGGTTCTCCTCACAGTGGCTGAGAGTGTTTTTCACAGTGACTAAGATTATTCCTGACAGTGACTAAGAGTATTCCTCACAGTGACTGAGGTTTCTCCTTACAGTAACTAAAGTTATTCCTCACAGTGACTGAGAGTATTCCTCAAAGTGGCAATTAGTATTCCTCACAGTGACTTGAAGTATTCATCACAGTTACTGAGAGTATTCTTCACAGTAACTAAGAGTATACCTCACAGTGACTGAGGTTATTCCTCACTGTGACTAAGCTTTTTCCTCACAGTGACAATGAATATTCCTTACAGTGACTAAGAGTATTCCTCACAGTGACTAAGGTTCTTCCTCACAGTGACTGAGAGTGTTTCTCACAGTGACTAAGGTTATTCCTGACAGTGACTAAGAGTATTCCTCACAGTGACTGAGGTTACTCCTCACAGTAACTTAGGTTATTCCTCACAGTGACTTAGAGTATACCTATAAGTGACAGAGTATTTCTCACAGTGACTAAGGTTACTCCTCTAAGTGACTAAGAGTATTCCTCACAGTGACTAAGCGTATTCCTCAAAGTGACTGAGGTTATTCCTCACAGTGATTAAGGTTATTCCTCACAGTGACAATGAATATTCCTCACAGTGACTAGGAGTATTCCTCACAGTGACTAAGGTTCTTCCTCACAATGACTGAGAGTTCTCACAGTAACTAAGAGTATTCCTTACAGTGACTGAGGTTACTCACAGTAACTAAGGTTATTCCTCACAGTGACTGAAAGTATTCCTCACAGTGACAATGAGTATTCCTCACAGTGACTAAGAGTATTCCTCACAGTGACTAAGGCTATTTCTCACAGTGGCTAAGAGTATTCCTCACAGTGACAATGGGTATTCCTCACAGTGTATGAGACTATTCCTCACAGTGACTGAGAGTATTTCTCACAGTGACTAAGGTTATTCCTCACAGTGACTAAGAGTATTCATCACAGTAATTAAGAGTATTCCTCACAGTGACTGAGGTAATTCCTCACAGTGACTGAGAGAATTCCTCACAGTGACTAAGGTTATTTCTGGCAGTGACTAATGTTATTCCTCACAGTGACTGAGAGTATTCCTCACAGTGACTAATGTTATTCCTCACAGTGACTGGGAGTGTTTCTCACATTGACTATAGTTATTCCTCACAGTGACTAAGAGTATTCCTCACAGTGACTGAGTGTATTCATTTCAGTGACAGTGAGTATTCCACACAGTGACTGAGGGTATTCCTCAATGTGACTGAGAGTATTCCTCACAGTGACAATGAATATTCCTCACAGTGACTAAGGTTATTCCTCACAGTGACAATGGTTTTTCCTCACAGTTACTGAGTGTATTCCTCACAGTGACTAAGAGTATTCCTTACAGTGACTAAGGTTATTCTTCACTATGACTATAAGGTTATTCCTTACAGCGACTACAGGCATTCTTCACAGTGACTAAGGGTATTCCTCACAGTGACTGAGAGTATTCCTCACATTGACTAATGTTATTCCTCACTGACTATAATGTTATTCCTCACAGCGATTTGGGGTATTGTATACAATGACAAAGGGTATTCCTCACAGTGACAATGGATCTTCCTGACAAAGACTGAGAGTATTCATCACAGTAATTAAGAGTATTCCTCACAGTGACTGAGGTAATTCCTCACAGTGACTGAGAGAATTCCTCACAGTGACTAAGGTTATTTCTGGCAGTGGCTAATGTTATTCCTCACAGTGACTGAGAGTATTCCTCACAGTGACTAATGTTATTCCTCACAGTGACTGGGAGTGTTTCTCACATTGACTATAGTTATTCCTCACAGTGACTAAGAGTATTCCTCACAGTGACTGAGTGTATTCATTTCAGTGACAGTGAGTATTCCACACAGTGACTGAGGGTATTCCTCAAGTTGACTGAGAGTATTCCTCACAGTGACAATGAATATTCCTCACAGTGACTAAGGTTATTCCTCACAGTGACAATGGTTTTTCCTCACAGTTACTGAGTGTATTCCTCACAGTGACTAAGAGTATTCCTTACAGTGACTAAGGTTATTCTTCACTATGACTATAAGGTTATTCCTTACAGCGACTACAGGCATTCTTCACAGTGACTAAGGGTATTCCTCACAGTGACTGAGAGTATTCCTCACATTGACTAATGTTATTCCTCACTGACTATAATGTTATTCCTCACAGCGATTTGGGGTATTGTATACAATGACAAAGGGTATTCCTCACTGACTATAATGTTATTCCTCACAGCGACTTAGGGTATTGTATACAGTGACAAAGGGTATTCCTCACAGTGACTGAGAGTATTCCTCACATTGACTAATGTTATTCCTCACTGACTATAATGTTATTCCTCACAGCAATTTGGGGTATTGTATACAATGACAAAGGGTATTCCTCACTGACTATAATGTTATTCCTCACAGTGACTTAGGGTATTGTATACAGTGACAAAGGGTATTCCTCACAGTGACAATGGATCTTCCTGACAAAGACTGAGAGTATTCCTCACAGCGACTAAGGGTATTCCTGACAGCAACTAAGGGTATTCCTCACAGTGATTAAGGTTATTTCTTACTGTGACTATAAGGTTATTCCTCACAGCGACTAAGGGTATTCCTCACAGTGACTAAGGGTATTCCTCACAGTTACTAAGTGTATTCTTCACAGCGACTAAGGGTATTCCTCACAGTGACAATGGACATTCCTCCTAGTGACTGAGAGTATTCCACACAGTGACTAAGGGTATTTCTGAAAATGACTATAGATATTCTTACAGTGACAGCATGAGCCGAGTGACTGAGGGTATTCCTCAACAGGGACATCTATGTTAAAGATTTTGTTGCCATTATTTTGTCGGTCACCTTTAATAATTGTACAGGTATTTGCCTATCACAGGAAGTAAGGATATTAGCTGCAGTCTTTGATGTAACGGAAACCCATTCTTCATCACATTAAAGGATAACCTTAGTAATCCCCAATTCCGTAACAGTACAACAGTAATCTGTCTATCCAGGTAAACTGATAACACTGTATAGGGATTTAAGTAATAGCAGCATTGAATTGTAGCTATCAAATTTAAAGGTACTGTTATGATCGTACTAGTGACCATTGAAATGATTTTATAACCCAACCAATGAAAATATTTTTTTTGCAATTTATGCTATTCCTGTATTCAGATTGATTCATTGTTAAATATTCAGACTTTATTAATTCAAATGATTTGTGTAAATCACATCATAAAAAAAATGTATAGTAATTTTATTGTTGGTGTCCTCACGTATTTTTATTGGTCAATATTTGGATATAAGTATTCAACATATTTTTAGATTGAGTGTGGACAGTACAACAGTATGATTTACACTTTTAAAAGTGCTTTTAGTTATCTCGTACAATCAAATCATTGTTTTTGTATGAATAATTTAATATGATAGGAATGTTTAATTAAGTGTTCACTTGTGATGTTTTGTCCATTGGTCTTTCTAAGTGGGCCCATTTCCCTGTATTACTTGTGTGAGATATGCGGAGTATTCTATATACGAGGTATGAAACTGTAGATGTACTCATCATATCGTGGGATAGGAGCTTAAAGAACTTTAAATTATTATTTAATTGACAAGGTACCTACTACAGTATTCAGGATTACATTTTATATATTAGAGTTCCTGTTTTGTACCTTCCAACACAAGCATGGGCAAAATTCATGTTTATTTTAGCCTCCGAGTTAGACTGGTGTTAATGTTTTATTCTCAAACCATTCAAAGAAGAAGGCTGAATATGGGCAGTGTTTCTCTTGTCTGTCTGTCCATACACACAAATGGGTATTCAAGTGTCTAGGGTTTAGGGTTAGTTATTTTTTTTAGACAGTTGAAAAATAAGTATGTGGCTGTATGTGAACACTTAAAAATGCTTTTATTTGGTTAAATATCTGTTGTATGGCTGGCTGGGTGCATGAAAGCCATTGAATTTGTTAGAACATCTGTGAGTGAGTCTAGCTTGTCATAACAGAAACTCCAAACTTTGGCAAGATGCAAACACAAATTTTGAGATACATTAGTCCCACACTCAAGCAAGGATATCCCACACAACCCAGGCAATGATATCCCATACAACCCAGGTAACCATATCCCACACAACACAAGCAACGATATCCCACACAACCCAGGCAATGATATCCCACACAACCCAGGCAACGATAACCCACACAACCCAGGCAATGATATCTCACACAACGTAGGCAACGATATCCCGCACAACCCTGGCAACAATATCCCACACAACCCAGGCAACAATATCCAACACAACCCAGGCAACGATATCCCACACAGGGCTTTTTTAAGAGAAATCCAACATGTAACCAAGTACATGCGAGTTACTGAAAATCACCATTTCAAAATCACTTGCCTCATCATGGTGTGGTTTAAGCCCACAGCTTGATCTTAAAGCTACACAGGAGAAAGTTTATCAGGTACATGCAGAAGAGGACAGTTATTCTACTCTGATTCATTCTGAGGTCTTCCTTCACTTGAAACTGGGTGCCTAATATATTTAACCTGTAATGTCCCCACCCCCCGTCCTGTCCATTCAGATTTAGTATAAATTCCTTTAAACTATTCAGATATTACATGATCCTGTTATGTTCTTGTCAAATATAATACCTGTTCATCAATCAATAGACACACTTTTTCAACCAACATTTCCAGTTGTACCTCTTACTTTTTAATCTAATTGGCAAAAGTGATAAATTGTCTTGTAACTTAGTGTAGGGGTGGCCAATTTGGTGCCTAGAAACTTGGCATATCTTCACCATTGCTAAAATAATTTAGATTGATAGTGTTTTACTTCTGGGTATCTCTTGTTATTTATATAGACTGATACAGTTTGTTGCCTTTATTAAAATATTGGAATGTTGTCTTAGTTAATGTACTCATTAAAATAGTTTTGTTTGTAATTGTATTGGAAGCTAGATAGTTGAATTGCTGTTTCTGTACTTTTGTTAGAAGTTTGATTTTGAATTGCTGTCTTAATTTGGAAGTTAGATTGTTGAACTGCTGTCTTTGTACTTGTGTTAGAAGTTAGATTGTTGAACTGCTGTCTTTGTACTTGTGTTATAAGTTAGATTGTTGAACTGCTGTCTTTGTACTTATGTTAGAAGTTAGATTGTTGAACTGCTGTCTTTGTACTTAATGTTAGAATTAGATTGTTGAACTGCTGTCTTTGTACTTGTGTTATAAGTTAGATCGTTGAACTGCTGTCTTTGTACTTATGTTAGAAGTTAGATCGTTGAACTGCTGTCTTTGTACTTGTGTTAGAAGTTAGATTGTTGAACTGCTGTCTTTGTACTTGTGTTAGAAGTTAGATTGTTGAACTGCTGTCTTTGTACTTATGTTATAAGTTAGATTGTTGAACTGCTGTCTTTGTACTTATGTTATAAGTTAGATTGTTGAACTGCTGTCTTTGTACTTGTGTTAGAAGTTAGATTGTTGAACTGCTGTCTTTGTACTTGTGTTAGAAGTTAAATTGTTGAACTGCTGTCTTTGTACTTATGTTAGAAGTTAGATTGCTGAACTGCTGTCTTTGTACTTATGTTAGAAATTAGATTGTTGAACTGCTGTCTTTGTACTTATGTTAGAAGTTAGATTGTTGAACTGCTGTCTTTGTACTTGTGTTATAAGTTAGATTGTTGAACTGCTGTCTTTGTACTTATGTTATAAGTTAGATTGTTGAACTGCTGTCTTTATACTTATGTTAGAAGTTAGATTGTTGAACTGCTGTCTTTGTACTTATGTTAGAAGTTAGATTGTTGAACTGCTGTCTTTGTACTTATGTTAGAAGTTAGATTGTTGAACTGCTGTCATTGTACTTTTGTTAGAAGTTCGATTGTTGAACTGCTGTCTTGTACTTGTGTTAGAAGTTCGATTGTTGAACTGCTGTCTTTGTACTTGTGTTATAAGTTAGATTGTTGAACTTCTGTCTTTGTACTTATGTTAGAAGTTGGATTGTTGAACTGCTGTCTTTGTACTTATGTTACAAGTTAGATTGTTGAACTGCTGTCTTTGTACTTGTGTTAGAAGTTAGATTGTTGAACTGCTGTCTTTGTACTTGTGTTAGAAGTTTGTTTTTGAACTGCTGTCTGTGTTCGATTGTTGTCGGGTCATCATTATGATGACATGTTTATTTGTACAGTGTAAAGATAAAAATCACCTCATATTCGCATACAGACAGAGGAACAAACAGTTTACGACTGAATATTTTATCAGATAATCTGATGTACTTACTCACATAGCCCTTTACTCCATAGATACGCGTTTTCCCGCACCAATCACAGAAGGCCTTTGAATACAGTGCAGGAAGAGTTCAGATTGCTCGTAACGAGCAATCTGAACACTTCCTGCACTGTTTTCCACTCTGTCAGTTAATATAAACATAATTCACCCAATAATTCAAAAGCCTTCTATATAAGAGGTGTCCAAAGGCGTCTATATTAGGTGTCCAAAAGCGTCTATATGAAGTAAAGGGATAGCTGACTTAGGATATTTGGGGTCAAAACATTGACATTGTACTCATCAATGTAATATTTGTTGTTTATTTTATTTTTATTTTTTTCATATTTTGTGGACATTATTTCTGTTATTTGAAGGCAGTCTGCACTGCACACCTTATCATCTTTCATGGGACCTACCAGGCTGTTAATCAGTACTAGACACACCTTATCTCTGCAAGTCACTGGCTAACTTCCCAACATATTTAGAGGTTGGAGACTTGTGGCTGTTGAACATAACCAGTCATCACAGAGACCATGGCTGTGGGGGACTCACACTCATAACCCCTGGATTGACAGTCCACTGCATTATCAGCTGAGCCCAGCTTGAATGTAAAAAATAAAATTGTGTCAATTTTGGGGGATTTCTTTTTCAATTTTTTCAATTATTAATACTATCCATGCTTTCGTTTACAGTTCAATATGCTCATCTTGAAGTGCCTTAAAATACATGTACCATCCATGCTCTTGTTTATGTGTCCAAAATGTGTCGTCATAAAGTGCTTTAAAAACACCATCCATGCATTCCTTTACAGCTCAAAAATGTTTTTGTAAAATAAGGATTTTATAAAAATATGTAGTGGAAAAAAATCATGATTAAAATCATTCTATCAATTTGTTAAAATGAATGTGAACATTAAAGATATATTTGACCTTCAACTATTTATGATATGAACAGTCAATATTTATAACCTAATTATGATCACCCCATATGCTGATATTTTGTTATCTTGCGCTCCATCACTATTTCTGATACAGAAGCATGAACAGACAGTTGATATTGGTAACCATTGACGGCGGTCTACTTATCCAGGTGATTGATCTATCTGTCCGTCTGTTTCTGTCCACCTACATTGTAGTCATCATCACTGCTATCTGTACTGATTATGTTATCTTAAGCGATTGTCTATCTTACACGAACAGACAGATGCACAGACAGTGTGACACGTAAACATAAAAAATATTCTGTACAATTGTTACCTATTATTACCTCTTTTCTTAACTGGATTCAGTACCAGATGTTTATGCTCCCAAAAGGGCTAGCAAATAGCTGCCACTTTGTCTGCCAGTCTGTTTGAATCCTTGCCTGGAAATAACTCCAAAAATACTTAAGGAAATTTAATGACACCTGGAACATGAATGTAGGGCAAAAGAACCATAACTCTATTTCAGATAATGACAGAATTATCTCCCCTGTTGTATTTTAGTTTGGGTTATTTTTTCTTCTCTGGAGCATATCTTCAAAAATATGGAAGTGAATTCAATTGTGTGATTTGGAACCTGAAAGTGGCGATACAAAAAGAATCGTAACTCTGCCTTGATTATCTTCCTTTTTTGTACTTAATTTTTGGTTATTTTTGCTTGTCTTTAAGCTAAAAGTCTGACTGTACTTATTTAAATGCTTGTCTTATATTATCGGATCTCATGCAACATCCCTCTTTAACTTTTATGTCTCATTAACGATCTCCTTGCCATCATGAACATCAGCGGTTATTTTATCATTGTTCCAGAAAGTGGTTAGCTGTTGGTGTAATAATAAATAAAAACGTTTAAGTGCATTTTCACCGCATGATTTGGTGAACACAGTTTCATAGACACAGTTTTATAAACTGTTAATGACGGACTCGAATTACAGTTTATATGAATATTTTTTAACCCGAAACTGAGCGTTTCCTTTTTAATGGACGTCTGTCATGGTGACATGTTTTTGTTTATTTTTCATTTCCCATTGTTGTCCATCCATTGAAACTGAACTGGTTGTGGTTGTACGATTTGGTAGCATGCGATGGTAAACGGTTAATTTGATAATAGTTGGAGATATGGCTGTACACAGGTGTTTTGATTTCACTGAATCTCAATAAGGTCTGCATAGGTCATAATTAAGTAGGAGGTATAAATTACGGTGGTTTTTATATTAAACACTATCGGATGGTGGATATGTCTTATATACCAGGTGCATCAGGAGTTACTGATGCGTCAATGCACGGTAGACGATCATTACCCCAACCCAATATCAACAGTTGAGATTTACCCATTAAACGAGGCAGAGCTGACCTTTGCATCCTCTTTTATTATGGGTAAAAAATGTTTGGAGGGGTGGGGGGAGTGGTGAAAGGAGTATTAAATAACTGGTCAGTGATTTGTTTTATTTGGGTTCAGCACCTGGTGCATGGTTATTAAAATATGCTACACATGGTGGATTGTCAATTGTTTCATAAACGTGTATCATGTGTCCAGTGCTTAAGTTTTCTAATATCAATCTTCTAGTTTAATGTACTCCATATTTGAATGTTGTTATCTCAATGAGAATTTAAAGAACTGACTGGCAGTAATTTCAGAATAACTGTTATTCAAAGTTATCAAAATTAAAATTTGTACTTTGGGTTGCATAGAATCATGAATAAATATAATTTACATACGGTCAAACACTAGAATGAGTTGTAATAATGAATAAATATAATTTACATACAGTCAAACACTAGAATGAGTTGTAATAATGAATAAATATAATTTACATACAGTCAAACACTAGAATGAGTTGTAATAATGAATAAATATAATTTACATACAGTCAAACACTAGAATGAGTTGTAATAATGAATAAATATAATTTACATACAGTCAAACACTAGAATGAGTTGTAATAATGAATTAATGTCCTGGTACATGTAGCTTATAAAAATTAGCTATGAGTTGGAATTATGAATTTTATCATTTAGAAAAATTCTACAATTTCCTTTCATGTGTTTTGAGATGAGAGGTTCCTGAGTTAAATAAAGGACTGACTTAGTAATGTAACAGTACATATAAAAATGCAGTACCGTATATATTTCATTTTGCTCTATCAATGCGAACATTTTATTCTGTGTAGTTGATCCCCATGACAGAGTAGCATACATGGACAGGTCCTGTACTAACCACTTCTTTATAAACACCTCATTATACCGGGGTACTCATCTTTATAATTAAATAATGTCCATGAATTCTTAATTGGAGATTAGGAATACTTTTCATCCTTGTATTTATTGCGGTCATTCCCAAAATACTTCGATTTAAATCCTCTTATGTGAACTGAGACAGCGAATTTGACGGGTAATTATCCTGTTTTGGCCAGTTTTGCAGTGTCACAATCCGCAAATACCGCAACATAATACGACCATCTCTGAATATGAATCCTCATGCTTCAGCTGCGATTGAAAATTGAGGAAGATTTTACATACTAGGGTATGAGGTGTTTAATGATAATTTAAATGTATTGAATGCACTGCTGATACAAATTATTTTTAAACTGCAGCAGTAGTTTAGGGGTAGAGCATTCGCATTGCATGCGGAAGGTCCTGGGTTTGATCCACCCAGGCCAGGTGCTAGGTGTTTTTTTTCGCAAGCTGTAAATACTGATACACCCTGTTATCATTGCTAGCTGTAATTGCTGATATTCCATGTTTGCATTGCTAGCTGTAATTGCAGATATTGCTAGCTGTGATAACTGATATTCCCTGTTTCCATTGCTATCTGTAATTGCTGATATTCCCTGTTTTCATTGCTAGCTATAATTGCTGATATTCCCTGTTATCATTACTAGCTGTAATTGCTGATATTCTCTGTTTCCATTGCTAGCTGTAATTACAAATATTGCTAGCTGTAATAACTGATATTCCCTGTTTCCATTGCTATATGTAATTGCTGATATTCCCTGTTTTCATTGCTATATGTAATTGCTGATATTCCCTGTTTCCATTGCTATCTGTAATTGCAGATATTGCTAGCTGTAATAACTGATATTCCCTGTTTCCATTGCTATCTGTAATTACTGATATTTCCTGTTTCCATTGCTAGCTGTAATTGCTGATATTCTCTGCTTCCATTGCTAGCTGTAATTGCAGATATTGCTAGCTGTAATAACTGATATTCCCTGTTTCCATTGCTATCTGTAATTACTGATATGTCCTGTTTCCATTGCTAGCTGTAATTGCTGATATTCTCTGCTTCCATTGCTAGCTGTAATTGCAGTTATTGCTAGCTGTAATAACTGATATTCTCTGTTTCCATTGCTATCTGTAATTACTGATATTTCCTGTTTCCATTGAGAAAAACTCTGTTTTAAGAGTTGTCTGTAAATATTTTAGTGTTGTGAAAAATTTGCTGTTCTTTATGGTCTTTACATTAAATATTTATTGATCAGTTCTGTCTGTTTACTGTTTTCCTGCATGTTTTATTACCCAATTGTTTTTACTGTACTAGCTGACATACAGGTATTTTCCATGTTTTCTTGTTTTTTGAATGCTGTTCTATATTTATACATGATATCATATTCTGGGATGATCTAATCATTGCTCTATATCGGGCACTGTCTATGGGATCATTTCATGACTAAATTATGAAAACGATATCCAGTCTGTTACATCTTGATACTGTTTCAATGTGGGACAGGACTATTAGCAAAATATAGACTTTGTATCATTTACAAACAGCAATGATCAATATAGAAGGTATTTTTTGATGACACAGAGCCTGGGCGTAATGCCCTAATTGTCTAAAAAAGGAATTATCTCCAAACTGAATACTCATATTTATAGATGACACTGATTTTTCTATTTATGAAGATACTTTGTCAAATTGGTCGCTTATAATAGACTTCCTATATACCATGATTTGTTGTGTGCTTGGCCTGTACATGTAATTTTTGTCGGTAATGAAAACTTTTGTTATTGCAAATGCCATTCAAGCACCAAGAATATTTACCAATCAATTTTACTTATTAATTACACATATACTTGTTTAGTTTTGACAAATGAATATATAAGTTATATCTGTATTTCACATATTGTTGTTGTAAGGTTTAAGCGTTGCTTTCAACAATTTTTCAGTTATATTATAAAGGTGTGTACTTGAGACAGTAATTGAATGCTGCCACACTGGAGTATCATGTCACAGAGACATCCAGTCACAATATACTGACACCAGGTCGACCAGACCTAGAACTTTCCTCTTAATGCTAAGGACCAAGTGAGGAAGCTAAATTCTAGTTTTTGATATGACCCACCCAGGAATTGAACCCAAATTCTTCCGCATGCAAGGCAGATGCTTTACCACTAGACTACATTGTGATTGTGCATAGGGTAAGTAGCTGTGTTATAATTATTATATAACACTTAGTAGAATGTAATAAAACAGTGCTGTATAACACAGCCATGATAAAACAGTGTCATATTACATAACAAGGATAAAACAGTGTCATATTACATAACAAGGATAAAACAGTGCTATATTACATAACCATGATAAAACAGTGTCATATTATTACATAACCATGATAAAACAGTGCTATATTACATAACCATGATAAAACAGTGTCATATTACATAACCATGATAAAACAGTGTCATATTACATATTCATGGTAAACAGTGCTATATTACACAGCCTTGATAAAACAGTGCTATATTACATAGCCATGATAAAACAGTGTCATATTACATAACCATGATAAAACAGTGCTATATTACATAACCATGATAAAACAGTGCTATATAACATTACCATGATAAAACAGTGCTATATAACATAACCATGATAAAACAGTGCTATATTACAAAACCATGATAAAACAGTGTCATATTACATAACCATGATAAAACAGTGCTATATTACATAACCATGATAAAACAGTGCTATATAACATAACCATGATAAAACAGTGCTATATAACATGACCATGGTAAAACAGTGCTTAATTACACAACCATGTTAAAAACAGTGTCATATTACACAACCATGATAAAACAGTGTCATATTACACAACCATAGTAAAACATACTATATTAAACAACTTTGATAAAACAGTGTCATATTTTAAAACAGTGCTATATTACACAACCATGGTAAAACAGTTTCATATTACACAACAATGATAAAACAGTGTCATATTACAACAACCATGATAAAACAGTGTCATATTACACAGCCATGATAAAACAGTATCATATTACACAGCCATGATAAAACAGTGTCATATTACATAACCATAATAAAACAGTGTCATATTGCACAGCCATGATAAAACAGTGTCATCTTACATGACCATGATAAAGCAGTGCTTTATTACATAACCATGGTAAACAGTACTATATTAGGCAACCATGATAAAACATTGTCATATTACTCAATCATGATAAAACAGTGTCATTTTACACAGCCATGATAAAACGGTGTCATATTACATAACCATGATAAAGCAGTGCTATATTATATAACCATGATAAAACAGTGCTATTTTACATGACCATGTTAAAACAGTGTCATATTACCCAACCATGATAAAACAGTGTCATATTACACAACCATAGTAAAACAGTGCTATATTAAACAACTTTGATAAAACAGTGTCGTATTACACATCCATGGTGAAACAGTAATATTACATAACCATGGTAAAACAATGCTGTATTACACAACCATGGTAAAATAGTGTCAAATTACACAACCATGATAAAACAGTGTCATATTACATAACCAGGATAAAACAGTGTCACAGTACAAAGCCATGATAAAACAGTGTCATATTACATAACCAGGTTAAAACTAATATTACACAACCATTGTAAAACAGTGCTGTATTACACAACCATGGTAAAATAGTGTCAAATTACACAACCATGATAAAATAGTGCTATGTTACACAACCATGATAAAACAGGCTATATTACATTACCATGTTGAAACAGTGCTATATTACACAACCATGATAAAACAGTGTCATATTACATTAGCATTATAAAACAGTGTCATAGTACAAAGCCATGATAAAACAGTGTCATATTACATAACCAGGATAAAACAGTGCCATATTACATAACCATGGTAAACAGTGCTATATTACACAGCCATGATAAAACAGTGCTATATTACACAGCCATGATAAAACAGTGTCATATTACATAACCATGATAAACAGTGTCATATTACACAGCCAGGATAAAACAGTGCTTTATTACACAACCATGATAAAACAGTGCTATATTACACAACCATGATAAAACAATGTCATATTACATAACCATGATATAACAGTGTCATAATTATGACATAACCATGGTAAAACTGCGACATTACACAACCATGGTAAACAGTGCTATATTACAAAACCAATGATAAAACAGTGCTATATTACACATCCATGATAAAACAGTGCCATATTACATAACCATGGTAAAACAGTGTCATATTACATAACCATGATAAAACAGTGTCATATTACATAACCATAATAAAACAGTTTCATATTACATAACCTTGATAAAACAGTGTCATATAACATGACTATGATAAAATAGTGCTATATTACAAAACCATGATAAAACAGTGTCATATTACATAACCATGTTAAAACATTGCTATATTACTGTCATAAACATACTTAAACTGTGTCATATTACATAACCATGATAAAGCTCTGCTGTATTGTATATAACAAGAATATACATGACAAATAACCATACTAAAACAGTGTCATACAACATAACCATGACCAATTACCATGATTAAAAAGAGTGTCTTATAACAAAACCATTACAAATAACCATGGGAAAACAGTGCTATATTATATAACCATGACAAATAATCATGATAAAACTGCTATGTTACATATTATTATAGTTACAGTGGTATAGAGAGATGAAAATTACAATTAAGTGCTGCTGAGGCCACCTGTAGTGTTAATTCTGGGTTATCTCCATGCTGCTTTCCTTTCAATACTAATTGTTTACATACAACATTGCCAATATTAATCACTTGCAATCTTTCATCAAATTATTTATTATTAATATTATCATTAATACTAAAAAAAATTTCGTATTTTTTTGTTCCATTTCGATATTGTTTAGTTGCGAATAAGTGATAAATGGCTATGTTTATGTTGTCAGTATGCTATTCCATAATAACCATGCTGGATTGCATTGCCCACATCCAGTCTGGTTTAGAAACAGAAAAAGTCCATGTTTGTTCTGTCATGGGGAACAATGCATGTTCCTTCAACAAACATATTACAAGTTACCAAAACTAAAACTAGTTGACAAAACAGTGTCATGTGCCATAACGCAGTGTTGTATGTAAATGCAAAATAAAAGTCATTAAATTATTTATATCTGCACGTAGCACATTTTACAAAAAGAAACTAGAAGCTGGGATCCTAGCTTTCAAAATTTGAATAGATGTTTGATGGAAACCGGATATCTCAGCTGTAATTTATCACTATGTTAAAGAAATAGATAATAAAAAATCCAAATAAAGTTTTGTTGCTATGCTGACAAACTGTATTTAAATGAACTTGAAATTGGAGAAAACACTAAAATGAAATTGAATTAAACAGAACTTGGAAGTTGAATAAAGCCTGAAAACATGGGGAAGACAAGGGGGCAGTGCTACCTGTTGCACATGATGATTAACTGGGCTGCATTCAGCACGGTTAAACAGCAGACACATTTAATATCTGGTTCCCAAAAATTATCCCATACAGTATGCTAATATGAGGTAGAGCCAGTGTCCAGGAAAATATGTTAGCTAAAGTTATCAAACCAAACACAACCCTGATCACAAAGACGAAATTTAAATCATGGCCTCTTGATTATATAATTTGTCAATTAATAATTTCACTTCACCATTAATATTGCCTTTTGATCAGTTAAAACTTTAACTTGATGATAAAAATTATTATTAAACATTTAAAGATATTTGTCTGTTTATAGTTTCACTTAATGATATTGATTAAAATTTACTGATTGCCTAATTGTCTGTTAATAGTTTCATTTTACATTGCCACATAATTAACTCTTAAATTAACAGTTTCACTTGATAACTTAGATTAGCATTGAGTACCTAATTGTCACGTAAAAGTTTCAAGTTACATTACCTCATGATTAACTCATTAAGCACATTGTCAAGTTAAAAATCAATGCATTTCATTTAAATCGAAACAAAATTACCATGGAATCAGATGTTTTCCTCGGAGACTTACTTTTTACATTGTTGAGGAAAATGACATGATTTTGTCCCATATTATGACATCGCTGTGAAATTATTAATGACCTGGTAGGGGATCATCGAACCCACAACCTTCTGCTTGGGAGGCAGATGCTCTACCTCTAGACCACCACTGTGGTGGACTTGTATTTGTTATGTTGCTAGGAAACTGAATCTTGTGGACATATTACATTATACATATTATCTAAAATGTATGTTCACTTCTGATCATAAAGGCATTATATAAGTGTATTGACAAATGCATTCAATTTAATATATTGGATTATTGTTCATTTGTGTTAATTAGATTTATTGACTTTCTCAGTAATTGTTCATCTGTTTCATTATTTTTATGCTCTCTTGAAAATCTAAAGATTGATTGAATATTTAGCGTCATTTTATGCCATCGAGGGCTGACAGACGATTAGTTAACCTAACCGCTGTTTCCTGGGATCCTGAAAGGTTAATCAGTACTGGAGCACATTCCATCTCCGCAAGTAACTGATAACTTTCCCACTTGAATCAGCAGTGAGAGACGAATGATGATAAGACACAATGTCGTATATCAATCACCATGGACACTGTTGCCAGGTGGGGATTCGAATTCACAACCCCTGCATTGATAGTCAGATGCTGTACCGACTGAGCTAATCGGGCCCAGCAAAAATCAAAAGGAATAAAAATATCAGTCAGTTCAAATAATCTCAGTGACTATTAACATGTCCACTCACTGCAGTTTTAAAATTAAACAGAAACACATAAAAAATCTCAACGACAGTTAGCATGTAATAAATTAACTGTTTCTCTTGTTGTAATTATTAAAAAATATGTAGTAATAATTGTCAACTGTAACTTGGTATATTTTATCTTACTGACATAAACTCATTAATGGACAAATAACAGTTACATGTAATTCCACTGTCTATCAGCTGTTGATAAACAGGAACATAATCAGGGGCAGATCCAGGGTTTTGGTTCAGAGAGGGGCGTATTACGAAATCTGAACAAACACACATGTTTTTCAGTAGAAATATAGTGAATTTTAATAAGGGGGAGCATCGCCTGTTCTTTAAAAGAGTAGATCCAGCATTGGTAATTTCATTTACAGTCGAATGTCTACTAATACAGTGACCGCTTGATGGACTGTTAATTGACGTCTACAGCAATGATTGGTCTCATTAACAAATAACTGTCAATAAACAAATACCCGGTGTATCTTCATCAATTAATTGTCATCAAAATTAATGCTTTGTTTTATTAACTGTCAATTAATAATAATACTTTTTGCTAATTGACAATTACAGAACAGCCAATCAAGAGCTTTGTTTCATCTCTTAGCATGGAAGTTACTAGTTCCACTTGAAGACAATGTTACTAATCAACTTCATGGAACATCAAGGTGCCATGTGCTTCAGAGAGTCTTGATATGCCCAACCTCATATCGTAGTTTCCCCACCGTCTCATTTTCTGATCTATGAAAGTTTTGGGGAATGAAAAGGAATAAGTTAAAGTGTGCAGCACATGGTCTAGTGGTAGAGAATCAGACCAGTAATCAGGGGGAGGGGGGTTGTGGGTTCAATCCTCAGGCAGGGACAGCTGTATGTTGTGTCCTTGAGCAAGACACTTTTTCCCCATATATGCTTTGCCCTGCCCAGGAAGAGTTTGAGCATAATTTGTCTATAATATATTTACTTGTTTCACAATCGAAGTAAAATAAATAAGTTAATTAAAATACCCAGTTTTGTTGCACTTTCTATACTGAATATATTTTTGTATGTAACTACATGTTATGACCGGTTTACAAATGAACACTTTTACACCTGTGTGCCTCCTCTGTGATTAATTTAAATATGAGAGTGACATTATAAAAGGAAGCTGAGATACCACCTGTAGTGATAAAGGGATAGGTAGAATCCATTATATGATAAAATCTACATTTTAATGGCATTTAATTGGATGTTGGTGTACTCCAGCGTAGAGTTTGTCCTCTTTATGATTGCAATAAATTTAACGATGTAGCAAGACCTATAATTTACTGTTTTACTTTCACAGAAAGGTTGTTAAATAATGTAAACAAGTAATCTATAATTTAATTACTGCCATAAAATGTACTGAAATTGTAGAAAATGGGCAAATAACTGAATACGGTGAAGACAATGGAGACAAAATATTAAGTAAAACCTTTCATAGCTTGACAGTGTTAAATATATTTCTATTCAACATTAATAATAAACAAAAATAAAGTAATTAATGTGACATTGATTTTCAAAGATGATGGGTTTTCACTATGGTTGACTGGATACTTTGTACATTTATGTGATACGCCTTGAATGCTCATTTTTCACCAGTCTCCACTCAGACTAGATAAAACAAAGCATGCAGCGGAAAACATCAGTCTGCTTGTAACGTATCACAAACATTTCAAAACTTCTAATTTCAAATGTAATATAGTTTATCAACATGGAAGACATATACATTTCTCATCTCAAGAAAGACTATTATCATTTTTCAAAAAAAAAATCTGATAAAAAGATAAGATATCGGGCAGCCTCACTATCTTGTATTGTCAATAATACTTCTTCCCATACAAAAAAGTAATTTACTTTGTATCTTGTTAATTTCGCTGGCCAGTGGCCAATTAAATTTTCTGTTAAGTTAAGCAATGACCATCCCCCATTATCTGGTATCAGTCTTACTACCATAATTGTGCATTCATATTTTTGAAACTTTATACAGATGGGTTAGTCAGTGACTGGCTGTTATATATTCATTTTGGGATTACCAAATTTGAAATGACAGTTTTATATTTCTTGACATAATGTATTTATATCTGTTTTTTTATTACATTTATCAGGCAAGCATGTATACAGTTTAGTGTTAAGAGGGTATTATGGGATATGACATTACCTTTTGTAGTCACATGATTAATGTGTGACAGACATATTCAAGGAGATGGAAATGGAAAAGATTGTCCGTGTTGTTTTGATTGAATAGGAGAAAATTCGTGCAGTAAAAAGAGTCTGTGTAATTTGTCTGGAACAAATTCAGTTGCTTTCAGCTGTAATCACAACTGAAATAAAACCTTGTTATACCTTACATCTTGGTTTTTGTATGACAATACCATGTGGTAGTTTTATCATTTGAAACATAAACTAATCCACTTACTAATTATCCAGCTTGTTGGTAATGTGCCTGACTGTCAATCCAGTGGTCTTGAGGTTGAAGCCCTGCCTGGTCACGTGCCTGACTGTCAGTCCAGTGGTCATGAGGTTGAAGACCTGCCTGGTCACGCGCCTGACTGTCAATCCATTGGTCATGAGGTTGAAACCCTGCCTGGTCACGTGCCTGACTGTCAATCCAGTGGTCATGAGGTTGAAGCCCTGCCTGGTCATGTGCCTGACTGTCAATCCAGTGGTCATGAGGTTGAAGCCCAGCCTGGTCACCTGCCTGACTGTCAATCCAGTGGTCATGAGGTTGAAGCCCTGCCTGGTCACATGCCTGACTGTCAGTCCAGTGGTCGTGAGGTTGAAGACCTGCCTGGTCACGTGCCTGACTGTCAGTCCAGTGGTCGTGAGGTTGAAGCCCTGCCTGGTCACGTGCCTGACTGTCAATCCAGTGGTCGTAAGGTTGAAGACCTGCCTGGTCACGTGCCTGACTGTCAATCCAGTGGTCGTGAGGTTGAAGCCCTGCCTGGTCACATGCCTGACTGTCAATCCAGTGGTCGTAAGGTTGAAGCCCAACCTGGTCACATGCCTGACTGTCAATCCAGTGGTCGTGAGGTTGAAGACCTGCCTGGTCACGTGCCTGACTGTCAATCCAGTGGTCGTAAGGTTGAAAACCTGCCTGGTCACGTGCCTGACTGTCAATCCAGTGGTCTTGATGTTGAAGCACTGCCTGGTCACGTGCCTGACTGTCAGTCCAGTGGTCGTGAGGTTAAAGCCCTGCCTGGTCATGTGCCTGACTGTCAATCCATAGTTGTGAGGTTGAAGACCTGCCTGGTCACGTGCCTGACTGTCAGTCCAGTGGTCGTGAGGTTGAAGCCCTGCCTGGTCACGTGTCTGACTGTCAATCCAGTGGTCATAAGGTTGAAGACCTGCCTGGTCTCGTGCCTGACTGTCAATCCAGTGGTCTTGAGGTTGAAGCCCTGCCTGGTCACGTGCCTGACTGTCAGTCAAGTGGTCGTGAAGTTGAAGCCCTGCCTGGTCACGTGCCTGACTGTCAATTCAGTGTTCGTGAGGTTGAAGCCCTGCCTGGTCACGTGCCTGACTGTCAGTCCAGTGGTCGTGAGGTTGAAGTCCTGCCTGGTCACATGCCTGACTGTCAGTCAAGTGGTCGTGAGGTTGAAGCCCTGCCTAGTCATGTGCCTGACTGTCAGTCAAGTGGTCATGAGGTTGAAGTCCTGCCTGGTCACATGCCAGACTGTTAATCCAGTGGTCATGAGGTTGAAGCCCTGCTTGGTAACATGCCTGACTGTCAGTCCAGTGGTTGTGAGGTTGAAGACCTGCCTGGTCACGTGCCTGACTGTCAGTCCAGTGGTAGTGAGGTTGAAGACCTGCCTGGTCACGTGCCTGACTGTCAGTCCAGTGGTCGTGAGGTTGAAGCAGTGCCTGGTCACATGCCTGACTGTCAGTCCAGTGGTCATGAGGTTGAAGCCCTGCCTGGTCACGTGCCTGACTGTCAATCCAGTGGTCGTGAGGTTGAAGCCCTGCCTGGTCACGGTCTCTGTAAAAATTGGTCATGAACTTTGTTATATAGTCCTGAATCTCACACGTCTGAATATGTGGGGAAGCAGTTGTTAACTTGCAGAGATAATGTGTGTGCAGTTGTTTACCACCTAGTGGATCCCACAGAATAATTATTAGATGCACTGATCGCCATAATTGAAAAAAGATACCAAATCCCAAACAAACAAACAATTCAGTAGTTCTAACTAGAACAAATTCCATACAAACTAATAGCGATCATTATAATAGGGTTGCCAATCGAAATGATGAAACATAATGCTTGACCATTATTGATACCTCTGGGACTATTAGTTGGTGTTTCTCTATTTTCAATTATAATTTTATAACTTCATATATTACAATATAATCATCTGATCTCATGTACATTGGCAGAAATTTGAGTTAAAGCAGATTGGTAGATACCCTACATAAGTAACTGGACTCCAACAATAGGTAAATGGATGGTTCAACACAACATGCTATTTTTCCTTATTTCTTTATATTATGTAGATATTCTTATAGCAGTTGCATTCAGATAACTGCTGTATAGTTATGAACTGTGTATAATGGATTAATGAGAAGGGTCTATTTTGTGGTTGGCATTCAGTCATTAATGAATTATTGAACCCAAAATATAGAAATTCAATGAGACAAGGAACTTGTCAGCTGCCAATTTACTGACAGTCCTGCTGTCAAATACTGTCATTATTGCTTACTGGTGAGATTATTGTAAACAGTCAAACTTGCCTGAAATATATTTATCTTCAGTAAAATAAAAAAAATAGAGCAATGATCAGCCTGTCAATCAACCTTAAAAGATTAACGGATGTCAGAGAAGTATTTATTCTAAAAAAAAGCATGAAATTAAATGAAGATTTGCAATATAGACAGACACTTGTTGGATAAATTAAGATACAAACCTGCTGATGTTTTAATCTGTACAAGACATGGTATTTTAGATGAAAACGGAGGGTGGCTCATTAATACATGCTATGGTCTGATGTATGTAACCAGCAGGTCAGACAATTGTCTAGAAAATACTCACAAATACATTATCTTGCACCAAATTAATGATTAAACCCTGGAATTTATTTGTGCTGGCAACAATTATCTTGACTTTCGACCGTGTTGTAGCTGTAAGGTGCTATGTGCATATGAATCCAGGAGGCTCATAGCACATTGTTGTTCTCAAGGGTTGATTTACATTTTGTGTAAAGCTTCCAAGTTGTATTATGTGGTGCTAATTCAAAATAATATATGTTCATTTTTTTTTCTGTTGTTTTTTATTTAACGAGTTCGGGGGATTAATAAGGAGAATTTAAATGAGTTGCTATTTATATAATATTATATGGCTCTTACATGTAGGTTATTTATGAAGGAATTCCCCCCTCCCACCCACCCCCACAACCCTTATGCCAGAATAACTGGGATGTACATCCTTCCTAAAAAAAAATCATGTCATTTTTTCATCGCTGAATATATCTTCAAACAAAATATTGTTCCATTTACATTTAAGTTAACAGTGAGTGTATTTTAGCTTTATTTTAATTGGCAGATTATTTGATAATTAAAACAAAAAACAAAATAAATTTCAGTTGGAATGGTATCAAATTGGTCTTGTTACTCAATATTACAAAAATCTGACAGGTTATCTTACAGGGTGTTCGTCTGTGTGTGAGCCGTGGCAGAGGGGAGCTTTGGATGAGAAAACCTATCTCTTCAGCTGCCAATTTCTTTTCATTGACTTTCTAATCGGTTTTCTAAATTTAAAATACTTCTACAAATTAATCTCCCAGACCCAAAAACTATAATTCATATCTAAGCAGCTCTGGCATTTGACCAAACAGAACATCACGTACTATAATCAGCCTTCCTTCCTTGTTCTCTCATGCATATAAAACTATGACATGTGCACAGAACTACTGGCACATGGATTTGTAACCATATAGGTGTCCAAATTATGATATGTGTGCATGCATCACTGTGATGGTAGTGAATTGTTTGGCTTCATGCACTAGAGTTAGTACATGTACCTGAATGTGGTGCCAACAGGTTCATCTGGTTGTCTTCTTGTTTTTCAACCACTATGAAACAAAACTGTGCATCTGGTTGAGTTCTCACAAATTCAGTACAAAATCTCCTATAATACCAATAGTTGCATACAGTTTTCCATTAAGCTATTATGCTGACACTGGGACTGACCTAACCTAGAACTATCATCTAAATGTTGAGTGCCAAGCAAGGAAGTTTTTAGAACCGTTTTTCAAGTCTTTTGCATGCTGGGGATTGAACCCAGGACCTTCCACATGCAAGGTGGATGCACTACCACTAGACCACCGCTGTGGTTCACCAGTCTATTGTTACACAATTGCATATACCATGGAGAGCACTGGCATTAATAGTATCTTCCTAATTGGCTTCTCTCATAATCAGTATTAATAAATGATGTTGATACTCGGCAGACCTGAATATCCTCCACAGGACAAGTTTTAGTGTGATCTGCAGAATAACGCGATTAACTATCTAAATAACTGTTGAAGTTTATGTCTTTTTTGAAACAAAACAATATGCCATACTAATATATTCAATTTATATGTATTTATATTTATCTATATTGCTACGTGAATGGATTACCAGGTATAATCATGTTCTACGCTGAGAGATCCAGAGGCAGAGACGGGGTATGTCGGGTCTTATTCCCAAAATACTGGCAACCAGTATAAAACAAATGGCAGGGTTAAGTCAAAATTTGAAGCTTACTTCCTCGGAACCACCCCTGGCCAAAAACAAATTCTCGATCTGCATCTGACAGACTTCATATTGTCTGTATAAAAAACAGCATCTCCTTTCTACTGTTAAAATCATATTTCACAGACTTGTGCCAAGAATCTGTTTTAGTTTTGCCTGCCAGCAATGTTAACCATACACTATTTCTGATTAAAACGTCATTAAACCAAATGTTGCCCTATAATTTTTTTTTATATAAACTTAAAAAAAGAAATATCTAAATGCATGTATTGTACTGTAGACATTTGTTTTTTTTCTCCATTTTTTTGTTAGTTTCTGTGTGTTCCAGATGTAGTTGAGAGATATGTCAGTGTCACATTGTAGGGAAATATGAGTATTAGCTTGTTTGCCTATGCTTCTCTGTCCATGCTAGTTAATACAATTTAATTCAGGTGCTGAACTCAGATAAATTCCGCATAGAAAGTGCTGAACTTAAAAATATTTAAGTGCATTATGTATGAAACTGACAGTAAGAAAGTATAATGGAACAGACAATGCTTGTTTACCTCAGCTTGTGTATTATGTAACAGATAGAAGTATAATTATGTAACATATGGTATGTACTGAACACTGCAACATTAATTTTATTATGTAACAGACAGTAGTATAAATATGTAACATAATGTATGTACTGAACACTGCAACATTAAGTATATTATGTAATGGACAGAAGTATAATTATGTAACATAAGTGATGTACTGAACACTGCAACAATAAGTATACTATGTAACAGACAGAAGTATAATTATGTAACATACAGTATGTACTGAATACTGCAACATTAAGTATACTATGTTACAGACAGAAGTGTAATTATGTAACATAAGGTATGTACTGAACACTGCAACAATAAGTATATCATGTAACAGACAGAAGTATAATTATGTGACATATGTAATGTACTGAATACTGCAACATTAAGTATATTATGTAACAGACAGAAGTATAATTATGTAACATATGGAATGTACTGAACACTGCAACATTAAGTATACTATGTAACAGACAGAAGTATAATTATGTAACATATGTAATGTACTGAACACTGCAACAATAAGTATATTATGTAAAAGACAGAAGTATAATTATGTAACATATGTAATGTACTGAATACTGCAACATTAAGTATATTATGTAACAGACAGAAGTATAATTATGTAACATACAGTATGTACTGAACACTGCAACATTAAGTATACTATGTAACAGACAGAAGTATAATTATGTAACATATGGTATGTACTGAACACTGCAACAATAAGTATATGTAACAGACAGAAGTATAATTATGTAACATACAGTATGTACTGAACACTGCAACATTAAGTATACTATGTAACAGACAGAAGTATAATTATGTAACTGACAGAAGTATAATTATGTAACATAAGGTATGTACTGAACACTGCAACATTAAGTATATTATGTAACAGACAGAAGTATAATTATGTAACATACATTATGTACTGAACACTGCAACATTAATTTTATTATGTAACAGACAGTAGTTTAAATATGTAACATACAGTATGTACTGAACACTGCAACATTAAGTATATCATGTAACTGACAGAAGTATAATTATGTAACATAAGGTATGTACTGAACACTGCAACAATAAGTATATTGTGTAACAGGCAGAAGTATAATTATGTAACATATGGTATGTTCTGAACACTGTAACATTAAGTATATTATGTAACAGACAGAAGTATAATTATGTTACTTATGGTATGTACTGAACACTGCAACATTAAGTATACTATGTAACAGACAGAAGTATAATTATGTAACATACGGTATGTACTGAACACTGCAACATTAAGTATACTATGTAACAGACAGAAGTATAATTATGTAACATACAGTATGTACTGAACACTGCAACATTAAGTATATTATGTAACAGACAGTAGTATAAATATGTAACATACAGTCTGTACTGAACACTGCAACATTAAGTATATAATATGTAACAAACAGAAGTATAATTATGTAACATATGGTATGTACTGAACACTGCAACATTTAGTATATTATGTAAAAGACAGAAGTATAATTATGTAACATATGGTATGTACTGAACACTGCAACATTAAGTATATAATATGTAACAGACAGAAGTATAATTATGTTACAAACAGTATGTACTGAACACTGCAACATTAAGTATACTATGTAACAGACAGAAGTATAATTATGTAACAAACAGTATGTACTGAACACTGCAACATTAAGTATATAATATGTAACAGACAGAAGTATAATTATGTTACAAACAGTATGTACTGAACACTGCAACATTAAGTATACTATGTAACAGACAGAAGTATAATTATGTAACAAACAGTATGTACTGAACACTGCAACATTAAGTATATTATGTAACAAACAGAAGTATAATTATGTAACATACAGTATGTACTGAACACTGCAACATTAATTTTATTATGTAACAGACAGTAGTATAAATATGTAACATACGGTATGTACTGAACACTGCAACATTAAGTATATTATGTAACATAAAACAAGTAATGAACACTGCAACATTAAGTATATTATGTAACAGACAGAAGTGTAATTATGTTACACAGTATGTACTGGACACTGCAACATTAAGTATAATATGTAACAGACAGAAGTATAATTATGTAACATACAGTATGTACCCAGCACTGCAACATTAAGTATATTATGTAACTCTGCAAGATTTAAGTAGTCTATGTAACAGGCAGTAAGTCATGAATTCTGCAACATTTAGGTATATTTTGTAATAGGCAGTAAGTGTTGAACTCTGCAACATTTAAGTATATTATGTATCAGGCAGTAAGTGCTGAACTCTGCAACATTTAAGTATATTATGTAATAGGCAATAAACGCTGAACTCTGCAACATTTAAGAATATTATGTAACAGGCAGTAAGTGTTGAACTCTGCAACATTTAAGAATATTATGTAACAGGCAGTAAGTGTTGAACTCTGCAACATTTAAGTATATTATGTAACAGGCAGTAAGCGCTGAACTCTGCAACATTTAAGATTATTATGTAACAGACAGTAAGCGCTGAACTCTGCAACATTTAAGTATATTATGTAACATACAGTAAGTGTTGAACTCTGCAACATTTAAATATATTATGTAACAGGCAGTAAGTGCTGAACTCTGCAACATTTAAGTATTTTATTTAACAGGCAGTAAGTGCTGAACTCTGCAACATTTAGGTATATTCTATAACATACAGTGGGTGTTGAACTCTGCAACATTTAAGTATATTATGTAACAGGTAGTAAGTGCTGAACTCTGCAACAGTTAAGTATACTATGTAACATACAATAAATACTGAACTCAACATTTTAATATAATATGTAACAGTAAATCAAATACTGAGCTCTGAAACATTTAGTGTATCGGGTAACAGTAAATAAGAGAAATCATTTTGGCATGTTAACCTGTTCCTCTCGGAGTCCTATCACTGATTATCTCCCCTAATCTACAGTATGATAGTCTCCCAATCTGAATTATCTGCCCTTTAACACACATGGCTTGAGATTCAGGTAGGTTTTAATGGTTGCACAGATTGGTAACTGTCTGATGAAAGTTTATTCTCAGATTATCATCTTTTGGCAGGTGGCACACACTTACTGGTTTATTTTCAGTACCTGAAATATTGGGTGAAAAATTAGTTGTGTTTTGAAACAGCTTTTAAAAACTTTTGGAACTTTTTTGTTTTTTATCAACCTTTTTAAAGATTTGTTTTTTATTTAATAATTATATTGATTTGTTACTCTTAATTTTTTTCCCTGAATTGCATGTTAAAAATAGTATATATACTGGAGCGTGGTCCAATAGCAGAGCACCAAACTCGTGATCAGAGGGTTGATGGTTCAATCCTCCACCACAGCTATGGAGCAAGACATTTTATCCACATATGCTTAGTACTGGTTCTACCCAGGGAGTCTCTAAGCATGATTTGCATAAGTTGTAAGAACTTGTTTCACAAATGAAATAAAATAAATAAAAATAAACTAAACTAAACTATTCCCTTGATTAAATTCAATTTTCCTGAGTGTGTCTTTGTTTGTATATTCAGTTAACTCTGTTGTCCTCCGTTGGTCGAGTGGTCTAAGGTGCTGCCGTCTATTGGCCACTTGCCTTTCTCTGCTATGATCATGGGTTCATGCCCAGATCAGTCCAAATATTTGGTGCAAAATTTCCAGTTACGTGTTCTTTTCAGATTCATTCTTATGTTTTCCACCAACAATAAAACTGAATATGTCACAATGTCGTATACCTATGGTAATATACATAACAACATTTTCAACATGCTCCATGTTTTTATGTCGTTGTTGTTGTTGTATGGTTTTATCCTCGCTTTCAAACAGTTTCAGTTATATCGCGACGGTGTCTACTTGAGACAGTATTCTAAGATTCTAAGCGCTGCCATACTGGAGTATCATGTCACAGACACATGGTATGATATCCCACCCAATCACATTATACTGACACCGGGCCAACCAGACCTATATTTATCCTCTAAAGGCTGAGTGCCAGCTGGGGAAGCTTCTAGTACCATTTTTTAAGTCTTTGGTATGACTCGGCCAAGGATCGAACACACGATATATAATATATTATATAATGATTCGTTTTCCTCTTTTCCCTTGATTTTATTTTATAAAAGGAATTTTATGACTCTTACTCAGTGGTAAAATGATATAGTTAATCTAAATGAATTTAAAACAATTTTATCTTCATTTTTAGCTCACTGGGACGAATGTTCAAGAGAGCTATTGCCATGACCCTGGCGAAGTCGTTGGCGTCGTTTGTAAACACCCAGGTTAAACTTTTGCGTTTAGTTGCGTTTAAGTTTTGGTGTTTGCCTCTAATCTCAATCTTTGCATGGGTGGTGAATTTTATCCCACAGGTGAGCTTTGTTGTCTTATGACAATTCTTGTTTATTTTATTTTCATGTAAGATTGTTGATTGTCGAAGATACATAAGTTAAAGTATGTGACATTGATAAAATGTGTAAATTAATGCAGGTTTACTTTTTGTTGAGTTTAATTTGAAGATTGTTTGTTTAGATAGAGTTTGATATAATCTTTAGGATACTTTATTAAGCATCTTCTTCTATACTGTTTTCCTATTATCGGAATATAATTTCCATTAAAATTTCTGTTTATGGTATATTCTTTGCAGCATTAAATCGCATTTTTTGCTAATTTGAATTTCAATACATTTCATGTTGCGTGCTATTGAGTTATAGGGTATAAAAAAGACTGTAATATGAATTTATTAGTTATTGAAATGTTTCTTTTGAAATTGAAAATACCTCAACAAATGCATGCAGAAGTAGACAATCACATGTAAGTAAAGCACTTCAAATAATTTGAATATTAAAAATCTGACGATGCGTGAATGCGATGAGATGTCCAAGTGTTTAAATTCGTCACTAAACTTCGCCCACCTATTGATTATCATTAACTTTGCCATTTAATCATATATTTTTTTGTAATTTCACAGTTTTCTCTCTCGGGTAGATTTTGTAACATTATAATTGGTTCTATGTAAATGGAGTTATGCGTAAATATCTCATTTGAGCTCAGTATCATTTGGTGACAATGCCATCTAGATGTTAATGGATTTCATTTTAATCGGAATACTTGCTTAAATGCTATCTTTTGTAATTCATCTGATGGGTTAAATGATGCTTAGTCGTTTCAATCTTAATTCAATTGAAACAAACACCAGGGTTCATTTATTCGATAAAAGGACGAGTATTTTAGACGCTTAACTGATACTGTTGCTGGGAGGCTGGTTTCACATCAGCGTGGTTAACTTGTAAAGAAAATAGTTCTGCTCTGTGGTTCACCCAAATGATAGAATGCCACGGTATGAAAAAAGGATTTATATTTGAAAACATCACGCTACCATCTCCATGTTTAGCTGGGCATATATACAGCTGATAGAGCACATCCACCATTCTGATTCCGTGACAGTAACTTTTTAACGGTCGTAACAATATTATTTGAGCTAAGCTGCGGTTTAATGGTTGTATGTTTTTGTATTAAAAACAGCCACGGCATTTATAAGTACATCTCAAACATTGATTATTTGTTGACTACAAATCGTTGAAGTATTAAAATGGCAGTTTGCACATTATAACAGTTTCAATGCTTTGACTTTTGACCACATTAAACTTGATAGTCACTGTTTTATGGTCACCCAGGAAGTGGTGATTGCCAGTAAAAGCGAAATTGTGTTTCCATTTCATTGACATTTTAAGATCATGTTCCTACGAAAGGCTTTTAGTTGCTGTGTGATGTGTTTTTGACAGAAATGTAGTGTCATGGAGACATGTGTAGTCATGTTGTTTTTGAAGTGACTGGGATGTGTAGTCCGAGGGGTAAGAGATGAGTAGGAGAAGTCACGGGGATGAGAGTTACAGGGGTGTGTAGTCATGTTGTTTTTGTAGTGACTGGGATGTGTAGTCAGAGTAGTAAGAGATGATTAGGAGAAGACACAGGGATGAGAGTTACATTGATGTGTAGTCATGTTGTTTTTGTAGTGACTGGGATGTGTAGTCAGAGGGGTAAGAGATGAGTAGGAGAAGTCACGGGGATGAGAGTTACAGGGGTGTGTAGTCATGTTGTTTTTGTAGTGACTGGGATGTGTAGTCAGAGTAGTAAGAGATGATTAGGAGAAGACACAGGGATTAGAGTTACATTGATGTGTAGTCATGTTGTTTTTGTAGTGACTGGGATGTGTAGTCAGAGGGGTAAGAGATGAGTAAGAGAAGTCACAGGGATGAGAGTTACAGGATGTGTAGTTGTGTTGTTTTTGTAGTGACTGGGATATGTAGTCAGAGGGTTAAGAGATGAGTAGGAGAAGTCACAGGGATGAGAGTTACAGGATGTGTAGTCGTGTTGTTTTTGTAGTGACTGGTATGTGTAGTCAGAGGGGTATGAGATGAGTAGGAGAAGTCACAGGGATGAGAGTTACAGGGATGTGTAATATATATATCTGAATAAGATCCCAAATATCAGAAATTATATTATGATTTCAATTATCTCCCTTTATGAAATAAAAATACAATTATTCACTGTATCTTCATGATCCAGCAGGGTTCTCTGTCTGTCCTTTATATAGTGTGTTTATAGTGTGAATGGACCATACTTATATAACGCTATTATTTCATGTATGCAAATTGTCCCTCCAGTCAAGATTAGTTGATGTCATGGTCTTGTGTCTGGTTTGCATTGTAGTGAGGTGCACTAGCTGCAGTCTGATCCGGCATCTTAGTTATGTCTGGTTGTTCACAAATAATTAACTCCATATATAAATATAAAGCTATGAACTTTGAGGGCCTCATGGAAGATTGAATTTATTCAAATGAGTTCTCTCGTTAATAAAAGTCTTTATTATTATTATTATTATTATTATTATTATTATTATTATGATTATTATGTTCAAACTGAAAGATGTCAATGAACATGAAATAACAATTAAACAGTTATACTATGAGAGTTGTTTGTCCTCAACTTTACAAGTGTGATGAGAAGCTCACAATCATATTCTTGATGAAAAAATAACAATTGGAGATATTGCTGACCATGAATTTTGTATTTGGCTCAACTGTTCAAAGATGACTGCTATGATTCTTCCTGTTTGTAAAATTCATTGTAAAAATGTAAATTGATTATAATAAAATTATCAGTTCTAAAGGATAATTTTAATGTCATACAACAGTAACAGTTGTATGTGATTTCAGTATAAGTTCATAGTTTGCTGTCTATGTCAGTGATACCCACCCAACAATGTTGACCCCGGCCTACCCTAAGGCGTAAGTTTAGTTTAGTTTGATTTATAATTATTTATTTTACTTTTGATTGTGAAACAAGTTATTACAACTTTGACAAATCATGCTCAAAATCTTCCTCGGTAGAACCAGAACAAAGCATATGTGGAACAAGCGTCTTGTTCAAGGACATCACACATGGCCACAGCAGAGATCAAATGCTCTATCCCTGGACTACTCACTCCACGTGTGTGTGGGTGGGGGAGTGGGGGGGAGCATTTATTAGGGGGACTTCAGTAATTAAGGTTCTCTTTATTGGTTGGCTCTCCATCAGTTCAATTAGTTCTCATTAATAAAACCTACAAATAAATGAAAATGAAGGAGGAGTTTCTGGTAGAAGTAATTCAGCAAGTTACAAACATAATTTATAGAAGTATTTTGCATAGAAAATGCATGGCTGTCTTTGAAACATGAAGTTGTGGGTAGGTTGCATAAATAGGGTCATTCCAGTAGCAGTACCCTATCATTTTGATTTGGTCGTTATACAAAGAGATAACGTTCTGATGACATCAGATTCTGATCTATGACATCTGATCGAGAAATCATTTATTTCATCCG
This sequence comes from Panopea generosa, assembly GCA_029582155.1. NCBI lineage: Eukaryota > Metazoa > Mollusca > Bivalvia > Adapedonta > Hiatellidae > Panopea > Panopea generosa. The sequence goes on from CM055897.1 coordinate 71,897,735, forward strand.
TGTAGAATGTTACTTCACCAATAATCTCCATAGTAATCTCCATCTCATGCAACATCAGGATCAGATCAGGTGACTGTGAAAAAAAATAAATTTGAAAATGGCATGCTAGCTGTACAGTACCACCTCCAATAGAAGCCGTAATGAGAAATGTCAGCTAAAAAAATGGCTAAGTACGGATTGATTCCAGATTGTCAGCTGAAAAATAAAAAATAAATATTGCAAAACTACAAATTGATTTGAGATTGTTTGATAAGGATTATTTGAATCAGACTATTGTTGAAGTTGGTTGATTGGGCTGTGAAGCTGAACTTTTTGGATGACCCAGGAAAATTATGATTGGTGTCAACACACTCTCACAACATTACTATCTCTTATCTTGCTTATTTTCAATTATTTCCCACATTCTTCTCTATTTCATTGATATTTGATTTAATTTATTTTCCATGTTCGTCAGTAATACTTTTTAGACACATTAAACACTTAAAATAAAACTCTACTCCGCTTTCTTTGTTCATGTTCATAATTTTCCTATCAGTTCTAGATATCTCCCAAACTGCAGGTCCTTGATAATAAAAAAGACATAATTTGTAACCAATTTTCAAACAGTGCCCTTTTAATTTCATATTTCAGTGAAATATTATATTCAATAAAAGATTGAAATCTTGATAAAGGCGATATCAGCGGGAGCTTTTTTAACTGTATAATTAGTTAATGTGATGTCTTCCATATACCGAAGGGTAATTGTTGATTACGTGGTTAGGATGAAAATCTGATATGATTCACGGCAGTAAATTTGTGGATCTGAATTATTAATTGTTTGTGACCTAGAAATTGACTGTCCACTCTATAAGCCTTGGTTTGACATATCTGAGAACATTGTGGCCTTTCGAAACCTCATTTGTGGTTTAGTTTTGTTTGTAATGGTTTAGAACCACTTTCATAGGTAGATCCAGAAATGATTTTCAGTCAAGTGGGATATTTTTCCCTCGCAAAACCCACTTTGGGTCTGTCAGCAGTAATAGGTTGGTATAAATTATGTCATCTAATCATGCTGTCAGAAAACCTGAGATCCATTATGTTCACTCTTTAATGGAATCTGACAACAACCACACATATTACAAATTATTTGGATCAAGTTGAACTCAAACCCATGACCACAGACAGCTAAAAGGAATAGATTTATGATCTGAAAATAGTGTCTTTATGACTGCTGTGCTGGGGAGGACTCTCTATTGATGTTATTTTGTTACTAAGCAACAACTTATACAACTACTAAATAATGTTACCATGGATTTTCTGGACTGGTGACTATAGTAAAGGTGTCAAATGTCTGTCATTTTAAGGATAAGTGGCACTGAGACTCTAAGCTTAATGTAACTGGGGTCAATTATCCTAACAACACTGGGCTGAAACATTGGAAGTATGGTAAACCAGGAAACAAAGAACATGATGCTGAAACATTGTAGTGGGAGATAATAATAAACCAAGAAGCAAAGGACATGATGCTGAAACATTGGTGGGGGTGATAATAGTAAACCAGGAAGCAAAGGACATGAATCTGAAACATTGGTCGGGGAGATAATAATAAACCAGAAAGCAAAGGACATGATGCTGAAACATTGGTGGGAGAGATAATATCAAACCAGGAAGCAAAGGACATGATGCTGGTGGCAGAGATAATAATAAACCATGAAGTAAAGATCATGATGCTGAAACATTGGTGGGGCAGTTAATAGTACACCAGGAAGTAAAGGGCATGATGCTGAATCATTGGTGGGGGAGATAATAGTAAACCAGGAAGTAAAGGACTTGATGCTGAAACATTGGTGGGAGAAATAATAATAAAGCAGGAAGCAAAGGACATGATAATAAAACATTGGTTGGGGAGATAAGAGTAAAAAAGGAAGCAAAGGACATGATGCTGAAACATTGGTGAGGTAGATAATAGTAAAACAGGTAGCAAAGGACATGGTGCTGAAACTTTGTGGGAGAGATAATAATAAACCAGGAAGTAAAGGACATGATGCTGAAACATTGGTGGCAGAGATAATAGTAAACCAGGAAGAAAAGTACATGGTATTGAAACATTGGTGGGGGAGATAAGAGTAAACCAGGAAGTAAAGGACATGATGCTGAAACATTGGTGGGGGAGATAAGAGTAAACCATGAAGTAAAGGACATGATGCTGAAACATTGGTGGCAAAGATAAAAATAAACAAGGAAGCAAAGGACATGATGCTGAAACATTGGTGGGGAGATAATAGTAAACCATGAAGTAAAGGACATGGTGCTGAAACTTGGTGGGAGAGATAATAATAAACAAGGAAGTAAACGACTTGATGCTGAAACATTGGTGGGGGAGAAAATAGTAAACCAAGAAGCAAAGGACATGATGCTGAAACATTGGTGGGAGAGATAATAGTAAGTGTCTAAACTTGTACAGTACATAGTTTACATACTTAATAAACTTGTACAGTACATAGTTTACATACTGCCTAAACTAGTTTACATACTGCATAAACATGTACATAGTTTACATACTGCCTAAACTAGTTTACATACTGCATGAACTTGTACAGTACATAGTTTACATACTGCCTAAACTAGTGTACATACTGCATAAACATGTACATAGTTTACATACTGCCTAAACTAGTTTACATACTGCATTAACTTGTACAGTACATAGTTTACATACTGCCTAAACTAGTTTACATACTGCATAAACATGAACATAGTTTACATTCTGAATAAACGTGTACAGTACATATTTTACATACTGCCTAAACATGTACAGTACATTGTTTACATACTGCTTAACATGTACATTACATAGATTACATACTGCCTCAACATGTACAGTACATATTTTACATACTGCCTAAACATGTACAGTACATTGTTTATATACTGCATAAACATTTAAAGTATATAGTTTATATACCGTCTAAACATGTATAGTACATATTTTACTTACTGCCTAAACATGTACAGTACATTGTTTACATACTGCCTAACATGTACATTACATAGTTTACATACTGCCTAAACATGTACAGTACATAGTTTACATACTACCTAAACATGTACAGTACATTGTTTATATACTGCATAAACATTTAAAGTACATAGTTTACATACTGCCTAAGCATGTCCAGTACATATTTTACATACTGCCTAAGCATGTCCAGTACATATTTTACATACTGCCTAAACATATACAGTACATAGTTTACATACTGCCTAAGCATGTCCAGTACATATTTTACATACTGCCTAAACATGTACAGTACATTGTTTATATACTGCATAAACATTTAAAGTACATAGTTTATATACTGCCTAAACATGTACAGTATATATTTTACATACTGCCTTAACATGTCCAGTACATAGTTTATATACTGCCTAAACATGTACAGTACATATTTTACATACTGCCTAAACATGTACAGTACATTGTTTACATACTGCCTAAACATGTACAGTACATTGTTTATATACTGCCTTAACATGTACAGTACATAGTTTATATACTGCCTAAACATGTACAGTACATATTTTACATACTGCCTAAACATGTCCAGTACATTGTTTATATACTGCCTAAACATGTACAGTACATAGTTTATATACTGCCTAAACATGTACAGTACATATTTTATATACTGCCTAAACATGTACAGTACATATTTTACATACTGCCTAAACATGTACAGTACATAGTTTACATACTGCCTAAACATGTACAGTACATATTTTACATACTGCCTAAACATGTACAGTACATACTGCCTAAACATGTACAGTACATTGTTTATATACTGCCTAAACATGTACAGTACATATTTTACATACTGCCTAAACATGTACAGTACATATTTATATACTGCCTTAACATGTCCAGTACATAGTTTATTTACTGCCTAAACATGTACAGTACATATTTTACATACTGCCTAAACATGTACAGTACATTGCATACTGCATAAAAATGGTGGACATTTAAGTAAAGCATAAAAATGAAACATTCAAACAAATTCCTATCATCGTAAATCCACATTGTTATTTGCTCTAAATATGGCATAAATACCAAACCCTCTGATAAACTGAGTTGATTGGATAAAAGGTTACAGTCAGCTTCCGTAAAGCTATAAAATATTTTCAAATGACAATTATCTTCCAATTTATAGGATGTCGAGAGATTTTCCAGTATTACATGTTGTGGAAAATGACATAAAAAATAATTAATTTGCAATGATTTTCTATGTTTGACATCATGACATTTCACAAACACATGTTTAGTCAATGGTCAACAGAATGTTGCCACTTTGGGAATAGTTTGGACAGAAATGAAATCCCATATTATGTGATTAAAACTTTTCTTATAATGCAAGTTATGACATTTGCACAAGTGTCCAGTGGTGATTTGGCATAATAACCATTGTAACCAAGCACGTAACTGTCCCCTGTCAATATTATTTTATGATCCTCTCGCTGCCCATTGCTCACTTTTATAAAGCAATTGTGGAGCAATCTCGGAATTGGTCAAAAGTGACAGTCAGTGGATTGGCATCTAGTTTATTGTGTAAATTAGCCGTAAAGTTCAACTGGCTTCCGCTATTGGAACATTACCACTTAATTGGAGCAATTGGCCAATTTTCTCTAAAATATTGATTTTTATAGAGAGAAAAAATGTATGGGAAAGTACCTTTCCGCCTGGGTCATTTGAGCCTCTTGTGACAGTTATCCGAAATATTAATGATTTACCAATCTTCTTTGATAAAAATTGGTATTCATTTATTAAGTGGCATACTGATGAATGCCAGTGCATTTTAATTGAATTCAGTTGTCATTATTTGATAGTGTTATGGCTGCACTGGTTTGAATAATAGGTTTAGTTCTGTTGATAATTATAAAATAGTTTAATGTGTTTACCAATTGTAGACAATTCAATATTATATGTCATTTGAATACATATTTAAACCTTGTGAAAGTGTCAGTTTGTTTGTAGATTATTTATGAAATAAATAGCAGAAAAAGCAAGATATTATAGGATTATTATGTAAAATAATTTAGATTCCGGATGTATGATTACATACCGTATTTCCTGAAACTAATGCCCCCAGGACGATGCATTTTCCAAAGGGAGGCATTTATTTGGGTTTGAGAAGGTGTAAGCCCACCATTGATTGTTTGTTCTTTATTCTATAGTAAATAATAAAAGTTTGAAGGCTTGTCATTCATAGAGAGACCCAAATGTAAGAAGTGAAAATTACATTTTACTGTTTGTCAACCTCTACACTACCAAAAGATGATGAGAAAAGTAGGGGTCATGTGTCATATAAGAGCCCATGGGTGCAAGGTGTTTTTCATGTTCATTTTTTTTCTATTTCTATGGTCTTGACTGATTGAGCGAGCATAATTAAGGAATTTTTCTCTCTTTTTTTTTTAAATTATTTACTGGAAGCAATTAGAAAATATTATTTTCACCTGAACTTATTGAGATCCCATGTTTATAAACTTATCCAAACTTATCCAAGTATGATATACTGAATATGAGTGATAATGAGTGAAAGAGAGACTAGAAAAGCTTAAATATATGTAAGCATTGTACAGTGTATGATGGGATGGCCCTGACCTATAACACACTTATTGATGGGGAAATGAAAAAAAGAATATATATATGTGGGTGGGTGGGGAGGGCGTGGGTATGTGCAGGAAATAGCAGAAGCTCGTATTCAACTTAAATGTATTTATTTGGATTAAACAATTTCAAAAGTGGTAAATCATTTTATTTTTCATAAAAACTGCAGCGACGGTCTAGTAGCAGAGTATCCACCTCACATGCGGAAAGTCTTGGGTTTGACCATACCAAATACTTATGTTACTAGAAGCTTTTTCGCTTGGTGCCCAGCATTTGGAGGATAGTTCTAGGTCTGGTTGGCAATGTCAGTAAAATGTGACTGGGCGGGGTACCATACCATGTGTCTGCAACATGGTACTCCATTGTGGCAGCACTTGGAATACTGTCTCCATTGCGATGTGACTGAAATATTGTTGAGACTGATGCTAAACACCATACAACAACGACAACAAAATGTTTTCATTAAAAAATGGTGAGGGGAGGAACATTTATTTGAGGCATTATGGTAGTCATACATGTCGGTATTTGTAATAGACAGTTTGCTATTTGTTGAGTGATTGTGAAGCATTTCAGAGACATTTATGTACCCATGCCTCATTAGCTTGCCATTATTCAGTGTGGTTTTTTACTCATATGAAAAAATTATTAACTTTTATAATCTATTTACAACCCTTACCAATCCTTTGTTGAGATGTTGTTTGTAAATTAGTCAATTATATTTTTGTTTAAAAAATAAAAAACATAAGTTTTCATTTGCGTATTGTGTGACAAGGACACTTTCTTTAATTGTGAAATACAGTTAAAATCTCATTATTGATAATATTTCAGCTGCCATTGTCAAGTAAAATTACTAGATTTTTATGTAATATGATTAACTCTGTTTTGAAAGATTTATAAGAATTGAAAGAAAATGGAGAAAATCTTATGACATTTTATATAATGGCAGTTAAAGAGATCTGTTTATCATGTTTAAGCATGGCTGTGTGCATATTTAGGAATCTTCAAGCAAGATCTGATACCTGTCGAGCATTAAGTTGGCCATATATTGTAAATTACTCCAATGTCCCACTGCTGATGTTCTTCATATCCATTTATATGGGTGCAAATATTCATTTACATTGGTGTAATGTGTTTTTCATATTCATTTACATGGGTATAAGGTGTTTTTTTATTCATTTACATGGGTGTAAGGTGTTTTCATATTTATTTACATGGGTGTAAGGTGTTCTTAATATTCATTTACATAAGTGTAAGGTGTTCTTCATATTCATTTATACGAGTGCAAGTTGTTCTTCATATTCATTTACATGGGTGTAAGGCGTTCTTTATATTCATTTATATGGGTGCAAGGTGTTCTTCATGTTCATTTACATGAATGTACGGTGTTTTTCATGTTCATTTACATGGGTGTAAGGTGTTTTTCGTGTTCATTTACATAGGTGCAAGGTGTTCTTCATATTCATTTATATGGGTGCAAGGTGTTCTTCATGTTCATTTACATGAGTGTAAGGTGTTTTTCATGTTCATTTACATGGGTGTAAGGTGTTCTTCATGTTCATTTACATGGGTGCAAGGTGTTCTTCATGTTCATTTACATGGGTGAAAGGTGTTCTTCATATTCATTTATATGGGTGCAAGGTGTTCTTCATATTCATTTAAATGGTGCAAGGTGTTCTTCATATTCATTTATATGGTTGCAAGGTGTTCTTCATGTTCATTTACACGGGTACAAGGTGTTCTTCATGTTCATTTAATTGGGTGCATGGTGTTCTTCATATTCATTGATATGGGTGCAAGGTGTTCTTCATGTTCATTTAAGTGGGTGCAAGGTGTTCTTCATGTTTGTTTACATGGGTGTAAGGTGTTCTTCATTTATGTGGGTGTAAGATGTTCTTCATATTCATTTATTTGGGTTATTCACGGAAGGATGCTCAGGTTTACTCAGATTCAATCTAAGGTCTTTCTTCACCAATTAAAGTGGATGTCATAATTTTGCAACAAATGCATGTTGAACCTCAATGACAAAGGAATGATTACATGTATTGAAAATTGCAACACTTTTTATGTGATAAAACAAGTGCATCGATTGAATATTTAACATCATATTTATGCCATTGAGGGGTAACAGATGATCAGTTAACATAACCACTCTTTCCTGGAATCCTGGAAGTTTAACCAGTACTCCAGCACACCCCATCTCCGCAAGTAACTGATAACTTTCCAACTTGAATCAACAGTGAGAGATGAATGATAATTAGATACAATGTCGTACATCAGTCGTCACAGAGACTGTTGCCGGGTGGGGATTCGAACTCATGACCCCTGGATTGATAGTCAGATGTGAGCTAATTGGGCCTGAAACAAATACAAAAATTTCCTAAATTTTAGAATTAATTGCAAGTGAACACATCATTTTTTTATGGTACAATGGATAAATGAAGTATTTCTATTTACCACTAAAATAGGCTGTTCAAATGATAACTTATACATGCTTTTTCTCCATGTTTTGTTCACAAAATTGAAATAAAATGTACCAAACAATAATAAAATTAGAGAGTATAATAGAAGTTTAGAGAGTTAAGGGTCCACATGTTTGGATATCCCTCTGTTTTCTTTGCTATAAATGTTGATGAGTTATCATGTATGTTTAAGGAAAATTATGTTTATAAACCTGATACGCTATTTTGAATATGTCATTCTATTTTGAAATGGAACCTACCGTATTAGAGATGACAGCACATTCATCTGTTACAGACATAATACAATACAATATATTCAATATCAATGTGCCACCTGTATTGGACAAGTCTAATTAAAAATAGAATGATGTAGTTTCACAATAGCCATTACCGTTTACCAGTAAGTCTCTATACAAGGTATTGCTTACTGAAGGTAAACATGTCAGGATCATTTTGTTATTTCTCTAATACCCTATCCCCACAATGACCCTCCTGCCCCTTCAGTGACTTTGTCTCCATGATCAGTGCTTGAATAGTTGCCCATTATTGAGTGGATTAAAACAACACCTTTGGCAATAGCAAAACAATATGAGAGAAGGTTGGACAATATGTAACATATCACAAGTCTTGGTCAACATACATGTATTTACTTCAAAAGTAGTGCTGTAACACCGTTTGTTTGCCAACTTTTTTTTAGGAAAAACAGGGAGACATTATACTAAAATATAGTTCCTGTCAGTTTGACTGAAAATATGCTTGTCCATTTCAACTTGACTTGTCTGACTAGCTCGGGTTTTATTCCCATGACATGTCTGTTTCAAAACGTACCTTTTTGGGGACCTGAGTTCGATAAATTTGTTTGCTTATTCTATCACTTCAGATTTGTTAGTGAAGTTGATAATTTTTCTTTTTTTTTTTTAATCAGATGAATTTATAAATGGTATTTTCCGAGTGAGTGTTTCACATAACAACAGAAGTTGCTGGTATCAGAAAAATTATCTATTAAATTTCACCGGTAAACCTGCTTACCAGCCTGAATGTAATTGTATTTTCTTTGAATTTTATATTTTTTTTTTTGACATCTCTTAATTTTTACAGTTATCAGACATAATCACAATGCCACCTTCACTCCATGCAGAGTCCACCTCAGCTTCATGCAAACTTTGCTTCAACTCAATGATTGTGTAGTCAACATATGAAGTCCATCTCAGCTCCATGTGGAGTCCACCTCAGCTCTATGTGGAGTCCATCTCAGCTCCATGTGGAGTCCACCTGAGCTCTATATGGATTCCATCTCAGCTTTTTGTGGAGTCCACCTCAGCTCCACTTGGAATCCATCTCAGCTCCATGTGGAGTCCATCTCAGCTCCATGTGGAGTCCACCTGAGCTCCATGTGGATTCTACCTCAGCTTTATGTGGAGTCCACCTCAGCTCCATGTGGAGTCCATCTCAGCTCCATGTGGAGTCAACCTCAGCTCTATGTGGAGTCCACCTCAGCTCCATGTGGAGTCGACCTCAGCTCCATGTGGAGTCAACCTGAGCTCCATGTGGAGTCCATCTCAGTTCAGTGTGGAGTCCACCTCAGCTCCTTGTGAAGTCAACCTCAGCTCTATGTGGAGTCAATCTCAGCTCTGTGGAGTCCATCTCAGCTCCATGTGGAGTCCACCTCAGCTTTATGTGGAGTTCACCTGAGCTCCATGTGGCATCAACCTCAGATACATGTGAAATCCAACTCAGCTCCATGTGAAGTCCACCTCAGCTCTATGTGGAGTCAACCTCAGCTGTGTGTGGAGTACATGTTGAAAGCCTGCACTACTGAAATATTGTGATGATCTAATAAAAAATTTAATGAAATTAATCCCTTTATTACAATGCAAGCATGTAACTTCAGTATCTAATGATACTGTCAGGTGACTCAGGTGTGCTTTTAAGATATTAATAAAAAAAAACGTCTTTCTCCTCAATCATCATTAACCCTTTCAATAGTTTCATGCATACCATTTACTTTAAATTAAGATTTTATTTGACACTTTTGAATTCATTCAAAACATTTTCTTGAAAAAACAATTTTTTTAAAGGCTAAGTAAATATCAGATTTTTTAAATATCAACAATAACATATATTTCAGAGATCCAGCATTTAGTAACCAGAAATGGTTGCATGATAATGTTGTACATTCCACCAAAAACATTAAATGTTGTGGATTTGCTGTTTATGTTGATAGCAGATGAATACAGGTATAGTATTGTACTGTGTTTAGTATCTCATTTACCAATCAGTCAGTCCTGTCTGCTTGAGACAGTATTTCAAGTGTTGTTACACTGAAAGATCACATCTTACTAGGTGTTTTGTTTTAAACTTATTTATTTTACATCGATTGTGAAACAAGTTCTTACAACTTAAGCAACAAAAGGAATCACGTTCAAAGTCTTCCTGGGTAGAACCAGTATTAAACATATGCAGATAAAGTGTCTTGCTCAAAGACACCGCCCGGAGACTGGGGGTTGATGAGACGGGTTGATAGGCATTTAGGCTTTTACAGTGTTTTATAACACTCTTCATCCGGTTTCTCGACACAAAGCAAGTAAATTAGACCAGCTCTCTCCTGATAGGGAAGTTATATTACCAGTACGGATACCAGTAGCTGTAATGTGGGATCCTGCTTCATAAGCCTATATTATAATATGTTAGCTGATTTATAAACATCTTTACGGCTTTATCTTCCCCGGGCGGCACCCCAGGTAAGTTTTTAGTTAAACTTGAAAACAGCATTTTCAAAGCCATTATAAAATTGCATTAAATATTAAATGAAATAATTTAAGTTAATTATGCAACAAGTTGTACAGTGATATACTTTGATGCGCATTATTTGCATGTTTTACTGGGTACATTTTGTGTTGCATCCAATGATAAAATCTGTCCATTTACAACAAAATAGGAATAAGTTTGCTCAAATATCGTCATTAAGATTTTTATCAGAAATTGTAATGCAAATTATTTATATATATATAGATATATAAATCGTCCTCAAGAGTATTGGATGACAGTAGGGTCATATACAGTTACTTTTGGTCTTTTCAATTCCATACCTTGGTTCATCCAGAGTCATTATTGGTCGCCCCATTCAGGGATATAATTGTTTTGCTTTAAAACATATTGTTAGTTTGTACTAATTTATTTTATTTTGATGGCAAAGAAAGTACAATGCTTTTACTAACTGCTCTCAAATCTGCTTCCAAGGTAGAACAAGTACTGAGTGTTTTTTTTAGAGGAATTGGGTCAAGATGGGGATCCAAACTGCAACAGTTGGCATGAGCAGCTAACACTCTACTTTTTGTGTATCTGCTGTTTTGTTTTAATGTGACATGAAGTATGTTACGATTTTTCAGACACTTATACAATGTTGTTTGCAGACTGCGCTGTTGACCCCAGCACTGAGTTCCATTGTCATTTAAGTATTATAGTAATTACCCAACCAAGTCACATTATACAGTCTGACTCTGGTCAACCAGTCCTAGAACTGTCCTCCATATTACCCATACTTAGAAAAAGGGGCATAACTCTTGATCTGTATTAATTTAGTATTAATTAATAAAAAAGGGTCAGGGTGGCATGAAAATTAGGGAGCAGGCGGGGATGATAATTTTGCAATTAATTTATTATGGCCTTACCGGTATGTTTTTGATTTCAACCCAGGTAATGTTTTTTCGTGTATTAAAAAAAGTATATTATAATATAATAGATTTATAATGAACTGTCCAACTGTAAAGAATTAGTGGGTACAAACCACAACTAATACGTCTCTCCACAAACCCCATTTTTTAACTTACCAATCAATTGTTCTCAGTTGAAAGTTAACTGTAAAAGGAAAAGGTGAAGATCGTCTCAAAAAGTTATAAGCTGCCAATTAAAGTTTTGCTTTCATGCAATAATTGCTTTAAACAAAATCAATTATTCCAGTCAATTAAGAGACTTACATACCCTTGTGATTTTCTTTAATAACCAGTAGTTTTTAATACTTGTGTAACATTTTTTTCTATTCTTTAAAACAATAATTAAAAACAAAGGAAATAAAAGGAGCAAATTGCATAAACAGTTGAGAGCATGCTTAATGATCCCCTGTATATGGTATATGAAGCAACTTTCAAGGTGTGGTCACATAGCCGTTAGTGGACATAGTTGAACGTAGTGGAGGCTAACGTAGTTGAAGGTAGTTTAACGTACCGCCATCAGTACTGAACCGTAGTTGTCCGTAATGCTAACTTGGTATTAACTTGGGTGAGCCGTGATTGTCGATTTGATTTTTGGACATGTTTAAAAGAGCGGTACGTTAGAGGCAAAATTTGCATCCATGATGCTAACGTACTGAAGCGTAGTCTAATGTAGTCTAACGTACTTCATAGCGTACTGAAACATACTCTAGTGTACTCTGACGTACTCTAACGTACTCTAGTGTACCAAGCATGTTTCAGCCACAAATGTAGACAAAATTTCACAGAAATATGTGAGATATCATGCATGTGAAAAACAAGTGCACAATGGCCGTACCATGCGGCGGGCTGGCTGTTATACTTCGTGGGGTGTTGATCAATATACCGTAGTTGGACGTACTTTAGCGTAGAAGCTACCGTAGTCTACTGTACTCAAGCTTAGTCAGATGTACCACTCTGTACCTCTCAGTGGGCGAGCCGCACCCGAATTAGCTTAGTCTAGCATAGTTTATCTTACTTTAATGTGGTTTACCTTACTTTGACGTACTTATCCATACCTTTCTGTGGCTCATCACCCAAATTCTGCAGTACCTTAACATAGTTCAACATAGTTTAACCTAGTTTAACTCTTTACTTCATATAGACACCTTTTGACACCTCTAATATAGACGCCTTTGGAAAACTAATGTAGAAGTTTTTTGAATTATTGGGTGAATTATGTTTATATTAACTGACAGAGTGGAAAACAGTGAAGGAAGTGTTCAGTTTGCTCGTTACAAGCAATCTGAACTTCTGTGATTGGTGCGGGAAAACGCGTATCTATGGAGTGAAGGGTTAACATACTAACACCACATCTGACCCACATTAATCTACACTACGGATCACTACGTCCACTAACGGCTATGTGACCACACCTTTAGAATGCAAAAAGTTGTGTTACACAACTAAAAGCAAGTCAATGTTTCCTGAAAATTAGCTCAGTCGGTTACGCATCTGACTATCAATCCAGGGGTCGTGAGTTCAAATCCCCCGCCCGGCAACAGTCTCCGTGATGATTGATATATGACATTGCGTCTCATTATCATTCGTCTCTCACCACTGATTCAAGTGGGAAAGTTATCAGTTACTTGTGGAGATGGGGTGTGCTCGAGTACTGGTTAATCCCAGGAAACAGTGGTTAGGTTAACTGATCGTCTGTTAGCCCTCGATGGCATAAAAATGATGCTAAATATTCATTCATTCAATAATATATTGTCACAGTATGACAACAGTCACAGTACCTGCACTGAAACCATGTGGTACCTGCAATGAAGTCCTGTGGTACATGAAGTGAAGTCATGTTGTTGTACCTGCACTTTAGTCATGTGGTATCTGTACTGAAGTCATGTGGTACATGCACTGAAGTCATGTGGTACTTGCACTGAATTCATATGGTACACGCACAGAAGTCATGGGGTACCTGCACTGAAGTCATGTGGTGCATGCACTGAAGTCATGTGGTACCTGCACTGAAGTCATGTGGTTCATGCACTGAAGTCATGTGGTACATGCACTGAAGTCATGTGGTATCTGCACTGAAGTCATATGGTACATATACTGAACAGCTATATGGTACATGCACTGAACAGTCCTATAGTTCATGCACTGAACAGTAATATAGTTCATGAACTATATGATTGTTTAGTGCATGAACTATATGACTGTTCAGTGCATGCACCATATGACTGTTCAGTGCATGAACTATATGTCTGTTGAGTGCATGTATCTTATGGCTGTTCAGTGCATGCACTATAAGACTGTTCAGTGCATGAACTATATGACTGTTCAGTGCATGCACCGTACGACTGTTCAGTGCATGAACTATATGACTGTTGAGTGCATGTATCTTATGACTGTTCAGTGCATGCACCATATGACTGTTCAGTGCATGAACTATTTGACTGTTCAGTGCATGCACCATATGACTGTTCAGTGCATGAACTATATGACCGTTCAGTGCATGAACTATTTGACTGTTCAGTGCATGTATCTTATGACTGTTCAGTGAATGCACCATATGACTGTTCAGTGCATGATCTATATGATTGTTCAGTGCATGTACCATATGACTGTTAAGTGCATGCACCATATGACTGTTCAGTGCATGAACTATATGACCGTTCAGTGCATGTATCTTATGACTGTTCAGTGAATGCACCATATGATTGTTCAGTGCATGATCTATATGATTGTTCAGTGCATGTACCATATGACTGTTAAGTGCATGCACCATATGACTGCTCAGTGCATGAACTATTTGTCTGTTGAGTGCATGTACCTTATGATAGTTCAGTGCATGTACCATATGGCTGTTCAGTGCATGTGTCATATGACTGTTCAGTGCATGTGCCATATGACTTTTCAGTGCATGCATTATATGGCTGTTGAATGCATGTACTGTATGACTGTTGAATGCATGTACCATATGGCTATTCAGTGCATGTACCTTATGGCTGTTCAGTGCATGTACCATATGGCTGTTCAGTGCATGCGTCATATGACTGGTCAGTGCATGTACCTTATGGCTGTTCAGTGCATGTGCCATATGACTTTTCAGCGCATGCATTATATGACTGTTAAATGCACGTACTACCATATGGCTATTCAGTGCATGTACCATATGACTGTTCAGTGCATGAACTATATGACTGTTCAGTGCATGAACTATATGACTGTTCAGTGCATGAACTATATGACTGTTCAGTGCATGTACCTTATGACTGTTCAGTGTATGTACCATATGACTGTTCAGTGCATGAACTATATGACTGTTCAGTGCATGAACTATATGACTGTCCATTGCATGTACCTTATGACTATTCAGTGCATGTACTATATGACTGTTCAGTGCATGTACCATATGACTGTTCAGTGCATGTTATATATGACTGTTCAGTGCATGTACTATTTGATTGTTCAGTGTATGTACCATATGACTGTTTATTGCTTGTACCATATGACTGTTCATTGCTTGTACCATATGACTGTTTAGTGCATGTACCTTATGATTGTTCAGTAACATATGACTGTTCATTGCATGTACCTTATGACTGTTCAGTGCATGTACCATATGACTGTTCAGTGCATGTACCTTATGACTGTTCAGTGTATGAACTATATGACTGTCCAGTGTATGTACCATATGACTGTTCAGTGCATGTACCTTATGACTGTTCAGTGCATGTACCATTTGACTGTTCAGTGCATGACATATATGACTGTTCATATAGATATATCGATGACATAATATATATCATTGAGTTCATGTGCCAGGTCTGTTGTTGAGTTATATTGACACCCTGCCCGGCCACAGTCTCCATGATGATTGATATACAACATTGTGTCTCATTATCATTCATCTCTCACTGCTGATTCAAGTGGGAGAGTTATCAGGTAATTGCGGAGATGGGGTGTGCTCGAGTACAGGTTAACCTTCCATGACCCCAGGAAGCAGTGGTTAGGTGAACTGGTCATCTGTTAGTCTCAATGGCATGAAAATGATGCTAAATATTCAATCAATCAGTCAATCAATGTACTCAACAATAGACATAGTTCGCAACTTCAACAAAATCGCTGTTAAGGTCCTCCGTGGCTGAGTGGTCACAAACATTACCAGTACTGAGATTGTGGGTTCGAGCATGGCACAGTCAAAAAGCCATTTGGGTTTTGAACACAACCAAATACAGTCATGGTATTTTAAGGAAGCCATTTGTCGTAAACAAGTTCCTGGATAAATGACGCAATAATTCTAACGACGTTCATGAAACGTTAAATAGTCTTATTATAAAAAAGAACAAGTCTGCTTAAAGAAATCAATTTAAACTTGTCAATTTGAATTTTCGACAAAGAAATGCTCAACGTATTTGTTGAAATTGGCTCAATATCAATATATAAATACCAGCAAAAACAAACAATATACTTATCAAATCTTGCAACAAAATCATACTTTTAAGTTTATTATTTGAAATAATTGGTTTGTTTTGTACAAATGTCGTCATCAATCATCGATCAAATGGGGATTATATTAAAATTGTTTAATAAACTTTTGATAGATTGATAAGTGTGTTATGATTTTTCAATTGATTTTTCTGATTTTGTCCAGTTTTGTTGATATTAGTCATCTATTCTAAAGTATGATTTGACAGCTTGGATTTTATTTTTTTTTACTTCGCGTCTGGAAAGATATTTCTGTAAGCTGTCTCCCCTGTTGTTTCAATCGCTAAAAATGTAATAAAATTAATCATGTGTCTGTTGTTTAATACTTTAATTCTTTGGTTCTGAACATTAGGAATTTTAACTGGCCCTGGTTAACTGCATTGTAAGTGGTGTCTGACTATCAAACCAGAGGCCTTGAGTTTGAATCCCCACCCGGACAAAGCCTCCATGACAATTGACATGCAACATTGCATCTCATTGTCATTTGTCTTTCATCGCTAATTCAAGTTGGAAGGTTATCAATTACTTGCAGAGATGGGTGTGCTTGAGTAATTGTTTACCTTTCAGGAGCCCAGGAAATAGTGGTTAGGTTAGGTTAGATGTTATGGACATGACACTAAGTTTTCACACAAACTGTTAAGTCAGGAGTCCATGCCATTTTGAACACTTTGCATGTTACGGCATATGGCATCAGTTAAACTGGTGCAGGAAGGCCTAAAGATGAATCAGAGAGGAACCACAGTCCTTCCAAAGTTAACATTCTCACATAAATCAGACTTGTAAATTACTGGTAGCAGTACTTGTGGTAAAAAGTATTGGAAATACCGACAGCTGTGATAACAACAATCTTTGTAACAACAGCTATTGTGAAAAATAATATCAGTACAAACAGCAAAGTAAAAGGCAATATTGTTACCAACAGCTGTGATAACAGCAATCTTGGTAGTAACAGCTGTGGCGAAAAGCAATATTGTTACCAACAGCTGTGATAACAGCAATCTTGGTAGTAACAGCTGTGATAACAGCAATTTTGGTAGTAACAGCTGTGGTGAAAAGCAATATTGTTACCAACAGCTGTGATAACAGCAATCCTGGTAGTAACAGCTGTGGTGAAAAACAATATTGTTACCAACAGCTGTGATAACAGCAATCTTGGTAGTAACAGCTGTGGTGAAAAGCAATATTAATACCAGCATTTGTTTTAACAGCAATATTGGTAATAACAGCTGTGGTATAAAGCAATATTAATACGAACATTTGATAAAACAGCAATCTTGGTAGTTACAGCTGTGGTAAAAAGCAATATTGTTGCAATAGCTGTTGACAGTAGTTGTGAAAAATAAAATTTGTACAAACAGCAATGTAAAATGCAATATTAATACCAACATTTGTTATAACAGCAATCTTTGTAATAACAGCTATGATAAAAAGCAATATTGGTAGCAACAGCTGTTGACAGTAGTTGTGAAAAATAAAGTTGGCATAAACAGCAATGTAAAAGGCAATATTAATACCAGCATTTGTTTTAACAGCAATATTGGTAAAAACAGCTGTGGTAAAAAGCAATGTTGTAGCAATAGCTGTTGACAGTAGTTGTGAAAAATAAAATTGGTACAAACAGCAATATAAAAAAACAATATTAATACCAGCATTTGTTATAACAGCCATATTTGTAACAACAGCTGTGATAAAAAGCAATATTGGTAGCAACAGCTGTTGACAGTTGTGAAAAATGAAGTTGGTACAAACAGTAATGTAAAAAGCAATATTAATATCAACATTTGTGATAACAACAATATTGGTAATAACAGCTGTGATTAAAAGCAATATTGGTAGTAACAGTTGTTGTGAAAAATAATATTGGTACAAACAGCAATTTAATAAGCAATATTAATACCAACATTTGTGATAACAGCAATATTGCGCAGCAACAGCTGTGGTAAAAGAAGAAAAAATTGTTAAAAAATATTATTGGTATTTACAGCTGTGAGACCAAACCAACATTTTGGGTTTCTTCCTGTATTACCTTATGTTTTGTTGACATTATTGTAGTTGTCTTAATAGAATACATCAAAAGCAGTTATTAATTTCAGTTTTCAAATTTTTCTATCATAGTTAAAAAAAATTTACAATGGTAAGGATTACATAAATATATAAAAAAAATATAACAGTTTGTCCTGAATTGTGTATCTACCCTAAAAAAAACACCACACTGACTAAAATATAATAGCTAGTCCCAATATATTTCATTAAAGGCTATTTATCGATTAATTACAAGCCTTGATTGGCATTGTACATTCATCTATAATCTAGATTTTGGGGGTTTCTGAGTGCAGAGCTGATTGCGAGTGACATAACTTATATTTGATGTTTTATGATAGCTATCAATTCCTATTTTGGGCTATTGTATGATGTCGTGATCGCACCCTGTTCATTAACTTTGAACTGATCTGTACCTATTTATATCATCTCATTTCTTCAATGTAACAAAGCATTTCCAAACTGTTGGCTTAATAGGAAGATAGGACACTTATGAAGTGTTTTTTAATTTTCTTTAGTTATAGGGCGCACGTTGAAAATTATCTGAAATAGGAATCGGAGACAATGATGCGCTATACGGCAATGAGTGCAGTGACGACATATACATGCATAAAAATAATACAATCAAACAGCGTGCAATAGCGGCAATAAATGTTTTTGATTTTCTGTACACAGCTGGTTGGTAAATGCCTGTTTTTTAATTGCATGTACAACAATACAAAATTAACTTCAATGTTGTCTTGCTATATTTTTTTTTTGTTCAGGACCTTATGCTCAGGATTTGACAGATTAGATTCTATTATTTTTTTGGAAAGAATTATGAGTATTGGAATGAAGAAAGACGTGTGTATGATCTATGTCCAAAGAGGGTAAATCGTAGAGTAATTCTACCTAAATCAAGGATATTATATACCACGGATTTACAAAAGCCTTGGCTCGTATTGCAAAAAGTGTCCGCAGTTCCTTTGATCTAATGTCACATACGTTATCACAGGGTGAATTGTGTCAATTTTATTTCACTGTCACTCCTGACATTCTCGACCTTATCTGTCCGGATTAAATGACCAATTATTTAACAAACATGTAATTTTGTTGTTTTCTAAATTGCTACAGGTAACTGCCTTTAGATGGGTACATTGCGTGATAGGAGAATAATGAAGATCAACGAGAAATTTAACTTTTCAAGAAAATTGGTAGTTTTATGTAAAACACTAAGTTTTGTCTCTTTACTGTTTTACATAAAACAAATTAATTGTGATAAAAGAGCGTTCCTTGTGAGGCCTTCTAGAGATCATGAACCTCTCACAGCTGAGGTTGTAGGTTGTTATGTCAGAGCCTCACTAGGTATTTGCCGAAGGACAGTGGCACTACTCCAATTAATTCTGAGGTCTTCCTACACCAACAAAACTGTATGTGCCATAAATAACCTGTAATTTGTTAATGTTGTTGTTGTATGGTGTTTAGCGTTGCTTTCAACAATTTTTCAGTCATCGCGACGGTGTCTACTTGAGACAGTATTCTAAGCGCTGTCACACTGGAGTATCATGCTGCAGACACATGGTATGATACCCCAACCAGTAACATTATACTAACACCAGGCCGACCAGACCTAGACCTCTCTTCTAAATGCCGAGCGTCAAGCGAGGAAGCTTCTAGTACCATTTTTAAAGTCTTTGGTATGAACAGGCCGGGGATTGAATCCACGACCTTCTGCATGCGAGGCGGACGCTCTACCACTAGACCATGCTGTGGTATGTAATTTGTTAAAGTTAGCGTTAAACCCAATTTAAAAAATTAAAGAAAAAGTTTGAGAATGACGATGATCATGGCTATCTAAGTAGCAACAGGAAGTTCCTAAATAACACCAAACAGCAAAAACTGCAGTATGGTAGGTAGTAACAACGGGTGGATCCAGGAATGTTCTTTAGAGGGGGCACACATTGGGCGCATAGAAGGTCATAGAAATCCTAAGTTAAAATTTAAGGCTTAAGTATAAAAAAAAGTTTCGATTTTTAGAGGGGGGGGGGGGGGGGGGGGGGGGGGGGGGGGGGGCACATACCAGGTGTGCCCCCTCCCCTGAATCTGCCCTTGCAGAATGATATGTAATAACAGCAGTAAGCCTGGACTTATTTCACAAAAATGATCATAAGTCAATATCTTCATTGTATTTTCAAAGTTTGGTCAACGTTGATCAAGTGGTTGTAGTTTCAAATTTTGATCAACGTTGATCAAGTGGTTGTATTTTCAAATTTTGATCAATGTTGATCAAGTGGTTGTATATTCAGAAAATATATTTTAGGTTCATTTGGATGAATGTTTAAAATATTATGAGTAACAGTTACTGTTGGTTGACATTTACCATGATTGTCGTAAAAAATAATTTTGAAACATGAACAGCAGTAAATCTTATCATTAACAATTTGTCTCACTGCTGGGTCAAGTGGGAAAGTTACCAGCTACTCATGAAGATGGGTGTACTCGAGTACTGGTTAACCCTCTAGGATCACAGAAAAGAGTGGTTTGGTTAACTGATCATCTCTGAGTCCTGAATGACATTGAAATTATGCTAAAAATTTAAACAAACAAATATTACATAAACATTACAATCAACACATTGAAAAATCAGACCAGGCTTTGTTTAAAAGTTTATCTGATTATAGTAATTATTTGCTCCTCGTTTTTTAACAATTGTCAGGTGAATATTGAGTATCAATGATCAGGTTTTCTTGTTTATGCTCTCAGGGGTCCTCTGTGACCATGTGGTCTAAGGCGCTGTCTCAAGATCACTAACCTCTCATTGCTAAAGTCGTAAGTTAGAGTCCAACTTGCTCAAAAATCTTTATGTGAGAAAGTTTGCAGTTACTTGCGAAAGGACGGTGGTTCTACTCAGTCTGAGGTTTTCCTCCACCAGTAAAACTGGATATGCCATATATAACCTGAAATGTGTTAAAAAATGGTGTTGAACCCCATTCCAAATTTTTTTTTTTAAAAATGGTTTTGCTCTTATAGGTGTAACCCAACCATTGATTTTTGTTCTTTATTCTATAGTACATAATAAAAGTTTGAAGGCTTGTCATTCATAGAGAATCCCAAATGATAGAAGTGAAACCTACATTTTACTGTTTGTCAACCTCTGCACTATCAAAATATGATGAGAAAAGTAGGGGTCACATGTCATATAAGAGATTTTTTTTCTGCTCAGTGTGTACACTGGTGACAAAGTGAAAGTAAACTTTCGAAATCATGTATTCATACCCCAATTACCAAGCATCAATTTTTTTTTCTAAATTCACAATTCAAACACGACAATGCTATCAAAATGTTCAAAATACATCAATAATGCCATTCAAATAAAAAAATGAGCATTAAAATAAGGAAAATGCATTTTTAAAGAAGAAGAAATGAGGATTATTTATAACCGCCATCATGCGACTTCCCCACGGAAGCACTTCCTTTTGCAATGGTGGTACTATGCCTCATAAATGAAAGATTTGTTATGGATGCAGATCTTCCCTGAGGTTTTAAACTACATTCCTGCCAATTCACCAGTTTCCTGTTGGACAGATAATTACTGATTAATCATTATCTAAGCTAATTAGGATATGGGTCACACAGTGTAGTTAATCACATGTCATAATGAAGTGAGACTGTGATTTGTTGAATGGTCGCCTACAGTCATCTTGTTGATCATACCATTTACAGGCGGGGACCAGTAAGCTCAGTCGGTAGCATGTCTGACTATAATTTTTTGGGCCGTGACAGCCTCTGTGCTGATTGATATACGACATTGTGTCTCATAGTCATTTGTCTCTCACTGCTGATTCAAGTGGGAAAGTTTTTTAGCTACTTGCGGAGATAGATGTGTGTGAGTACTGGTTAACCTTTCAGGATTCCAGGAGCACAGTGGTTAGGTTAAACGATTATCTGTTAGCCCTCTATGGCATGATAATTATGATAAATATTCAAACAAGTTATGTTGACTTTTATCATTGCAGAGTTTCACATTGTCTGATTAGGGTCTACATAGTTTGGCTATGATTATCTGTGAGATTGATTGATTGAATATTAAGCGTCATTTTTATGCCATCGAGGGCTAACAGACAATCAGTTAATCTAACCACTGTTTCCTGGGATTAACCAGTACTCAAACAAACACCATCTCCGCAAGTAACTGATAACTTTCCCACTTGAATCAGTGGTGAGAGACAAATGATAATGAGACTGAAATACTGTTTTAACCCTTTACTTCATATAGACGCATTTGGACACCTCTAATATAGACGCCTTTGGACAAGCTTAGTATAGAAGGCTTTTGAATTATTGGGTGAATTATGTTTATATTAACTGACAGAGTGGAAAACAGTGCAGGAAGTATTCAGATTGTTTGTTACGAGCAATCTGAACTCTTCCTGCACTGTTTTTAAAGGGCTTCGTGATTGGTGCGGTAAAAGGCATATCTAGGAGTAAAGGGTTAAGTAATTTTGAAAACAGGTGTTCTAACAAATGGGTATTTACATGGCTTTTATGAACCCAACTGATTATTTGGATGGCTAATTTGCTGATCATTTTTAGCAACATAAAAGCATATATTTTTTTAGCCTCATCATTTTTTTTTTTCAACTGTTTTTCAACGGTCCAAAAAAATTCTAACATTAGACGCTTAAATATCCATTTGTGTCTTCACTAGGCCTCCTGCTTCCTCCTCTAAATCCACAATTGTGTATTGTACAATGGCGAATCTAGAGGAGGGAACCAGAATATGATAAACCTATCGAGCATGAATGCTCAGATTTAAAGTTACGCTGTACACTCAACACCATCTACACAGGATACTGATATTCATTTTATTAAAGGATGTTGCGAAATGAATTTATGTATATAAGATCAATGACATTGTGTTATTTAATGAAATTGAAATATTGTAAACTCATTGTGACATCACTCGTACAATGAGACGAGGTGACGTTTTAACATCCTGATTAAAAACGTGATGCGAGATGGTTTTAGTATATAAATATTAAATGAACAGTTTTAGTAATTTTAAGGCCATCATTAACATAATCTAAAAGTCGAATTACACTTCATCATTTCAAAATTACCGTGGGCAATGTTTTATTGCATGAATTTGTGACACACGTCTTTCGTTTAATTTCCTCTTTCGTTTTCATTCATACTTGGTATTTACAACTAAAAGAAATTTTTTGCCTATTTGAACTTTTAATTTGTAATGACAAAAAAGTTAAATAACAAAATTGTTGTTTTTTTTTTGTTGAAAAATGCAAGTTTGAAGTGTTTCAACATAACTGTTTTATTTACTTTTAACTTAATTGTTTAAATATAATTTGCCAGGATTTTTCAAAATTTTAAATTTGGCTAGAAAGATTTTTTTCCAATATATTATGCTGATATATACTCACTGACCCTGTATTACTAAAAGGATATCTATTTTAACCAAAATAATATATTGAAAAGGGCTTTCCTAATTTAGGCTACCGGTTCTCGTCTAGGTTACACTAAAATAGATTTCCCTCTTAAAATTGCAACATATTTAGTTGTATATTAAATGAGTCGTGTGATTTCATTTTGATTTAATTTGATCCTTTTTATATGTTTACATGTTGTAATAGAAATTGTACCTTATAAGAAAGTCTGAATTAAGATGTGAAGGTCATCAAGCAGTTTTTAAGTGCTGTCTATTTTTAGAATGGGGGAAATATTTCGTTTAAAGTTTACCACTCCAATTTAACTATCAATTTTGTCATATTTTGGTAGATTTGACATATTTAAAATATTCGGATTCTATTTATTAATGATGATGAGATGGTTTTTATCCACTTGAAAAATTAGTTTATTTCTTAAGGCATTTATAGTGGGTTTTTTTCCTAATATACTCCCTTTAAGTTGAATTTTTTGTTTACTAGGTTAAGGGGTATAAAATATACATGCATATTGATATTTATTGATTAAGTAAAATAGCTTAACATGGTAAATTTTGTTTAAGTAAAAACAGTTTTCTAAAAAAGTTCATGTCATAGCATGCATTGTTTTGTGTACTGGTTGTTTGTAAACAAAAATTGGGGTCAAAGTCATTAAACCGTTTTAAATTTTTTCTTCAGTACTTAAAATTGTACATATTTAATTTTAATTGGGGTTTATTTGATTGTCCTTTGAAGGATACCACTGGGTGTGCATTGAATTCAAGAGAAGGACTTAGATAGCTTTTCCTATAAACCTTTTTGACATAACAATGCAAAGTAATAATTGTGAGTTTGGCCAAGGGTCAAACGTGCATCAAGCCAACCCCATGCTAGCACATCTGAATTGACAAATTCTTAAGGAGACATTTGATTCAATTCTCGTTGCCGACCTTGACTTAATTGTCATCAGAGAACAAAACCTGACATGATCGTTGAAGGATTAAATGTTCATAAATGTTGGTTTTGGACCTGCCTGGACATTGCAGTGGGCGCTTTTATGACGGTACGTGGAGGTATTCGATGGGCAATGGTTAAGGGCTGTAATTGAATTCTTTAGAAAATAGAGAGATGGCGGGAGGCCGTAGGAGAGCACGTTGACACTAAGCTTATATGTCAAGACTGTTAATGATTGGAATGAGATTTACAGTTTTGGTATCAATGACATTTTTGACAGAAAGAGTTTTAAGTCATTTATCATAATAATTTATTATACTTTTATGAGCACGAAAGAGAAAAGCAACAGGAATATAACATGAAAACATATCATCATGCAACGTAATAAGTTATGTAGAACATACATGTGTGAACAATTCAAGCGTTAATGAATGAATGAATGAATGAATGAATGAATGAATGAATGAATGAATGAATGAATTGATGTTTATGCATATTGGTCATGTGATGCCAACAGGAAGTAAGAGTCCTGGCCCACTCTTTTGGTTTTATCCATAGTTTGAAACAACAAGTCAGGTCCGGCTAGCTCAGTTGGATTCAAGGGTCTTGAGTTTGAATCCCCATCTGCCCACAGTCTCGCTGATGATTGATATATGACATTGTGTCTCTTTTTTTCATTTCTCTCTCCACCTATTCTAGTGGAAAAATTATCAGTCTCTTGCAGATATGGGTGTGCTTGTATACTGGTTAACCTTCCAGGATCCCAGGAAAGAGTAGTTAGGATGGTCTTATAGTCCTTGATGGCATAAAAGTGGCGCTAAATATTCAAACAAACAAATTGAATTGACAATTACTGTTTTGGCATACTTTCATCGTGACTGTTTTGTTGTTTTTTGTTTAAGTTTAAATTTCGTAAATTGATAAGATACCGTAAGAAGAAATTGAGATTTAATTATCAAGGTACTGATTTTCAAGTACCGGACATAAATCTATGACATTTATTTTACTTAAAATTAAGGATATGTTTGGGTCTGAACAGATTAAGGTATATTAGTTTTGGCGCTGGGTAAGGATTGAAGATTAACCTCCTTTCATTTTCAGTTTAGCGTAGCCCTAATTCTTTTCTTTACTGATGGTACTCCATCTTGGTTTGTTAAATCGTAAACTATGTTCAAAGAAATGTTGGTGTTATTCAGTCTACGGTCCACAACTACACACTTTAACCACACCATTCCGACTGGTATCTGAGTTTTTGGAAGAAAAAAAAATTGAATTTTAATGAGAAAATACTTACATTTAAATTCAATTTTTTTTGTACTGACTTATATCTGGTTGGAAGTTCATGGTTTATAAGTTCTTAAGAGGCTTTTAGCGTACCTGACATACTTCCTGGAGTGTTCACACCTGATTTTATGTTTTGGACATTTGTTAAACATATTTTGCCTAGTCCAGGTACTCTAGGGCAGAGTGGGGTAAAATACTGTCAGAATCCACTTACAGATCTCTGTTGAGGTTGTTTGTATAAACACCAGCCTGATTTTGCCAGTACAGTCAAACCTGTATAAGTGGTCACCTCTACTAAGCAGCCACTTGTCTTAAGCAGCCACATTTGCTATTTCCCATTTCTATGTTTTCAGAGCAAATTTGACTGTATATTTAAAATGAGACAGGTTTTTTTACTTACATCAGATTTCCAGGTAATGGTTCTTTATATAGCAGAGAGAGACTTCACGAATATAGGACTGCATGTATACTATGTGTGTGTAAACACTGGACAAATAATGTCCAAGTTGGCTTTTTTTGATATTTATCTTAAATTTTTGAAGTCATCTAGTGCTAACAGACAATCAATTAACATCCTGACCACTTTATCCTAGAATCTTTGAATGTTAATAAGTACATGAGCACACTCATATCTGCTAATAACTGATAATTTTCCCACTTGATTCAGTGGTTAGAACTTCATTGAGATGCAATGATGTAGATCAATGTCATGGAGACTGTGGCCAAGCAGGGATTCAAACTCACAACCCCTGGATGGATAGCTTGACAATCTACCAGCTAAGCTCCCCTTCCCCACAATTGTATATAACCCCTCCCCTCTAAAATTATGATTAAATCCCACCCCACCCCCCCCATTCTATATAACTAAAAATTTACTGATTATATATACAAGACCCCCCACCCAACCAAAGTAACATTACATCCTGAATCCTCTACTTATATAAAGTTGAATCTTGTACCTAAATGTGGCTCACAAACACATTATCAACCAATAAAACAGGCCATAATATATGTATGACCTTTATTTATATACTGGTAATACCATAATGTAATATCCTTTTTAAAAAAAAGTTGGTTTTCCATGAAAATGTTAACATATACGGATATAGATAATGATAATGAGGGCACTTTTCTACATTAATTTGAACTTATTTATTTTGTGGTTATTACGTTGGAATTCACATTTAAAATAGGAAAAACTGTACAAAAATACAATATTTCACATTTTGTTGATTTTTTCCCATGGTTCAGAGCTCTCAGCTACTACTTGAATTATTTCCCCCCATCACAAAACTATTTATTTGGTCTCGTAGGAGAATCCACAACTTTCAGTTCAGGGGTGGGGAGGGGTCTGTTAATACAGTGCTTGGAAATGTTCCAAATACATGTAGGTATTTTTCACAATTTTGAAAAAATGATGGTGTTTTTAAATTAGTTTTGAAATATCAAAATGTTGGTTTGGGGGAGTGTGGATTGGAACTGCTAAGATTTGAGAGCCTAATGGGTTCCTTGTGCAAGATCCTAAATCCTGTATTTGTACAATCACCTACTGTCATGTGTATGCATATGTAATTATTTATGTTTAAATAAAGAGCCAAAAGTTTGAAGTAATAAAAAAGTGTTTCCTTGAACATGAATGATACAATTAAATCACTTACATATTAACACTTTATTGAATATGAAATGAAATATAGACAAAAAAAGTCAAACCTGTATAAGCGGTCACCTCTATTAAGCAGCCGCTTGTCTTAAGCAGCCACATTTGAGATTACCCATTTATATGCTTTCAGAGCAAATTAACCTGCATTTAACAACAACCTGTCGTAAAAGGCCACTTTAGCACCTTCCCTTGACTGGCTGCTTAACGTAGGTTTGACTGTATGTCCTAGTATATGAGAAAAGACGGATTATTACGCTTTAATTTCATACTTTAAAATCATTGAAGTGAGTTAATATAACCTAATGGAAGCCATTAGCCATGATGGAACTCCTATTACGCGTGATAATCATGCAATTTTATATTTATTTTGTAATTTAATGTATCATCGTGGTTTGTAAAATATAACATAAAAGCACAACTCCTCATAATTACGTACTATCAATATGATAGCTAAACTGTCCGCAACAAATTGACATTTAAATGTGACGATAAAATATAATTTGTACGTTGTACTTTAAGTCAGTATTGAACGTACATGTAGTTAAGTTCATTGGGTAATGTTAAGAGCAAAAAGGAAGATGTGATTGTGTAATATTAATTTGAATGTTTAATGTCAGGTGTGAGTGTTGACGTCTTCTGTGTGATGAAGTAATTTCTTTTTTTTTTTTTAAAAAGAGAAGAAAAAAAGAGACAACTTAATGTGGAAATAAGAAAAAAAATATTCTGAGAGAAGAGAAATACAGAAGGAAGAGAGAAAAAAAAATATCATCCTCTCACTGCTTCTTTTTCATAATCTTGCTTTGCTTTCCCCTTGTGTTATATCAAAACCATGAAACTCATGATACTTGTCCCTACTGATGTTCTGAATATATTCAGTGTATAATGTGGTCTCAAAGTCTGCTAGTAGTGTAGATGGTAGAGTGTTGGCCGTTCATGCCAAAGGCCGATGTTTGATCCCGGAATCTACCTGACTGCCTCTCTTAAACAACACTATACTGGTTATTCCCAGAAAATGGTACCCGAGAACAATGCACAGTTGCCATTGAAACAAATATAAATTTGAAATAAGGTTTGATTATAACTTTTTGGTCAATATCTATTCATAGCTAAAGTTTTTTGTTTTGTTATTCCATGCCAAATGTAAATGAAATTTTGTTTCTTGCCATTAACACAAAGCCTGGCCTGGCTATGCTTAATTGGCAACATACCTGACTGTCAATCCAGTTTGAATCCCTGCCTGGCCACAGCCTCTGTGATAATTGGGTCATGGCCTTCGTTTTATGGTCTTCTACCTTTTGATATGTGGGAAAGTAGTCTGTGAGTAGCAGAAATATGATATGTCTATAGTACTTACTAACTGCCTAGCAGATCCCAGAAATGGTGACTGGGTATGCTGGTCACCATTAGATAACTGAAATACTGCTAAGAAATGTGGGGGGATATGAATTTAAAAACAATGAGATGATCATTGCAACAAAGCAAAAAAAAACTGTCAAGTTGAAATGTCATGTCGAGTAAGAAAAGTCGAGTGTCTACTTAGAAAGACAAGTGTCTAGTAAGAAAAATCAAGTGTCAAGTAAGAAATTTAAGTGTCGAGTAAAAAGTTGAATGTCAAGTAAGAAAATCGATTGTCTAGTAAGAATGTCAAGTGTTGAGTAAGAAAATTGAGCGTCAATAAAAAAAAGTGTCGAGTAAGAAAGTCGAGCCCAAGCAGTACATTTCATCACAGTTACCAAGAGATACATTATATGTAATAAAAATACTTCATAAACCTGTTTGTGCAGATAGTGTTAACAAGCTGTGAATTTATTCAAAACAATTGTATTTGATAAATTCATTACACTTTATCATTCTCAAATTGTACGCATATCAATCATTTTTATTGCCGATGATTAATACATGCGGTGGCAGGTATTCGTAATTAACTTCATATCTATAAAAACAAAATTCAATGTACGTGCCAAGCAGCTTACAGTTTAAAGTAAGTAATGTACATTTCATGCCCTTCACCAAATCAATCCAATTTCAATTTCCATAAAAACAAAATAACAGATGGGTTAATTGTGACAAAAATGAAACGCGTAGCACACCTGCTTTGATCATTTTTTTTATAGCGAATTACGTATTATAACAATAAATAATTCTAAACATACAAATGATTGTTGTGTAAGTAATGGTTAAATATATTTAAGTTGTATTAATTTATATAAAGTTATTTTACATTGAGTCTAATACACATGCTCAGGGTGTTTCCTTTACTGGTATATTGATTCATTGATTGAATATTAAGCATAATTTTTATGCCATCAAGGGCTAACAAACGATCAGTTAACCTAACCACTGATTCCTGGGATCCTAAAAGGTTAACCAATACTCTAGTACAACCCATCTCTGCAAGTAACTGATAACTTTTCCACTTGAATCAGCAGCGAGAGACGAATGATAATGAGACACAATATATCAGTCATCACTGAGACTGTTGCTGGGCAGAAATTCGAACTCACGATCCCGGGATTGATAGTCAGACATGTTATTACTGATATATCTTTGCTCCTCTGGGTTCTAAGACTATAACATGTGCTGGTGTTATTTGTTTGAATATTTTGTCATCATTTTTATGCCATTAAGGGCTAAGAGGAATATTTCACCAGAAGTCCTGGAACATTTACAAGTACTCCAGCACACCCATCTGCCAGTAACTGATAACTTTCCCACCTGAATCAGCAGTGAAAGAGGAATGGCAATGAAATGCAATGTCCTATATCAATCATCATAGAGACTGTTGCCAGGCAAGGATTTGAACTCTGAACCCATGGATTGATAGATGTGCTATCGACTGAGCTAACTATTCCCTGATTGGGTTTTAAGCCTTTTACATGCGCTGGTATTATTTTGTTGACAACAATACTGGGGCAGTCTACTATTGTGACAGACATGGAAGATCTTGGTAGTTTGGATTGGTCATCTTAGATTAGTAAAGCATCTGTATTTAGCTTGTATCTAAAGAAACACATATTTATAAATATCTACATGAAATTTATGAACCATAATCTTATACAACTAAAAAGTTCCTTTGTACATGCATTTTGCGCATGTGCCTTGCATTTACCCAGGAAAGGTATTTCTAAGAATTGTCTAAAAACATATTTTTTTGAACTGTCCAAGACAACAGGAAATTTTCCATTTGAAATTAATCCAAAGAGAAATGATGATTCCTTAAGAAAACGGAGATTTGTATACTATCTCATTAGCAGATGGAGATTTTGTCCATGATTCATCTCCTTAACTGCTAATTGAATTTTAATGAATCTTTGGAAGAAATATAAGAATAGAGTCTAGTTGTGCATTACAGTAGTATTTATTTATTGTCTCTTTGATTTTAAAATATATTCTCTATGATATTACTTAATTATGTAAAAGAGAACAGTTAGATGTACAATTTGACGTCACCTGAGACTTTGTCTCGAGGGACCTTTTGTGATCGCCTTTTGTCCGTCGTCGTCCGTCATGCGTCCGTAAACAATTGACATTTTCAACTTCTCAAAAAATGTAAACTCAATCATAATGAAATGTTGTATGCAGCTTTGGTACCTAAGGATGAATCAGAATTATGAATTGCATAGTCCCCACCCCACTGGGGCCTTGGGAGCCGGGCCAAAACAGTCGAATTTAAGGTAAACTTTGAAAATCTTCTTCTTACTATAGGAAGCACTGGGAAATAAATGGTGAGCATGATTATTGACGTATAAGGGTCCTTTTTAAAAAATTGTGAATTGCATATCTCTGGGTCTCACGGTTTGGCCCTTGGGATTGGGCCTACTTTACTAAATTTATATAAGAGAAAATGACAAAAAACATAATTTCTGATGACTGAATAAACTCATTTGAATGGTTTTCGGTGTGACTTGTTGTTGCTGCCGTGATGGTTAATGCTTATGTTTTATTGACAAATCTGGTGACCATGGGCCTCTTGTTTTGATGTACATTACAAAAACAATTTCTTGTTGTATATGGGACCCTTTGTCAAGGCTTGTTTGTGTCCATTTCCGAAAGTTTCTTTCCTAAAGTTTCTTTTTATAAGTGATTTTAATTCTTGTAATTCTGTTATTCAGCTCAAATCTTCTAGGGTCGTGAGTTCGAATCCCCCGCCCGGCAAAAGTCTCCGTGATGATTGATATACAACATTGTGTCTCATTATCATTCGTCTCTCACCACTGATTCAAGTGAGAAAGTTATCAGTTGCTTGTGGAGATGGGGTGTGCTCGAGTACTGGTTAATCCCAGGAAACAGTGGTTAGGTTAACTGATCGTCTGTTAGCCCTCAATGGCATAAAAATGACGCTTAATATTCAATCAATCAATCAATCAATCAATCAAATCTTCTAATTCTGTTACTGTAATTAGGTCAAATTAAATTGACAAATTAATAAATTATCAATAAATCAAGTGGTTAAAACAAACAGACAGATATCATGATGTAAGTTTACCAATTTGTGATTAACCCATCATTAGGGGGCAAATATGACAGTATTATTACACCCTGTATGTAATTTTCTCCAGGTAGCATGGATTTGATCTTGTGTACGATTTTGCCTGTCAATTTATATGCAGCAGTTATATAGCAACCCGAGCTATGAGCAGTTTTATTATTAATTGATTATTTCTCCTCTATCAGGTCCTGGTTGTAATTTCCATATTAAGGAACTTTATTATCTAACTGACATTAATTTTGACGAGGAACATTAAAGCAATAATTCTATAGAATTACAAATGGTTGTGATAATTAGGCCATGCCTGCAGTTGATGAGTTAAAGCATAACAAATTATGTCATGGTCCTTCAATAATGAACTGACTTACATGTGCAAAAATGGCTTTTAATTTATATAACCAGTGGGAGGGATATAAACAGGGGGAGGAAGGGGAGGGGGATGGTTATATATTTTTTAACAACTTTACAAGTCAGACTCAATGTCTTCCTGGTTAGAAACTGTATGCAGATAAAATGATTTTATCAAGCACACCACACATTGCCACCATGGCAAAGGATCGGACCAACAACCCTATGAGACTGTGTCTGCAGCTCTGCCTCAGCATCATGCACTCTACATATGTTTTATTCGATAGATAGACTATAATGTTGTTATAAATTATACACTATTTATAGACTAGAATAAAACTGGACAGACTCATAGGGTACATTATCTAAAATAAAAAACAATTGATGTTGGAGCGTTAAAATGATTACTTTCACTGGTTTGCAACAACATTTCCATTATCCATCAAAGGTGGTACGATGAATTGGTCAACCCCTCTGCTGTTGATGTTGCCATGATTAAATAACAAAATTCGAAACAGAATTTTAGGACTTTTGCAAGGTGGATTAACACAAACTGCTCTTGCTAGACGTTTTAACGTCAACCATTCGAAAATATCTTGACTTGTTCAACACTTCAACAACTCCGTATCTAACCATCCACAACCAAGTGCAATGCCTGTAACGCCATGTCAGGATGTTTTTATTTGTCAATGGCATTGCCAAATCGCTTCTTGATGTCATCATCGACGGCAAGCGTAGTTGTCAGTACAAGGGGTTGACTAGTTCACCATAACGCAGTAACAAATGTATCATTGTGGGATTATGGGATATGTTGTTGCAGACTAGTGACATTACCCGTTTTAACACCACAGCATCAATGTGCATGGCTTCAATGGGCATCGCTACAATGTGCATGGCTACAATATGCATGGCTACAATGGGCACGGCTACAATGTACATGGCTACAATGTACATGGCTACAATGTGCATGGCTACAATGGGCATGGCTACAATGTGCATGGCTACCATGGGCACAGCTACAATGGGCACATCTACAATGTGCATGGCTACAATGGGCATGGCTACAATGGGCATGGCTACAATGTGCATGGCTACAATGGGCATAGCTACAATGTGCATGGCTACAATGTGCATGGCTACAATATGCATGGCTACAATGGGCACGGCTACAATGTACATGGCTACAATGTACATGGCTACAATGTGCATGGCTACAATGGGCATGGCTACAATGTGCATGGCTACAATGGGCACAGCTACAATGGGCACAGCTACAATGTGCATGGCTACAATGGGCATCACTACAATGGGCATGGCTACAATGTGCATGGCTACAATGGGCACAGCTACAATGGGCATCGCTACAATGGGCATCGCTACAATGTGCATGGCTACGATGTGCATGGCTACAATGTGCATGGCTACAATGTGCATGGCTACAATGGGCACAGCTAAAATGGGCACCGCTACAATGTGCATGGCTACAATGTGCATGGCTACAATGGGCACAGCTACAATGTGCATGGCTACAATTGGCACAGCTTCAATGTGCATGGCTACAATGTGCATGGCTACAATGTGCACAGCATCAATGTGTATGGCTTCAATGGGCACAGCTACAATGTGCATGGCTACAATGGGCATGGCTACAATGTGCATGGCTACAGTGTGCATGTCTACAATGGGCATCACTACAATGGGCATGGCTACAATGTGCATGGCTACAATGGGCACAGCTACAATGGGCATGGCTACAATGGGCATGGCTACAATGTGCATGGCTACAATGGGCATGGCTACAATGTGCATGGCTACAATGTGCATGGCTACAATGGGCACAGCTACAATGGGCATGGCTACAATGTGCATGGCTATAATGTGCACAGCTACAATGGGCATGGCTAAAATGTGCATGGCTACAATGGGCACAGCTACAATGTGCATGGCAACAATGTGCACGGCTACAATGGGCACAGCTACAATGTGCATAGCTACAATTGGCACAGCTTCAATGTGCATGGCTACAATGTGCATGGCTAAAATGGGCACAGCATCAATGTGCATGGCTTCAATGGGCACAGCTTCAATGTGCATGGCTACAATGGGCACAGCATCAATGTGCATGGCTTCAATGGGCACAGCTTCAATGTGCATGGCTACAATGTGCATGGCTACAATGGACACAGCATCACTGTACATGGCTTCAATGGGCACAGCTACAATGTGCATGGCTACAATGGGCATCGCTACAATGGACACAGCATCAATGTGCATGGCTTCAATGTGCACAGCTACAATGTACATGGCTGCAATGGGCATTGCTACAATGGGCATGGCTACAATGTGCATGGCTACAATGGGCACAGCTACAATGTGCACGGCTACAATTGGCACAGCTTCAATGTACATGGCTACAACAGCTGCACTGTTTTCCACTCTGTTAGTTAATATAAACATGATTCACCCATTGCTGATACGTGTTGAATTAATGTTTTCAATATTAAAGGTGTCCAAAGGCATCTATATGAAGTAAAGGGTTAATATGTTGTCGGTGGTTGAGATGTTACTGAATAATTTGTTACCTCCTGGATTGGTGTCAATTGGTGATTGGCATTGGTGTACGCTGAATTATGCATAAAATGGTACTCAGAATTATACATATATTGTTACTCTGGATTATACCTCAGAACTATGCACATCCTTTCCATGTACGTAAAGGAAAAATGTACTCGATAATGTTGAAGAATCATAGTAGCTATACAAATACCATTTGATAATTTTTTTATTTTTTGTTCAGGAAAGGTTTCAGTATATTTTAGTAATGTTATTTTTCATTATTAATATTTTATAGTTGTGTAGCCGATGGTGTCACAATTATCAGCTAATAAGTCCCTATCGAATATCAGATTTCTACAGATGGTCTTCAGATTTAGTATCATTTCTGCTTCGAATTTTTGTCATTTTCATTTTTGCAATTATTTGATATACCAACCACAGAGCATCACTGACATAGTGTTGAGACATGTGGTTTGTTTCTAGTTTTTAGTGTTTTTTACTTGCCAAGTTTTATCTTTGAGATATTTTTTTGTAATTAATAATTTTTTTACAATATTTCAAGGAAAACATGTTAGCATTTATGTACTTTTATTGTAATAAAACTGGCAAGTTTTTATATTTTTCATTTTTAAGAAATTATAATTAAGTAAAAAATGAAATAAATAAAATGAAATATGCAACCTTCATGCTTCTATAATAAAATTTGTATAACTTTTAAGCGGAGCTTTTTGTGATAGGACAGAGGTCAGTATAGCAGAATAAAGTGATTTAGTTTATACTAATTTATTTTAGCTTAATTGCGATGAAAGCTCAAAGCTTATATGAACAGCTTTCAAGTCTGCTTCCTGGGTAGAACCAGTACTGAGTGTTGTTTTATGAGAGGCATCTGGTTGGGCTGGGGATCGAACCCACAACCTCTAGTGTGAGTGACCAACACTATCCATTACACTATACCACCGCTCTTATAAAGTGATTTGTACTTGCAGATTTATGTAATGTTCTGCAGTTAAACTCACAACTGGAACATCTGTAGCAAATAAATCCTAATTTATGAACAATTATTAAAAATTATTTAGTGGCATTATTTTCATTTTATAAACATTGTCCAGAACAGAAGTGTATGGTTTGTATGTAACATTTGTAAAACCACACAAAGTTTGAAATGCTGAATCCCAACACACTGAACATATAACAGAACCTCCCTGACATAAGGTCATTATAAATTAATTACTAGATTATCATCCCCGCCTGCCCCCTAACTTTCATGAGGCCCCGACCCTTTTTATTTTCACAAAAAAAATATATAAAAAAAATGCGTTAGATCAAACAATGGTTCAACTCAAATTCATGCTGATGAACCAAAAATATTCTTTCATTTATAAAAGTCATCTTACTCACCCCATTGTAATAATACTCTCATAATGTTATTAAGAGATAGGAAGGAGTGGTGGGAAATTGTCACAGAACACCAGTGACTGGTAACAAGACATGTGTTTATGGCACCTTTATATACCAGAGCTATCTCTCATTATAAAAAGATACAGCAGGTATTGTATTTCTGTCTGATAAATTAAATAACCTTTTACTCCTAACTTCTTTAGTTTCAAGAGATATCGCCCAGATGAGATTATGTTATACAATTTGCCAAATTAATCTGAAATTGTGTATGGGAGGCTGCCAAATCAAAGGAACAACTGTAATGTAGTCTCAATGTTTCAAAATGTGTGTTTTTGTTGTAAATCTTCTCTATTCCTGTTATACAAGCTTCACATTACAATTAGAAAATATCTCAAAAGTGAGAAGATCTGTGAATTTGATCTTTTTATATAATGAAATAGTGGAACTTGACTATCTCCAGTATGGAAGTTTCATGCTTTTATTTTGTTTAGTGCTGTAGCTTTTTTTTTTTTTTTTTTTTTTAAATTGGCTTTAAAGCCATTTTAAACACAATTCAGGTTAAATATGGCATACTGGCATCCAGTTTTATTGGTGGAGGAAGACTTCAGAATGAGTCTGAGTAGAACCACCATTCTTTCAAACTGTCTCACTTAAAAATTTTGGAGCTACTATATACCATTTAACCTATTGACTGTGCTGAAATAATACATCTCAAACATGGTGTGTATACTATATACTATTAAACCTATTGACATACTGAGACGATACATCTCAAACATGGTGTGTTGACCATATACTATTTAACATATTGACAGTGCTGAGATGATACATCTCAAACATTGGTGTGTTGGCTATATACCATTTAACCTATTGACATACTGAGATGATACATCTCAAACATGATGTGTTGACCATATACTATTTAACATATTGACAGTGCTGAGATGATACATCTCAAACATGGTGTGTTGGCTATATACCATTTAACCTATTGACATACTGAGATGATACATCTCAAACATGGTGTGTTGACCATATACCATTTAACCTATTGACTGTGCTGAAATAATACATCTCAAACATGATGTGTTGACCATATACTATTTAACATATTAACAGTGCTGAGATGATACATCTCAAACATGGTGTGTTGGCTATATACCATTTAACCTATTGACATACTGAGACGATACATCTCAAACATGGTGTGTTGACCATATACTATTTAACATATTGACAGTGCTGAGATGATACATCTCAAACATGGTGTGTTGGCTATATACCATTTAACCTATTGACATACTGAGACGATACATCTCAAACATGGTGTGTTGGCTATATACCATTTAACATATTGACATACTGAGATGATACATCTCAAACATGGTGTGTTGACCATATACCATTTAACATATTGACAGTACTGAGATGATACATCTCAAACATGGTGTGTTGACCATATACCATTTAACCTATTGACAATACTGAGATGATACATCTCAAACATGGTGTGTTGACCATATACCATTTAACATGTTGACAGTGCTGAGATGATACATCTCAAACATGGTGTGTTGACCATAAACCATTTAACATATTGACAGTGCTGAGACGATACATCTCAAACATGGTGTGTTGACCATATACCATTTAACATATTGACAGAACTGAAATTATACATCTCAAACATGGTGTGTTGACCATATACCATTTAACAAATTGACAGTGCTGAGATGATACATCTCAAACGTTGACCATATACCATTTAACATATTGACAGTGCTGAGACGATACATCTCAAACATGGTGTGTTGACTATATACCATTTAACCTACTGATAGTACTGAGACGATACATCGCAAACATGGTGTGTTGACCATATACCATTTAACATATTGACAGTACTGAGATGATACATCTCAAACATGGTGTGTTGACCATATACCATTTAACATATTGACAGTGCTGAGATGATACATCTCAAAGATGATGTGTTGACTATATACCATTTAACCTATTGATAGTACTGAGACGATACATCGCAAACATGATGTGTTGACCATATACCATTTAACATATTGACAGTGCTGAGATGAAACACCTCAAACATGATGTGTTGACCATATACCATTTAACCTATTGACAGTGCTGAGATGATACATCTCAAACATGATGTGTTGACCATATACCATTTAACCTATTGACAGTGCTGAGATGATACATCTCAAACATGGTGTGTTGACCATATACCATTTAACATATTGACAGTACTGAGATGATACATCTCAAACATGGTGTGTTGACCATATACCATTTAACCTACTGACAATACTGAGATGATACATCTCAAACATGGTGTGTTGACCATATACCATTTAACATGTTGACAGTGCTGAGATGATACATCTCAAACATGGTGTGTTGACCATTAACCATTTAACATATTGACAGTGCTGAGACGATACATCTCAAACATGGTGTGTATACTATATACTATTTAACATATTGACAGTGCTGAGATGATACATCTCAAACATGGTGTGTTGACCATATACCATTTAACCTATTGACAGAACTGAGATTATACATCTCAAACATGGTGTGTTGACCATATACCATTTAACAAATTGACAGTGCTGAGACGATACATCTCAAACGTTGACCATAAACCATTTAACATATTGACAGTGCTGAGACGATACATCTCAAACATGGTGTGTTGACTATATACCATTTAACCTACTGATAGTACTGAGACGATACATCGCAAACATGGTGTGTTGACCATATACCATTTAACATATTGACAGTACTGAGATGATACATCTCAAACATGGTGTGTTGACCATATACCATTTAACATATTGACAGTGCTGAGATGATACATCTCAAAGATGATGTGTTGACTATATACCATTTAACCTATTGATAGTACTGAGACGATACATCGCAAACATGATGTGTTGACCATATACCATTTAACATATTGACAGTGCTGAGACGAAACATCTCAAACATGATGTGTTGACCATATACCATTTAACCTATTGACAGTGCTGAGACGATACATCTCAAACATGGTTTGTTGACTATATACCATTTAACCTATTGACAGTGCTGAGATGATACATCTCAAACATGGTGTGTATACTATAAACTATTTAACCTATTGACAGTGCTGAGACGATACATCTCAAACATGGTGTGTTGACCATATACCATTTAACATATTGACAGTACTGATACAATCTGAGCTTTTCTCATATAAGTTAGCGCAGTAGTGTAATGGAAAGAGTGTTGGCCTTTCATGCCAGAGGGTGCGGGTTTGATTCCCAGCTTGACCAGATTTTCTGACTTTAATTATCGTTTAGTACAATGATACTTCACATTACACTGCAATACATTTATAGAGATATTTTCCTGGATATAAAGTCTTAAAGATGTCCTCTTATAGCACAACTTTACGATCATATTCACTGACTTATCCATTTTTTTAAGCTTTAACTGTATGACACTCCAATATCTATGTGTTTTTTAAAAGGGTTTCCATTCCACCTATGTAATGCTATGTTGCCCAAGAAAGGAAATGATAAATCAGAGATACCACCTTAATTATCTATATGGTGAGGTTAAAAGTGTAATAAAAGTAGATATGATCCCCAAACATTGATGGCGAACTTCCAAACCATTGTCTACCTCAAATTTATCTCATTATATGGGCTTGAACTCCGTATAAGATTTATAATTGCATCCCTGGAAAGCCCAGAAAGATTCAGGATTTCAATTGGCTTTCCAGCCTCTATGTAAAATG
Source organism: Panopea generosa (assembly GCA_029582155.1). Taxonomy (NCBI): domain Eukaryota; kingdom Metazoa; phylum Mollusca; class Bivalvia; order Adapedonta; family Hiatellidae; genus Panopea; species Panopea generosa. The sequence goes on from CM055897.1 coordinate 71,937,984, forward strand.
AAAGTCAAGATTTTTGGTGTTGGTGCGGTGAAGGAAGGATAATAATCGTTGGAAGTATAGAATCATTATAGAAGGCTATGATTTAACTAGGTTGATAGCAAGAAAAAAAAATTGAATGACTTTCAGCAAGTTGTACTTTATTACCACCTCTTTGATTGGTTTCAGAATATTTTTGAGCTAGAACAACTGATGTTCCACAAGTCATTCAACCTCTTACCAGATTTTCACCAAATTTGATGTGAAGGATTATTCAGTGAAACACTCAGGTTTGTTCAAGTCATGACCCTGGAGTCAAAATTGACCCGCCACAGGGGCTTATCAGTTTTGTTTTTAAATTTAATGAATCTGCTTTGAAACTGCAAGGCCAGCAGCTGCTGTTGAAATTTTTTCATGAAGTATCAACTCATGATGATTTTGGGGTCAAAATTGGGCCGGCCCTGAGGGCTTATCAGTTTTACATAGGGAAACTTTAATTTAATAATCTTCTCAAAAACAGACCAGCTAAATGTGTTCATATTTGGTATGAATGATCCCTATGCGAGATGGGGTGTCAAAGGTTTTGTTTTGTTTTCAAATAAAGGAGCTAGTTTTTTTAGGTCCAGTAGAGGGACTTTGAATACTTGCATAAGAATGCTATGGGTAAAAAAAAATAAATCATTTTCATTTTATCATCTAAAAGTTCATGAAAAGAAGCGACTAGCAATCGAGTGAGCAACTTTGAGTGGGCTAATTTGAACTTCTTGTGTTTGTAATGATATCACATACCTTAAATGTGTGACAAATTTCTAAGAAGTGATGTTTTCCATGAAGCTCTCACATGAATCAACTGACATTCCCTAACACTTTTAAACCACACCTATAATATTTTATTTAATTAACTTTTCACATTTTCTCAAATTATTTCACAGTCTTGCAAACTGAACTAGGGAGGTCACTTACTCAGTCTCTGTATCTTAAAAATTAGAAAAAAAAATAGAAATGGCAAACTGTATCATTAAAATTTCATTATTTAAGAGCCATAGTTTTCTAGATTTCCTACAGTGCTCACTTTTGGGGGTATTTAAGTGTTGACATTTCTGAATAAAGCATCGAAAATTAAAGTAAGTGGTAAAATTCCATTGTTGATTGGTTTATTTTAAAAAGAAAATTGATTAAAATGCTCATTTTTACCCAAATAAGCATTTTATACAAATTAAAGCAGTAAAATACTCATTTGAAGAAAAATGTGTCTGGAGCACTGTTCCTAGACTATATAAAACAAGTACTATATCCTCATTTTTACTGGTGTGAATATGCGACATTTGACTTATAGTGCTAGAGAATCTGCCTCACCTGCCAGGGTTGCAGGCTTGATCCCCTCACAGGTTCTGCCAAAGACTTGAAAAATGGTAACAGAAACTTCCTCTCTGGCTGCTCTTCATTTAGTACTTAATGTAGGATTGGTTAAAGGCTGTTTTCAACATAAAGTGACTGATTGGTAATCATACCATGTGTCTTTGGCATGGTGCAGCTACATGATGGTACTTACAATTCTGTTACCAAGGAGACATGTGCTACTTAAAAACTGTTACCAAGGAGACATGTGCTACTTAAAAACTGTCTGCAGTAAACACCATTGTGATATGAGTGTGCTCATAATATTGTCTCTAGCAAACACAGTTGTGATATGAGTGTGCTCATAATACTGTCTCTAGCAAACACAGTTGTGATATGAGTGTGACATTGCTTATAATTCTGTCTCCAGTAGACACAGTTGTGATATATGTGTAAAGGTGCTTATAATACTATCTCAAGTAGACACAGTTGTGATATGTGTGTAACAGTGCTTATAATACTGTCTCTAGCAAACACAGTTGTGATATGAGTGTGACATTGCTTATAATACTGTCTCTAGCAAACACAGTTGTGATATGAGTGTGACATTGCTTATGATACTGTCTCTAGCAAACACCATTGTGATATGAGTGTGACATTGCTTATAATACTGTCTCTAGCAAACACCATTGTTATATGAGTGTGACATTGCTTATAATACTGTCTCTAGCAAACACAGTTGTGATATGAATGTAACAGTTTTTATACTGTCTCTAGCAAACACAGTTGTGATATGAGTGTGACAGTTCTTATACTGTCTCCAGCAAACACAGTTGTGATATGAGTGTAACAGTTCTTATACTGTCTCCAGCAAACACAGTTGTGATATGAGTGTGACATTGCTTATGATACTGTCTCTAGCAAACACAGTTGTGATATGAGTGTGACATTGCTTATACTACTGTCTCTAGCAAACACCATTGTGATATGAGTGTGACATTGCTTATAATACTGTCTCTAGCAAACACAGTTGTGATATGAGTGTAACAGTTCTTATACTGTCTCCAGCAAACACAGTTGTGATATGAGTGTGACATTGCTTATGATACTGTCTCTAGCAAACACCATTGTGATATGAGTGTGACATTGCTTATACTACTGTCTCTAGCAAACACCATTGTGATATGAGTGTGACATTGCTTATAATACTGTCTCTAGCAAACACAGTTGTGATATGAGTGTAACAGTTCTTATACTGTCTCTAGCAAACACCATTGTGATATGAGTGTAACAGTTCTTATACTGTCTCTAGCAAACACAGTTGTGATATGAGTGTAACAGTTCTTATACTGTCTCCAGCAAACACAGTTGTGATATGAGTGTAACAGTTCTTATACTGTCTCCAGCAAACACAGTTGTGATATGAGTGTGACAGTTCTTATACTGTCTCTAGCAAACACAGTTGTGATATGAGTGTGACATTGCTTATAATACTGTCTCTAGCAAACACAGTTGTGATATGAGTGTAACAGTTCTTATACTGTCTCTAGCAAACACCATTGTGATATGAGTGTGACAGTTCTTATACTGTCTCTAGCAAACACCATTGTGATATGAGTGTAACAGTTCTTATACTATCTCCAGCAAACACAGTTGTGATATGAGTGTAACAGTTCTTATACTGTCTCCAGCAAACACAGTTGTGATATGAGTGTAACAGTTCTTATACTGTCTCCAGCAGACATAGTTGTGATATGAGTGTGACAGTGCTCATTATACTATCTTGAGTGTAATCATGCTTATAATACTGTCTGTAGTATACACTGTTGTGATATGAGTGTGACATTGCTTATAATACTGTCTCCATTAGACACAGTTGTGATATGAGTGACAATGCTTATAATACTGTTTCTAGTAGACGCTGTTGTGATACGAGTGTGACAGTGCCCATTATACTGTCTTGAGTGTAACAGTGCTATTAATACTGTCTCAAGCAGACACAGCTGTGATATGAGTGTGACAGTGCTTATAATACTGTCTCTAGTAGACACTGTTGTGATATATGTGTAAAGGTGCTTAACATACAGATTTAAACAAAAATACACCAACAAATGAATATGCAGAATGAACCTAGAACCTTGATACCTGCAAAGCTGCAGAGTTTCAGCAAATTCTGTTGTATTACTCAAATTGTCGCTTCTTACAACATGCGTGAGCCACAGATCTCCAGTAGACACAGTTGTGATATGTGTGTAAAGGTGCTTAGCATACAGATCTCCAGTAGACACAGTTGTGATATGTGTGTGAAGGTGCTTAGCATACAGATCTCCAGTAAACACAGTTGTGATATATGTGTAAAGGTGCTTATAATAATGTCTCCAGTAGACACAGTTGTGATATGTGTGTGACAGTGCTTATAATACTGTCTCCAGTAGACACAGTTGTGATATGAGTGTAACAGTGCTTATAATACTGTCTCCAGTAGACACAGTTGTGATATGTGTGTAACAGTGCTTATAATACTGTCTCCAGTAGACACAGTTGTGATATATGTGTAAAGGTGCTTATAATACTGTCTCAAGTAGACACAGTTGTGATATGTGTGTAACAGTGCTTATAATACTGTCTCCAGTAGACACAGTTGTGATATGAGTGTAGCAGTGCTTATAATACTGTCTCCAGTAGACACAGTTGTGATATGATTGTAACAGTGCTTATAATACTGTCTCTAGTAGACACAGTTGTGATATATGTGTAAATGTGCTTATAATACTGTCTCAAGTAGACACAGTTGTGATATGTGTATAACAGTGCTTATAATACTGTCTCCAGTAGACACAGTTGTGATATGAGTGTAGCAGTGCTTATAATACTGTCTCCAGTATACACAGTTGTGATATGAGTGTAGCAGTGCTTATAATACTGTCTCCAGTAGACACAGTTGTGATATGATTGTAACAGTGCTTATAATACTGCCTCTAGTAGACACAGTTGTGATATATGTGTAAGGTGCTTATAATACTGTCTCAAGTAGACACAGTTGTGATATGTGTATAACAGTGCTTATAATACTGTCTCCAGTAGACACAGTTGTGATATGAGTGTAGCAGTGCTTATAATACTGTCTCCAGTAGACACAGTTGTGAAATGAATGTAACAGTGCTTATACTAATGTCTCCAGTAGACACAGTTGTGATATGTGTGTAACAGTGCTTATAATACTGTCTCCAGTAGACACAGTTGTGAAATGAATGTAACAGTGCTTATAATAATGTCTCTAGTAGACACAGTTGTGATATATGTGTAAAGGTGCTTATAATACTGTCTCAAGTAGACATAGTTGTGATATGTGTGTAACAGTGCTTATAATACTGTCTCTAGTAGACACAGTTGTGATATGTGTGTAACAATTCTTATAATACTGTCTCCAGTAGACACAGTTGTGATTTGTGTGTAACAGTGCTTATAATACTGAGACATTGTTGTGGTATGAGTGTGTTATCGATTTCGGTCCATTTTTCCTTTTATCAACAGGATGACCCCAATTATCAGCCAAACACGAGGGTTATCATTGGATAGTTGCTAACAAGCTCATTTCAGTGTTACCACTCAGAGTTTGTCAGATTGAATAAAAGGGAAGGTTTGTTAAGAAATTCTAATTTTCTCTGATAAATAAAATGTGGGAAATTTCCATATATTAGATATACATATATATATCAAGCAGATTGTTCTTTAACTCGACACAAATCAAGAAAATGCCTCCATTTTTTTTCTATTATGAAATTCCCTGGAAGAAAAGATGTATTTTTTTAATTTAAAACGTGAAATATGTATGTGGTTTAAGTGAATTACCAGTTTTATTTTATATTATCGTGTGAATTTTTAACTTGTACGGTTGTGAGTGGCATGAATGACCAGGATGGGGATCAAACCCACAACCTTCTGCATGCGAGGTCAACACTATCACTAGATAGAGTGGCGGTCACCACAAGTAAGCATGCAAGATTTATTGCTCACAAATACCAATAGATATTCCAATAGTATCAACTGTTTTTATTTTATGATGGTAAACAATGAAATTCCCATTATAATGTCACTGTTTTAACATGCTGATGATAAAAAAACAAAACCCTCATTGTTACAGGTAACCTGATCTTCTGCAAATACCATGGCAGCCTGTGACAACATGTTTGATGTGGTGATAGTGCTGACACAGTTAGTCACTCTGCTTGTACTGAACATTGATTGGCAGCAGTGGTGTCCTGAATCATGGACACAGCCAGCATGTAGTTATTGTTCCATGCAGGAAGCCATTACTGAGTAGTCAAACATGCCGCCTGTATCCCGGAGATTCAGGCAGACATATAGATGGTAACAATGGGTCAGTGTCCACAAAGTTGACCTAATCTCTTATAACCACATTCCCAAGTTATCTGCCACAAGCTGATAGTACAACATGTCTTATCTACAATATGGTGTAGTCTCGCGGACAAACTGAACTAACTTGTACGCTAGTTATGGAATATTTACATCATTCTGCTAGTTAAGTATGCACTGTCTAGGTTTACCTATACTGTGCTTATATATGGTCTCACCTTTACAACAAGTGGTTACTGAAAAGTTACATGTAGTTTTGTTTTCATTTAAAAAGAAAAAAAATACACATTCCATACAATAAAGTGTACATGAAGTGCTTCTTAATGGCAGTTTATTAGGTAATATTACTTCAAATGCCTAAAAAATAAAAAAAAAATTTGAATTAATACAAAGTTTTTTATTATCAGTAATACAAATAATACATATGATGGTATTTCAAAACGTGACAAAAACGATATTTTGAATGGAGTGGTGAAATCAACATTCTAAAAATAGATAACACGCAAATACAGCTTAATGACCTTTACTTTGTCATACAAATTCTTTTCAAGATTAAATAAATTGTGCAAAAAGCAACCAATATGACGAATCAAATTGAAATAAAAATGAAACCATGTGATTCATTTAATATGTTACAAATTACGATTCAATTTTAAACGAAAAGTCCATTTTAGTGTAAACTGGGTGAGTAGGTCAAGATAGGAAATGTTATTTTGGCATGTTTAAATAGATATCATTACAGCAAAACAGGATCAGTGATTATTATTAAGGCATTATATATTTGGAAAAAAAGTTTTGGCCCATCTTAAAATTTGAATAATCCTAATATAGCTCCTGTAAAATTGCATTATGTAAAAAGCACACTATAGACGTGGACAATTTTTTTCTATCTTAAGAAATGGCTGTATGTTATGCCCAGTATTTCCTGTCCCTACCCAGGATGTATGTGCAGTGGACCCCAGGACAGTGAAATAGGTGAGTTGGATACCACAGCGAAAATACAGTCTACATGGGTAAAACTTCCTGTTCTAGCATTATTACTGTTTGAATATTTAGCTCATTTGTATGCCACCAATGGCTGCCAGACACCTGGTAAACCTAACCACTCTTTCCTTGGATCTTGGAATTTAAACCAGTACTCGAGTACACCCATCTCCCCAAATATCTGATAACTTTCCCACTTGAATCAGTGGTAATACACAATGTCATATATTGATCATTATGGTGACTGCATGTGGCCAGGCGAGGATTCGACTCTTGCATTAATAGTCAAGACGCACTACTGACTGAGCTAACCAGGTGAAGATGTAAGATGGTAGTGCCTGATGATGCATTTATCCATGTACAAATGTTAACTCAGAGGTACCAGTACTCCATACAGGCTTCTATAAGATTCATACTTGGTTCTTGAATCGTTACTAAATTGCAGTTTTGAAAAAGAAATTGTCTTCTTTGTTTAACCTTTTACTCCATAGATACGCATTTTCCCGCACCAATCACAGAAGGCTTTTTAAAATAGTGCAGAAGAGTTCAGATTGCTTGTAATGAGCAATCTGAACACTTCCTGCACTGTTTTCCACTCTGTCATAATTCACTCAATAATTCAAAAGCCTTCTATATCAGAGGTGTCCAAAGGCGTCTATATTAGAGGTGTCCAAAGGCGTCTATATTAGAGGTGTCCAAAGGCATCTATATTAGAGGTGTTGAAAGGCGTCTATATTAGAGGTGTCTAAAGGTGTCTATATTAGAGGTGTCCAAAGGCATCTATAATTTAGAGGTGTCCAAAGGCGTCTATATGAACTTATGAAGTAAAGGGATAATGATTCAAGAACAAGGTCTTGATCTTTCCTATAATTTTAAAGGTAGTATACCAGGCAAAATTATAATTTAAATGTCTAAAAAATGTATACAAGGCATCTCAATATCACTAAATAAAATACAAAAGATTTTGGTATTTCAAATCTGCCAATGTAACAAAAAGATATTTTAATCAGAGTAACAAAATTGAAACGAAATCACCATTCTAAAAACACACAGCACTTAAATATACTGCTGATATGTCTCCACCTCTGCATTCAAACTCTATTTAAAATGTAACATATTCTGTGAACCAGTATGGCAGATCAAATTAAAATATAAATCAAATCGCACTTGAAACATCACAAAAGTGGGAATTCTATTTTAGTCTAACCTGAGCACATATGTGGCCAAGTTTGGAAATACATTTTCAATACATTATATTGGAATGACAGGATCAGTGGGCCATAATAAATAAATTGCTAGATTATCATCCTCGACCGCCCCTTAATTTTCATGCCATCCCAACCATAAAAAAAAAAAAGATTGGAAAAACATCAAAAATTTTCAAAATAAAAATAAGAAATAAAAAATAAAATCCTCCCACCCTGCTCATTTTTAAGAAAAAATTGGATGATAATCTAGAAATTAATTTATAATGGCCTATAGGCATAATTATATAATTACATAAGACTAAAAATGATTTAAGACAATTTTGAAATCCTGATATTCTTCCTTTAAACATACTTTGTAATTAACCGTAATTAGTCCAGTAAATAAAGATGACATTGCAATTTTTTATATTTCCGCCTGAAACACTTCCTGCAAAGTGGTAGGTAAATACAAATAGCAGGTGATGTTGAATTCATTCATTACCATTAGCACCAACTGCATGGGAGAATAATCCTGTTTCTGATTACCTCTGTCATTCGCCTGTAACAAAATGAAATATCGTGTGCCACCTGTTGGAAGCAAACTGTGCCTGGAACCAGTGAACTATTTTGTGCCACTTGTTGTGGTTTCCTGTTCAGCATCCAACAGATTTGTTATCAGTTTCTGTGAAATACTGGTCCATGCAAACATGTGCTGTTGTGTTGATTGACTTGTATAAACAAATACCTGCACAGGTAATGATCTAAAAAAAAAAATGTCTATTTCCTTATCGCATGTTTGCATGCTATCAATTAAACACCAGATAATACACAGATTTGGCATGAAGCGCAATTATTTATAAAAATGTTTCTTCACCCATTCAGCATCATTAATGAATGGAACATGCTCAGTAAAAATGTCATAAATTTTACTGTTGGCATAATCAGAGTAGAGATTATTTGTTCTCAGGTAAAGCCAGGTGATCCATCAGAGCTGTAACTGTTCGGCCACATAGAGGAGATAGTACTTATCAGACTGAGGGGTTTATTTCTTATATTGCACGCCTATATCAGAAAATATGCCATCTCCGAGCTTATCCCTTTGTTTATTTGCTCTACATGCCAAATTATGTGGCCAGGTAGATAGCTTTGAAGTTTTGAATGAATGTTTCATTCAAGGTGTGTTGCAAGGTACATTTACAAGTTTATTGTGTGGGATAGAGGTGATTTAGGAGGATGTGCCAAATGTTGGGCACTTTGTCTTGTTGAGGGAGGGGCTCATTGTCTTGTATGATATCTATTGTTCAGGGTGTTTTGTTTTTCTTTGGGGTTTTTTTATTGTTTTTTTTTTAAATTTTTATGAAGTCAGCATAAATTCTTATACAAGCTAAGCAATAATTAAAACAAAAATCAACAGATTGCTTTTATCTGCCACTGAGTATTAAGGCAAGTGGAGGCAGTTGCCTCTTTAAATACTTTCAAAAGTAAAAAAAAAAATCATAAAGCATCATTTTAACCTTACCAATGTTTCAAGGAATCCTTGAAGGTTAACCAGTATTCAGCCACATACCTCTCCACAAGTTACTGATAACTTTCCCACTTGAATCAGCGGTGAGAGATGAATGACGAGACACAATATTGTATATCAGTCATCACTGAGACTGTGCCTGGCTACCAATATGAAGACTTAATCTAATAAAAACCAACATTGCAGTAGACAATAAAAAATTTCTAATGTTAACCTATTTATACGCGAAAATGATAATAATGTTTAACATTTAGATGGTATTTGTACTTTGAATAAATTGTACTCATTTTGCAAAAAGAAAATTGTTTTCGCTATGACCGATTTTTTCTTTCGTTCATTTAGAGCAAATGTGGAAACCCTATATATGACAGAGAAATGTCAGCTAAAAGATTTATTAATTTTGTAACCTATCATACCTTCAATTGGTCTTTTACGTGTTTCATTTTAATATCCTCATTAAATCAAACAATCTGTGACAAAATGTTTGTATCAAAGGTTCATCGAGTGGAAAAAGAGTATTATTGCATTTTGACAAAAAAAATTGTGTTGATTGGTTTCTGTTGTATTGTATTATTGTCATTCCGTTTTTTTATGTTACTATTGCTTCTCTATTTCAAAGAGAGAGATAACACGAGGGAATGATAAAAAATGAAATTTTTAAGGAAGCTCATTTAATTTTGATTCTGCAATTAATAGAGACAATTTTTTGAATAATTTCTGTGATTTGCTTTAGTAAGATGACTTTTTTTATCAGAACAAGTTCCAGTTCACGTGTGTTTTTGCTTTAAATATAATATATCATTTATTTACATCTTTATTGCATTTTACACTGCTTTAATTCAAGGGAGGTGGGGGGGTGGGGGGACTATGGATGCACTGATCCCAATCATGTACATGTGGTGCCTTGGACTTTAATTTTTTTTTTTTTTTCATTTATTTAATAATACTTTTGTGGGTCCTCTATGGCAAAGTTGTTTAAGGTGCTGTCTCAAAATCACTTACCTCTCACCGCTAAGATGGTAAGTTCAAGTCCCACTCGCTCCAGAATCTCTATGAACTCTACTTGCGGAAGGACAATTGCTCTGCTCAGGTTCATTCTGAGGTCTTCTTCCTCCAATAAAAATGGATATGCCATATTTAACCAGAAATGTGTTAGTTTGTACTAATTTATTTTAGCTTGATTGTGATGAAAGCTCAGAGCTTATAAACATGAACCGCTCTCGAGTCCGCTTCCTGGGTAGAACAAGTACTGAGTGTTGTTTTATGAGAGGCATCGGGTCGAGCTGAGGATCAAACCTCCATGTTACCTCTGGCATGAGCAGCCAACACTGTATACATTATACTACCACACTGTTTGAAATGTGTTGAAATGGTGTTTAAAAAACCATTAAAAAAACAATAATAATACTTTTGATACAGAAATAACACATATATTGATACAATGTGTTGATGATTGGCACGTTTCTATTTGATCCCAATAAATCTCCTATTTCCAGTATCATGGATAATTCCTGCTGTAGATTTGAGATTTTACAGTGAAGTACAGGCACTGATAAACTTATCTATTATTTATCATTATTTATCTATTTATCATTTCACAAATAGCAACCACTAATAAATTTGGATGCATGTTTGGATACTTCAATGAAAATTTATGGGAAATTTTCTTTTGAAGTCTATTGTTCAGGACCTGGTTAGGGTAAGTCTTAATTGGGTTGATAGATATGGATTAGCCTGGTGTTCCGCAATTTCTCTGTCTCATTTTTGTTTGCAATGCTTTTAGAGTAAATGGTTATGCTCACAATCATATTATTGTGTTAGATATATAATAGTTTAAAGATTTTAAAGTTCCATTGTTGACCATGGGTTCCTGGTGGGTTTATTAGTTATAATGATATAAATGAGAACTAGATAAATATGTTAAGAGTCTTTCATAACACAGGGTTGACACAAAGTTGAACAGACTAGAAATAAACAATTAAAAGATCATTTCCTTACTAATTGTTCTATTCTCGTTATGGCTTAAGTGACAGCCATGGTCAGTTTTATCAGTTACTTAATTATGTTAATGTGTTTGGTTGTATTTACTAGGAAGTGAATGATTGTAAGTTTCCATACCGAGGTACCTAGTATGATTTAAGTGTGATGAAAATATACAAAACTGCTCAGTGTATTTAAGATAAAAACTTGTCCCAGAGTACTGGGAAAATAGTGTATAGGGCTGTCCCAGAGAACTGGGGAAATAGAATTTAGAGTGCCCCAATGGGTTGTATAATGGAATTTAAAGCTGTCCAAGAGTCCTGGATGGTGGTTTTTAGGGGTCGGTAATGGTATTTAGGGCTGTCCAAGAGTTTTTTTGGGTAATGGTTTTTAAAGCTGCCCCAAAGTGTTGTATAATGGAATTTAGTGTTGGAGTAATGGTATTTACAGCTGTTTCAAAATGTTGGGTAATAGTATCTAGAGATGTCCCAGAGTGCTTGGTAATGGTATTAAGGGATGTCCCAGAGTGTTTGGTAATGGTATTTAGAGATGTCCCAGAGTGTTTGGTAATGGTATTAAGGGATGTCCCAGAGTGTTTGGTAATGGTATTTAAGGATGTCCCAGAGTGTTTGGTAATGGTATTTAGAGATGTCCCAGAGTGTTAGGTAATGGTATTAAGGGATGTCCCAGAGTGTTTGGTAATGGTATTTAGGCATGTCCTAGAATGTTGTATAATGGAATTTACAGCTGTTCCAAAGTGTTTGGTAATGGTATTTAGGGATGTCCCAGAGTGTTGGGTAATGGTATTTAGGGATGTCCAAGAGTGTTGGGTAATGGTATTTAGGGATGTCCCAGAGTGTTGGGTTATGGTATTTAGGGATGTCCCAGAGTGTTGGGTAATGGTATTTAGGGATGTCCCAGAAAGTTTGGTAATGGTATTTAGGGATGTCCCAGGGTGTTGGGTAATGGTATTTTGGGATGTCCCAGGATGTTGGGTAATGGTATTTAGGGATGTCCCAGGGTGTTGGGTAATGGTTTTTATGGATGTCCCAGGGTGTTGGGTAATGGTATTTAGGGATGTCCAAGAGTGTTTGGTTATGGTATTTAGGGATGTCCCAGAGTGTTGGGTAATGGTATTTAGGGATTTCCCAGAGTGTTGGGTAATGGTATTTAGGGATGCCCCAGAGTGTTGGGTAATGGTATTTAGGGATGTCCCAGAGTGTTGGGTAATGGTATTTAGGGATGTCCCAGAGTGTTGGGTAATGGTATTTAGGGATGTCCAAAAGTGTTGGGTTATGGTATTTAGGGATGTCTCAGAGTGTTGGGTAATGGTATTTAGGGATGTCCCAGAGTGTTGGGTAATGGTATTTAGGGATGTCCAAGAGTGTTGGGTTATGGTATTTAGGGATGTCCCAGAGTGTTGGGTAATGAGATTTATGGATGTCCCAGAGTGTTGGGTAATGGTATTTAGGGATGTCCAAGAGTGTTGGGTTATGGTATTTAGGGATGTCCAAGAGTGTTGGGTAATGGTATTTAGTGATGTCCAAGAGTGTTGGGTAATGGTATTTAGGGATGTCCCAGAGTGTTGGGTAATGGTATTTAGGGATGTCCCAGAGTGTTGGGTAATGGTATTTAGGGATGTCCAAGAGTGTTGGGTTATGGTATTTAGGGACGTCCCAGAGTGTTGGGTAATGGTATATAGGGATGTCCCAGAGTGTTGGGTAATGGTATTTAGGGATGTCCCGGAGTGTTGGGTAATGGTATTTAGGGATGTCCCGGAGTGTTGGGTAATGGTATTTAGGGATGTCCCAGAGTGTTGGGTAATGGTATTTAGGGATGTCCCAGAGTGTTGGGTAATGGTATTTAGGGATGTCCCAGAGTGTTGGGTACATGAACATGTATTATTATTTACTAGTAGCAGTTTTTCAACACTGTTGAAATAAATAGTTTCCCTCCATGTCATAGTGTAAGTTTACAGGTCTGCTGTATGTAAGTTTACAAGTCTGCTGTATGTAAGTTTACAGGTCTGCTGTTCATTGTGACCTTTGGAGTTTGTGCCCTTTGTTGAAATAATGATTTAGATTAGATAGAACACAGTGCATTTTGCATATTGACTTGATAAAGAGATATTTGGGATTCAAAGTGCACCTTGATTTATGGCTTAAATCCCTGATAACTATGCTTAACTGTGCTTTATCAAGACAGGTCATGAAGAACTGGACAAACAAACAGGCCTTTTCTATCACTGCCCAGTGACCTGCCTGTTGATGGTCAGTTTGGATTGCTGTAAAGAAGAAACATTATCTGTATCATGATGAATGACAAGATAATGTATCTGTTTGTTTGAGTAGCACACAACTTTTTATACACCTGTCTCTTTTTTCTGGATTAGGAAGTTGTTGAATCCATTATGTGTTAAGTATGGATTTTAATAGCCTGCCCTTTTTCTCACACTTCAGGTCCTGGATTTGAGCCCAGTTAAGTTAAAAATCTTCTTATGTGAGAAAATTTTCCAAACTGTGAGTGGTTCTGCTCAGTTTTATTCTGAGGTCTTCCTCCACCATAAAATTAGTGATACATTATCGGGAATCAGTTAAACCTTTTACTATTCTTCATCTAAGACAATTACTACTTCATTTGTTGTTTTTTTTTTTTTTTTATTAGGCTTCACGACTGGAAAGGCTCACAGGTGGGGTTGGGAGGAACATATTATGAAAATAAGGGACTTATATTATTTACTGAAAAAAATGAGTGATATTGGAGATTCAGCATGGTATGATTGATTGATTGATTGATTGATTGATTGATTGATTGAATATTTAACATTATTTTTATACCATCGAGGGCTAACAGATGATCAGTTAACCTAACCACTGTTTCCTGGGATACTGACAGGCTAACCAGTACTAGAGCACACCTCACCTCCGTAAGTAACTGATAACTTTCCCACTTGAATCAATGGTGAGAGATGAATGATAATGAGACACAATGTCGTATATCAATCATCACGGAGATTGTGGTCGAGCGGGAATTCGAACTCACGACCCCTGGATTGGCAGTCAGACGCACTAATGACTGAGATAGTCGGGCCTGGCCCCAGCATGGTATGAATATCTTTTCAAAGAAATGTCGTATATGTAATAAAAGCTTGATTATTCCGAAGTGCACAGTCATGCCAATAAATAAAATGAATTACGTCTGATGATGGATGTGTTTAAATGATCTAAATACTTATGCAATGATAAATAATTTGATAAATGAACTCCATGGATAAATCTATTTTGAAAGGGGTTGTCGAATGATTGGTATTTGAAAATTATTCATATCGAGATATCTCTAATTTCATTTTATCTGTAAGTAATACTGGTTAACGAAGGTAGGAACTATATCGTTCGATGAATTATAAAATTATTATGTCTGTAGACAGCCCAGTGCTCTAGTAACTTGGTCACACTGCACATGATACAATAACAGCCCGCAGCTGTGCAGCGTATTACGATTACGTTGATGCATTGTGCAATACAAGAACATTCTTATAAAGAAATATACAACTTTCTGAGATGAAAAAAAAGAATGCACAGATGGTTCACGTAGTAGCTAAATACTTAATAACTTAATAACTACCCCCCCCCCCCCCCCCCCCCCCCCATTCCTCGTGTCTACTTTATTGAGGACAGTAGGTCAGTGCCATCAAAACTGTGGCACATTATGTAACTTTGGTATTTTAAAAGTCCCTACCAGTTTCATTGGTGGGGACTATAAATTTGCCCTTCTTCTGTTTGGCATCCGTCAATTCATCCGTTAATATACCACATTCAGGAGCTTTTTTTTTTTTATACATATGAGGTATGCCGTCACAAAACCATATCCAGATAAATGGGTTGAATTTTTTATTGAGATTTGAATTCATCACTGTCATGTCTGGTATCAATGATCATCTTCATGCTTAATATTGTCATAGGGTCCTCGGTGGCTGAGTGGTCTAAGGCGCCATCTCAAGATCACTTACCTCTCACCGCTATGGTCGTAGGTTCGAGTCCCGCTCGCTCCAAAAAACTTTATGTGAGAAAGTTTCCAGTTACTTGCGGAAGGATGGTGGTTCTACTCAGTCTGACTCAGTCTGACTCAGTCTGAGGTCTTCCTCCACCAGTAAAACTGGATATGCCATATATAACCTGAAATGTGTTGAAAATGGCGTTAAACCCCATTCAAAAAAAAAAAAGGTTCGAGTTCTGTTTACCCTAAAAACTTTATGTGAAAAACTTTATGTGAGAAAGTTTGCCAGTTACTTGCGGATGCACATTGATTCTACTCAGATTCATTCTGAGGTTTTCCTCAACCAATAAAATTGGATATGCCCTATATAACCTGAAATGTGTTGAAAATAGTTAAATAACTTAAAAAAAAACCCAAAAAAAACAGTCACAACTCAATATAACCCTGACATTAACTCAGCTCATGAGATTCAAAACACAGCCAAATGAGTAGCATGAAATTTTTTTTTATACTCAGTACTCAATATCGGTTTCTGTTAAAGTTTATTATTGACAAGTTTGCTGTTAAAGTCACTTCTAGCAGCTGGGCTCGATAAGCTCAGTCGGTAATGCATCTGACTATCAATCCAAGGGTCGTGAGTTCAAATCCCCGCCTGGCAACAGTCTAGATGATAATTGATATACGACATTGTGTCTCATTATCATTTGTCTCTTACCGCTGATTCAAGTAAGAAAGATATCAGTTACTTGCAGAGATGGGGTGTGCTAAAGTATTGGTTAACCTTTCAGGATCCCAGAAAACAGTGGTTAGGTTAACTGATCGTCTGTTAGTCTTCGATGGCATAAAAATGATGCTAAATATTCAATCAATCAATCAATCACTTATAGCAATTATTTCTGATACACTGTTACTGCCTTTTAATACATTAGCTATAATAAGGCACCTGACATCATGTAAAAAACATTTATGATCCCTGCAGTTTTGAGATAAGTAACTTAAAGGTCATTTTAACCGCATGATACTAGATATAAGATGGACATTTTCCAGTAGCTTAGTTTTTGAGCTATACACTAATGATCTACTGAACCGACCCGTCATCTAGAATCTGTACATGAGGACAGTCCATGGTGAGAGTCAGAGGATCCGGGTTTGTGATAACTAAAGTCAAGGTCACTAGATTCAAATATTGAAAAAAAGGTGTAGAAATTACATGCTTGTAAATGGTAATTAGAATATTTTGTTTACATGTAAGGCATAACTTCTGTTTTCCAACAGCTAGCACGCCCCTTGTGGGGTGAGTGGTTTAACGTCTGTCTAAAGATCACGTTTACTTGTATCTCTCAACTTGTGTTGGTCATGGGCTCAAACCCAGATCTGTCCAAAGACGACCTTGCTGAAAAAATTTGCATGTTATTTAGTATATATATTGATTTATTTTTTAGTTGATTGCAATGAAAGCTTGGATCTTAAATGAACCACTCTCAAGTCTGCTTTCCTGAGTAGAACCAGTACCGAGTGTTGTTTTTTGAAAGGTCATCGGGTTAAGCTGAGACCGAACACATAGTCTCTAGTGTGTGTGGCCAATTCTCTATCCACTGCACTACTGCCACACTTTGCTTGTCTGATGAATTCAGGTTCCTCTACCAATAAAACTGGATAATGTATAATATATAACCTGCTCATAGTCTGTTCCTTCCTGCCTCCAACCCTAATTGAGCTGTAAGTGTCCTATATCCCTTGCTTACAAAGTGTTAATTTACCAGTAGCAACAGTGATGACATTTACAAGAATGTCTGGATTGTTGCTTTTTTAATAGGGTTAGCACCATTTTCAACACATATTATAAGTTACACATGTCATCCAGTGTTATTTGCGGAGAATCTGAGAAGAACCAGTCCTTGCACAAGCGATTTTTCTCACATGATGTTTTTGACCAAGTTTTTGGACCTCAAACCTGCAACCTCAGCAGTGAGAGATTAGTGGTGTTTAGAAAGCAACTCAAACCACTCAGCCATCAAGAACCCATGGTATAACCACTCAGCCACCAAGAACCCCGGGTATAACCACTCAGCCACCAAAAACCCTGGATATAACCACTCAGCCATCTAGAACTCTGGTTGGTCTTTAGATAGCAATTTAGTCTACTCAGCCAACGAGAACCCTGGGTTAGTCTTGAGTTAGCAACTTAAACCACTCAGCCACCAAAAACCTATGTTGGTCTTTAGATAGTATTAAATCACTCAGCCATTGAGAACACAAGGTTAGTCTTTAGATAGCATTAAACCACTCAGCCATTGAGAACCCAAGGTTAGTCTTTAGATAGCATTAAACCACTCAGCCACCAAGAACCCTAGGTTACTCTTTAGATAGCATTAAACCACTCGGACACCAAGAACCCTGGGTTAGTCTTTAGATAGCATCTTAAACCACTCATCCACCAAGAACCCTATGTTGGTCTTTAGATATCATTAAACCACTCAGTCACCAAGAACCCTGGGTTTGTATTTAGATAGCAACTTAAACCACTCAGCCACCAAGAACCCTGGGTTAGTGTTTAGATAGCATTAACCCACTCAGCCACCAAGAACACTGAGTAAGTCTTTAGATAGCATTAAACCACTCAGCCACCAAGAACCCTTTGTTGGTCTTTAGATAGCATTAAACCACTCAGCCACCAAGAACCCTGGGTTAGTCTTTAAATAGCATTAACCCACTCAGCCACCAAGAACACTGAGTAAGTCTTTAGATACCATTAACCCACTCAGCCACCAAGAACACTGAGTAAGTCTTTAGATAGCATTAAACCACTCAGCCACCAAGAACCCTTTGTTGTTCTTTAAATAACATTAAACCACTCAGCCACCAAGAACCCTGGGTTAGTCTTTAGATAGCATCTTAAACCACTCATCCACCAAGAACCCTATGTTGGTCTTTAGATAGCAATAAACCACTCAGCTACCAAGAACCCTGGGTTAGTCTTTAGATAGCATCTTAAACCACTCAGCCACCAAGAACCCTTTGTTTGTCTTTAGATAGCATTAACCCACTCAGCCACCAAGAACCCTGGGTTTGTCTTTAGATAGCAACTTAAACCACTCAGCCACCAAGAACACTGAGTAAGTCTTTAGATAGTAACTTAAACCACTCAGCCACCAAGAACCCTATGTTGGTCTTTAGATAGCATTAAACCACTCAGCCATTGAGAACACAAGGTTAGTCTTTAGATAGCATTAAACCACTCAGCCATTGAGAACCCAAGGTTAGTCTTTAGATAGCATTAAACCACTCAGCCACCAAGAACCCTAGGTTACTCTTTAGATAGCATTAAACCACTCGGACACCAAGAACCCTGGGTTAGTCTTTAGATAGCATCTTAAACCACTCATCCACCAAGAACCCTATGTTGGTCTTTAGATATCATTAAACCACTCAGTCACCAAGAACCCTGGGTTTGTATTTAGATAGCAACTTAAACCACTCAGCCACCAAGAACCCTGGGTTAGTGTTTAGATAGCATTAACCCACTCAGCCACCAAGAACACTGAGTAAGTCTTTAGATAGCATTAAACCACTCAGCCACCAAGAACCCTTTGTTGGTCTTTAGATAGCATTAAACCACTCAGCCACCAAGAACCCTGGGTTAGTCTTTAAATAGCATTAACCCACTCAGCCACCAAGAACACTGAGTAAGTCTTTAGATACCATTAACCCACTCAGCCACCAAGAACACTGAGTAAGTCTTTAGATAGCATTAAACCACTCAGCCACCAAGAACCCTTTGTTGTTCTTTAAATAACATTAAACCACTCAGCCACCAAGAACCCTGGGTTAGTCTTTAGATAGCATCTTAAACCACTCATCCACCAAGAACCCTATGTTGGTCTTTAGATAGCAATAAACCACTCAGCCACCAAGAACCCTGGGTTAGTCTTTAGATAGCATCTTAAACCACTCAGCCACCAAGAACCCTTTGTTTGTCTTTAGATAGCATTAACCCACTCAGCCACCAAGAACCCTGGGTTTGTCTTTAGATAGCAACTTAAACCACTCAGCCACCAAGAACACTGAGTAAGTCTTTAGATAGTAACTTAAACCACTCAGCCACCAAGAACCCTATGTTGGTCTTTAGATATCATTAACCCACTCAGCCACCAAGAACACTGAGTAAGTCTTTAGATAGCAACTTAAACCACTCAGCCACCAAGAACCCTGGGTTTGTCTTTAGATAGCATTAACCCACTCAGCCACCAAGAACACTGAGTTAGTCTTTAGATAGCATTAACCCACTCAGCCACCAAGAACACTGAGTTAGTCTTTAGATAGAATTAACCCACTCAGCTACCAAGAACACTGAGTAAGTCTTTAGATAGCATTAACCCACTCAGCCACCAAGAACACTGAGTAAGTCTTTAGATAGCATTAAACCACTCAGCCACCAAGAACCCTTTGTTGGTCTTTAGATAGCATTAAACCACTCAGCCACCAAGAACCCTGGGTTAGTCTTTAGATAGCAACTTAAACCACTTTTAAACCACCATGAACCCCGGATATAACCACTCAGCCATCAAGAACCCAGGGCGTATTGTTCAAGTAATTTAAATAAATAACTAAACAACATAAAATACCAGTGGAATTAGTTCATGAATCTTCCTTACATATTTAAAGAATTCCAAAGTACATGTAGCTGATGCTTTGTAGGTTTATTGAGTGACCTCATTTACATGATTCTTACATAAATTGTCAGATTGACACTTGTTTGTACTTTTGCATTGTTATGTACCAGAGTTAAAATACCATCTTTCAATGAATTTGCATTTCAAACCAGTTATTTTTATCGGGAAGATCAAATTTTACTTTCAAATTGGATATTTTACTGCTCAGAACATGATCTAGCATTATTGTCTTGAAGTAAAATGGCTCTCGAGCATTTAGATGAATATTGAAAAGTGAAGAATTTTTAAAAGAATCGAATAAAAATGATTAAGGATGCTCTCAAAGAAGGTGTTCTTTGTGTGCTAATATTGATATCATGTGACGTGAAAATTTATGGACTGTTATCAAATTGTGTTTTCAAATGATCATAAATATATTATACACACGAAGAGGTTATGATTTATGGACTAGAAGAGGCAGTGGTTAGATTCATGTTTATGGCGGGAAGTATAGTGGCACAGTAAATATCCTATGTGACCCAGAATTTTTCTTATGGTGTTTAGGCTCACTATAAGCAGTCCTTCTTAAATAATTTTATTGACTATTATTTGCCTGAGATTATAAATCTATTTTATAATATCATTTTTTTAATGTAAAATTTCAAATCATTTAGTATTTTATTTGTGAAGGATAATGAGATGCAACGTATTCATTTTAAAAATAGAAATTACAAGTTTTGGACATT
Organism: Panopea generosa; assembly: GCA_029582155.1. NCBI lineage: Eukaryota > Metazoa > Mollusca > Bivalvia > Adapedonta > Hiatellidae > Panopea > Panopea generosa. The sequence continues at coordinate 71,958,745 of CM055897.1, forward strand.
TATATTCATTTTTACTGATATATTGCTTTTAAATGTAGATTAAAGTAAAAAGTGAATGTAAATGAAATGTGGTTGTAGTTGAAATTTAAATGTATCAAGGGAACCTGTGTTTTTAGATATACTGGAAGAGTGAATGCACACAAAGTAAAGTGAGAATCGAGATTTAAAACTGTGAGCGTAGATAACATGTGAATGACCCTTGCCATTTTGCGTTCAAAATTTGAACTGAATGTTAAACTCCATCCTGACCAATGGTCTGTAAGTAAAATGTCTTGGGATATTAATCGGTATGCAACAGATTGTTATATAGCTTCTTGTTCACTTCTTCTTCTTTGCCCATTCACTCTTTCCTCTTTATCCAGTCTGGGACATATGGCCGCCACAGTTCCCCATCGGACCTGGTCTTTTTCGTGCCTTCTTCACATCTCCCCAGGACATCTGCAGCTACAGTAGCTAGGCATTCAGAGTTCTTCGCCTTACAGCAGATATCATGAAAAGAGTAAATGCTCTTGTTTTGAAGGTTATATATGGCAGATATATTAGTGACTAAAGACCCTAGGCTTTGAGATTATAAAACATTTTATGCTCAACCCTACATTCATATTCCAACACGATTTCCAGGATTCTTGTAAAAATACAAACACTTGACTCAGTCTCACTTTGAAAGTACTAATGTAAAATTTGTAATAAAATGTTAAAGATATTTATTTTGGAATAACAAGTCCTTTCATTTTTTAATTGAATGTAAAATTATTTTTATACCATTAAGGGACTAATGGAAAGCCTAACCACTTATTCCTGGGAGCCTGGAAAGTTAACCAGTACTCAAGCACACCCATTTCCGCAAGTAGCTGATAACTTTTCCACTTGAATCAGAGGTGAGAGATGAGGGAGAAGTGAGATGCAACTTTGTATATAAATCATTCTGAACTCACTACCCCTGGATTGATAGTCAGACATGCTACCAACTGAGCTAACCTAGCCGTTGAAGTTAGCATGGAGACCTGCAGATGTGCATGGATCTAGGTAGAGCCTTCGTCTTTCCTCAAGTAACGAGCAAACTTTCTCACGTAAAGTATTTGGAAAAAGCTGAGCTTAATCCTTTACTCCATAGATACATGTTTTCCCACACCAATCACAGATGGCCATTGAAAACAGTGCAGGAAGAGTTCATATTGCTCGTAACGAGCAATCTGAACACTTCCAGCACTGTTTTCCACTCTGTCAGTTAATATAAACATAATTCACCCATTGCTGATATGTGGTGAATAAATGCTTTCGATATTAGAGGTGTCCAAAGGCGTCTATATGAAGTAAAAGGCTTAAACTCAAGATGTCGGAAATCATGAACCTCGGGGGGGGGGGAACAAAATTTTATGTTGATGATTTGTTTAATTTTCAGGCTAGCTGTATATAATAATATCAATAGGAAACTTGCATATTAATGTTGATTTGCATAATTAATTCCATAAAAATGATGTGTGTTCACTTCCTTGTTTTCAGGCCCCGGTGTCTACACGATAAAACATAATAGTGTTTTGATAAGGCCCACCCTCTCAGCACATAAAAATGACACGTTTATGAAAGTGAATCTTCCCATTTTCGTGGTGAGAAATCGGGGCAGAAATGCTGTAACTGTAGCAATGCAAGGTAAATATTTATATGAGGCTCGCTCTCAGGTGTGACTTTTCATAATGTGGTATGCATAGGACTGTCATAAATTGGATATTAAATGCATTTATACAGCAGTGAATATAAATGACTTGATGTCCATTACTGACATGTGAATTTTATTAACAGCACATGTGTTTGCATTTTGCCAGTGTTCATGTGTTTGCAGTATCCAAATTTCATTTATGTTGGCTGCACATGAATGGGACAATTTAAAGTTAGGATGATTTTGTGTTTGACCTGAAATAAGAGAATATAAAAACAAGTAGTGCTTTACTAGTATGTCATTACTCATTTCTAATTACTGATTAATAGAGGTTTTATGAATATATAACAGCTATGTAATTATGTAACACATGTTTGGTATTGGTTTACGGAATATGCAAACAAAATAAAGAGCATGTCTGATTGTGTGCATGAAAAGATTATTTTTTTTGTTTGTTTATTGTTTATTTTTCAGATTTTTTTGTTTTTTTAATGGACCCGTTTAACACTATTTCTAATAAATGAATGGTTATATTATCCATATCCAGTTTTATTGTTGGATGGAGACCTCAAAATAAATCTGAGTAAAAAATCTTGCCCATGCTTCTGTACAAAGACCACATTTGACAAAACTTCCTGCGAATGATCGATGTGAAACCTTGATGTGCGTGTCGGTGCCATTGCAGTCTTTCCTGCAGCCCCACCGCAAGGCGTAAAACTCGCCGGTTTTGAACATCAACAATAACATATAAGACAAATCTCAACAACCACTTACTGTAATATTGACATACCATAATTCATGTCTATGTATTGCTGAAATACAAAGAAATCATTTTTTTTATTTCTGAAACAAGATTATTGAAAAATGAGAAGCTAGACAGTGTGCATTTTGCATCATAATGAAACAGATATACCGGTAATGCAAACACATTGTTTTGAAATTACAAATAATACGTCATAAGCATAAACCTAATCTAAAACACTCACTACCTTTTAACTTAAATTAAGTAAAACATCGTAATATATGTTTATATTACAAGTTCCACCCACTTCGTAACAGCATATGAAGTGTCTGCATGGATTTCTCAGAATCCTGTCATTTTACTTTCAATATTATTGGTAAGCCAAAAAGTACACATTATATACATAATTTTTTATTAAAAGATCATGAAAAAATGTTAAAAATTTAACACACATGGCTGGATATAATTTATGTAGCAATTCTGTTTGCGATTTATGGAATAAAACACTTTACGTGCCGCATGCAGTAAAAAGCCTCATCAGGTGATTTGTCACTTGAAATTTAGATTTTCATGCCGGAGTCTTACTTGGCATTCAAACCATGTAAAAAATGTCAAAATGAAGAAGTGCACATGATAGGTTTTAAATGTATATTTTTCCGTCTCTCCTCATGACATGTTAATGACGAGGAACAGAATTATTTAGATATATTAACAGTTTTCTGAACTTCATTTTTATGCACCACTATGAAAACTATGCGTAACACCAACATAGGAAGGTGTCAGCAACATGCAGATAAGGTGTATGGAAACTGCAGCGCTTGCTTATTTCATCGTTACATTCATTGCCATTAATTTGACATGTTTGGCTGGAATGTTTTTTGAATGTCAAAGCGCGGTGCACCATTCCGTACATATGTTTACATCCATGTTGTAACATAAAAACTCTTGTTTTTGTTTTATCCTACGCCATGTACATTACAACTGGTCACTTACGTCTATGTTAGTTCAGACATAAATCCCTACTCGGCTTGTCTTGTGTATCGCAGATAACAAGGTTAGAAGTAAACATTTCTGTGAGCTGACCCAGAATGACGTCGTCACATGATACGTGTACGACACGGAATGACGATACGCCCACCGAATAAACGACATTGATGACTCTGATGAGAGGTTCTTGGCTTGCAAGACAATGGACATAATAATATAGTAGGTAATTAAATACCAAAACTGTCTTCTGATGTATATACTTGTAGATGATTATATCGCTAGTTGTCATATTTGACTTGTAAATTTATTCTGTTTAATTGCGTATTTCCATTGATACAATTTGATTGTATCAATGAAAGGTTGGGACATTTACAAAGGTCGCCAAGAAAAAAAACTTTTTGAAATATTTTGCCTGTCATGGTTGTAAATCATACACAAAACCTTTGAATGTTTTGGAAAAAAAAAATATGTTTAGTTTTTTTGTGCATGCTTTTAGGTGTAGATCCCAAAATCATATATAATCACTTTTTTATTTAATTTAAATTGTTAAAAAAATTAAGTACTATTGATTTTTAATATTAAAACATAATCATATGGTAATAAGATAACATGTCTTATGCATTTTATCTTCAAATCTCTGTCCAAATGGTTATCTGCCTAAGTGCTTCCGCCCACCACTGATCTGTTATCATTTAGTGGGGTTATGAGTTTGAGTCTCTGCTGCACCCAGTAGTGTTTAAGTAGTAAATTTTCAGATTCTTCTTGACTGTAAACACGGTGAGTGTCTTCCAGGGGTCCTCTGCCAATAAAACATCAGAGTAAAATGTAGATATTCTTCTGAGTAAAATGAAGATATTCTTCTGAGTAAAATGTAGATATTTTTCTGAGTAAAACTTAGATATTCTTCTGAGTAAAATGCAGATATTCTTCTGAGTAAAATGCACATATTCTTCTGAGTAAAATGTAGATATTCTTCTGAGTAAAATGGAAATATTCTTCTGAGTAAAATGCAGATATTCTTCTGAGTAAAATGTAGATACTCTTCTGAGTAAAAAGTAGATATTCTTCTGAGTAAAATGTAGATATTCTTCTGAGTAAAATGGAAATATTCTTCTGAGTAAAATGTAGATATTCTTCTGAGTAAAATGTAGATACTCTTCTGAGTAAAAAGTAGTTATTCTTCTGAGTAAAATGTAGATACTCTTCTGAGTAAAATGTAGATACTCTTCTGAGTAAAATGTAGATATTCTTCTGAGTAAAATGTAGATATTCTTCTGAGTAAAATGTAGATACTCTTCTGAGTAAAATCAAAATATTCTTCTGAGTAAAATCAAAATATTCTTCTGAGTAAAATGTAGATACTCTTCTGAGTAAAAAGTAGATATTCTTCTGAGTAAAATGAAGATACTTTTCTGAGTAAAATGAAGATATTCTTCTGAGTAAACTGTAGATACTCTTCTTTGTAAAATGTAGATATTCTTCTGAGTAAAATGAAGATATTCTTCTGAGTAAAATGTAGATACTCTTCTGAGTAAAATGTAGATATTCTTCTGAGTAAAATGTAGATATTCTTCTGAGTAAAATGCAGATATTCTTCTGAGTAAAATGAAGATATTCTTCTGAGTAAAATGTAGATACTCTTCTGAGTAAAATGTAGATACTCTTCTGAGTAAAATGCAGATATTCTTCTGAGTAAAATGAAGATATTCTTCTGAGTAAAATGTGGATACTCTTCTGAGTAAAATATAGATATATTTCTGAGTAAAAAGTAGATACTCTTCTGAGTAAAATGTAGATATTCTTCTGAGTAAAATGCAGATATTCTTCTGAGTAAAATGTAGATATTCTTCTGATTAAAATGAAGATATTCTTCTGAGTAAAATGTAGATATTCTTCTGAGTAAAATGTAGAATTTCTGCTGAGTAAAAGTAGATATTCTTCTGAGATATGCGTTTATGCTTCTGAGTAGAGTGTATAAATATATTCTTATGAACTTGTATGAACCATACAACCAACTGATCGTGGCCTAGTGCATGATCCAGGAACTTCTATTTATGGTTATTTTATGGCATAATAATTGCTTTTCAAATTTTAATTGCCCAATTAATCAGTGTGAGGCTTCACAGCATACTAAATATGCATATTTTGTTGAGATTGTGTACACACTAGTATGCAGTAAATGTCATTTTGGTTACGAAATTGTGTAAAAGAATTGTAACTTGTCCCAGGAATTATGTCTCGGCAAAGTGGTTTCTGATTTTTCTTGTTTTCAGATTGGGGGGGAGTGGGGGGAAACAGGTGGAAAGAACGGTTAAATTGACTGAAAATCCCATCACCTCTCCTTAACTGAATCCTACTCATATAAAGCTATGAGTTCATATATGTAAATTGTCTGTCCAGTCCCAATGTGTTGCTTGTAAAACCATAGTACATAAGTCATGGTTGACACCAAATTTATTGGTTTGGCAGATTTGGCAGATGCCTTGATATTGTGTCTATGGTTTGCATTGTAGCTAGGCATGCTCACCGTAGTCTGGTTTTTAACATTTATATCTGGTTGTTCACAAATAATTATCTCCATAATTATAATTTTTTTATATATATATGATATATTTATAAGATTTTGGATTTCTTGACTTTATTCAATAGAATAATATATACTCTATTTTTCATGGTAATTGATGTAGAAAAGGATACAATTCTTGCAATTGTGTAATTAAAAAAAGGTGTTTAAGATATAAGTGAAACTGTTGATTTTAATTACAGGAATCAAAAAGTTCATAACATATTTAGGGGAACACTGCAATTATTGGATTTCAAATTGTTTGGGTTAATATGAGGAAGCCCTTAAGTTGAATAAAAATATCGGAATTAGATTTCTTTTTTAACAAAATTTGGTAAACACTGCATGCAGTTTAATTAAGTTTTTATATGGAGAAAACAAAATTTTTTAATCAAGCATTTAATGCAAAGATTTGCAAATTTTCCATATCATTTCATTGTGTACACAGAATTACTGACTGTAGGAGACCTTTAGAACACATCAAAGAGACCGGCTGAGTTTTTTTCTTTGTTCCTACCCAACTTTGTAGGCAAAAGGCTATCATTTATAGACGATAATTTTCAATAATCATGATATTCAAACATGTATGCTTTGTGTCTATGTACTTTAAAAAAAGCACTAAAATTTTTGTCTGTAATATCATACAAAAGAAGTATGGCAATTAGCGACAGTGCGTATCCAGCTAATGAATTGAATGACATGAATTATAAAAAAGTAGGACTAGTCACAGATTTGATACCGGTATTATACACTGTATGGAGAAAGTCAGCTGAATTGGGTTTTATGCCATTTTAAACACATTACAGGTTATATATGGCATGTCCAGTTTTATTGGCCAAGGAAGACCTCAGAGTGAATCTGAGTGGAGCCACCATCCTTCCTCGAGTAACTGGCAGACTTTCTCACATTAACTTTTATAGCTGAGTTGAACTACCATTTTTGTCATTGAATTCAAAACTTAATAGAAAAATACTATTTCTGTTAAAATTGTTCACGTACTGTACATGTATTTAGTTTCATGTGGAGAAGACCTAAAGATGAGAAGGATCCTATGTACTAAGCTTACTCTGACTGGCATATCACTGAACTAACAGGACCATGACTAGTAGATACTGAGATACATGAGCTTGCGAAAGAATCATTAACCAAATTTTCTAAATATAAAACTGGTTAAAAGTGGGACAAGTACAATAACACCTGTTTTCTTTGAAGTTGAGCTAAAAATAATATAGCTTCCATATTTTGACATTAAACAATCATCAAACAGCATATCTTCATCTTCATCCATACCAACAACTGAACCATCAGGGCTTCATCTGACGGATCAAAAACTAAACCATAAGGGCTTCATCTGTCACATCAACAACTAAACCATTAAGGCTTCATCTGATATATCAACAACTAAACCATTAAGGCTTCATCTGATATATCAACAACTAAACCATCAGGGCTTCATCTGATATATCAACAACTAAACCATTAAGGCTTCATCTGATATATCAACAACTAAACCATTAAGGCTTCATCTGATATATCAACAACTAAACCATAAGGGCTTCATCTTACAGATCAACAATTAAACCATCAGGGCTTCATCTGACATATCAACTACTGAACCATCAGGGCTTCATCTGACAGATCAACTACTGAACCATCAGGGCTTCATCTGACAGATCAACAATTGAACGATAAGAACTTCTTCTGACGGATCAAAAACTAAACCATAAGAACTTCATCTGACAGATCAACAACTGAACCATCAGGGCTTCATCTGATATATCAACAACTGAACCATCAGGGCTTCATTTGGCAGATCAACAATTGAACCATCAGGGCTTCATCTGACAGATTAAAAACTAAACCATCAGGGCTTCATCTGCAAGATTAACTACTGAACCACCAGGGCTTCATCTGAAAGATCAACAATTGAACCATCAGGGCTTCATCTGACAGATCAAAAACTAAACCATCAGGGCTTCATCTGAAAGATCAACAATTGAACCATCAGGGCTTCATCTGCAAGATCAACTACTGAACCATCAGGGCTTCATCTGCAAGATCAACTACTGAATCATCAGGGCTTCATCTGAAAGGTCAACAATTGAACCATCAGGGCCTCATCTGCCAGATCAACTAAACATCAGGGCTTCATCTAAAGTATCAACTACTGAACCATCAGGGCTTCATCTGCAAGATCAACTACTGAACCATCAAGGCTTCATCTGAAAGATCAACAATTAAACCATCAGAGCCTCATCTGATATATCAACAACTAAACATCAGGGCTTCATCTGACAGATCAACAACTGAACCATCAGGGCTTCATCTGCAAGATCAACTACTGAACCATCAAGGCTTCATCTGAAAGATCAACAATTAAACCATCAGGGCCTCATCTGATATATCAACAACTAAACATCATGACTTCATCTGACAGATCAACTACTGAACTACCAGGGTTTCATCTGCAAGATCATCTACTGAACCATCAGGGCTCCATCTGATATATCAACATCTAAACCATCAGGGCTTCATCTGACAGATCAACAACTAAACCATCAGGGCTTCATCTGCAAGATCAACTACTGAACCATCAGGGCTTCATCTGACAGATCAACAATTGAACCATCAGGGCTTCATCTGAAAGATCAAAAACTAAACCATCAGGGCTTCATCTGACAGATCAACAATTGAACCATCAGGGCTTCATCTGCAAGATCAACTACTGAACCATCAGGGCTTCATCTGCAAGATCAACTACTGAACCATCAGGGCCTCATCTGCCAGATCAACTAAACATCAGGGCTTCATCTAAAATATCAACTACTGAACCATCAGGGCTTCATCTGCAAGATCAACTACTGAACCATCAAGGCTTCATCTGAAAAATCAACAATTAAACCATCAGAGCCTCATCTGATATATCAACAACTAAACATCAGGGCTTCATCTGACAGATCAACAACTGAACCATCAGGGCTTCATCTGCAAGATCAACTACTGAACCATCAAGGCTTCATCTGAAAGATCAACAATTAAACCATCAGGGCCCCATCTGATAAATCAACAACTAAACATCATGACTTCATCTGACAGATCAACTACTGAACTACCAGGGTTTCATCTGCAAGATCATCTACTGAACCATCAGGGCTCCATCTGATATATCAACATCTAAACCATCAGGGCTTCATCTGACAGATCAACAACTGAACCATCAGGGCATCATCTGACAGATCAACAACTAAACCATCAGGGCTTCATCTGACAGATCAACAACTAAACCATCAGGGCTTCATTTGGCAGATCAACAATTGAACCATCAGAGCTTCATTTGGCAGATCAACAAAATTATTGAACCATCAGGGCTTCATCTGACAGATCAAAAACTAAACCATCAGGGCTCCATCTGCAAGACCAACTACTGAACCATCAGGGCTTCATCTGACAGATCAACAAAATTATTGAACCATCAAGGCTTCATCTGACAGATCAACTACTGAACCATCAGGCTCAATCTAACAAGAGCACTAGAATATATTAATTTTTAAATACCAGTATAAGCATTTTATTGGTTCAAAAGAAGTTGTGTTTTTGTTTCCCTATTTGAAATACTTGATGTCTTTAATACAGTAGCCAGTCATAAGTAAAGTATTCAAATCTAGAAATAAGGATGTATATTAGCTGACAATGGTAATTAATTCATGACCAATGCTTTTGTTTAAAATAAAAAAAATCATGAAAATGATAGTGTAATTCTAGGCCTCAGTTTTTCCTATCTGTTATTGGTTGATTAGATAAAAGGAATAACAGAACTTGTCATACAGGTTAGAAATAATGGGAAGGGTAGAATGTTATGATACTGAACCTACTGAACCCTTGTAACAATGGTTGTTATACACTCAATCATAATTAAACAATTCCAAACAATAGGATTAGACGCCAACGCCTGATATCTGGCTTACACCCAAACAGATAGGGTTTCCTATTATGATTTGGGTCATCGAAGAATCTGCCGATAATGTTTAATAATAGTAATTTAATATATTTCAATATGTCAGTCTATAGAAAGTAAAAATTGACACAGGTCGGGTAAACAAACGTAAGCATAGGAGGTGACTGTTGGGAGATTTAAAACAATGTTTAAAGGTCTTGTATTATAAAAGTGTTGTATATCTTGTCTTTATCAAATGATTACAGATGTTTACTGAAGTGTGATTTGTCCAATATCTAGCTTTACGTCTTCTTAGTCCTACAAAAGTAACAAATATGAACTGAACTTAAAACACTCAAACAATATAACTTGTCTGTAAACAATTTGACGCCAGAAAAAAAAACCCAAGTGGGTGCAAAACAAAAAGCCATGTTTGTATATTATAAAATAACTAAAACATGTGTACGCCAAATGATGACTTCATCATCATTATAAATTGGAAAACTCCTCAGACATCTCTAAATGGATTTAGCTGAAACTTGCTAGCAAGGATCAGATTGAGTTCTAGCTTCATATATACCGGTATCCCTTCACGTTCTTGTTAAATTATTTTTGACTGAGTAATGGTCATTTATATTTTCAGAATAATTGCACTTTTTATTAAAAAAAAAAGAAGACTTTTCCCTACTATACCTTGTTTAAACAAAACAAAACTAAATGTCAATTTATCTTTTTAATTTTCCTTAATTTCCTCCATTTTGCTCAATTTCCTCCAATTTGCTCAATTTCCTCCTTTTTGCTCAATACTCATTATGCTTCACATAAAATGTTCTGCCCAGATACAGTCACAAATCAAGCTATTTTTTTCTACTTTAAATAATTGAAGCCTTTCCAAGGGATAATGGCAATCCAACAAATTTAGTATCTCTTTCCAAATTGCCTACAAAAGCTATGTATTTCAAGCATTTTAAAACGTAGCATGTGTTTATTTCAATTCAAAGTTGAGATTTCAGAATCTCAGCTCTGGCCAAAAGATAGAATAAGTTGGCAGAAAATATACCGGTACTTACTAAACAAGAAATTATTTGAAAATAAATCAGACTGCCAATTTGACATATTTATGATAAAATTTCTCTTTGTGTTCGTTTGTTAACAAACATAATGCTTTTAAGCCAAGCCAATTTGGTTTTATTGAAAATTGACTTGAGTCTTTTTAGATATAGATAGCAAAGCTAATCATATCTTTGTTTAAAGGAGATTAAATCAGGAATAGATCTGGAGATTTTGAATGTTGTCTCTACCGCCTCAACTTACTTTGAACTTTGTTTAAATCAGTCTGATTTTGTATTGACTTTATGGCAAAGCGTCAATTCTAAAATACAAGCCGCCAAAGTCAGAAGTGCCACCGGGGAGTGATTTGGATGACACAGCAGTTGGTTCCAAATGACTAAAAGAACATGTTCCATACAGCATGTCATCTTTTTAATTGAGTACCATAAACTATATTTAAATTTTAAACACCTCAGTTTGTGTCGCATGAACGCTCAGCATTTATTTCCATTTTATGAAATTATTAATTTATAGACCGGCAATAAAAGAAGTGATTAACGAACAATTAAGGCTTCCATATTTAGCCACAATGAGGCTAATGAAGTAAATTTTCCAATATTACATTATTCCAATGTAACACAACTCTGAAATAATCTATTGATAGGTATTAATAGCTAATTATAAACTATAGATGTGTTAAAATATACAATCTCAAGTTTGATCAATGACTGTATTTGTTCATAAAGAACTGGTCATAGTGCGCAGGTAATCAATTATGTTGGCAGTTTTGGCACTTCACAATCAAACAGTATAAGAATCTCAATAGGGTAAGAGATCGGACCACTGTCATGGAGTAGCATACATCAGGCAATATGTTTAGGTCGGAATTATCAATACTCAGATCATACACAAAAAATATTTGTAGATTTCATAGAAATGGACAGCAGATCGGATATCCAAATAATAAAAAAAGCTGTCCATCCACGCCTTACTTGATCAGGCTAACTAGAGGTCAGCAAAGAGTAAATTTGTTTGATATGGTTTAAACTTATTTATTTTTATTCATTTGTGAAACGAGTTATTACAACTTGTACAAATCATGCTTAAAGTCTTCCTGGGCTGAACCAGTACTAAGCATAAGTATGCGGAAAAAGTGTCTTGCTTAAGGATGCCACAAATATCTGCGGGGAAAGTTCAAACCTATGACCCTCCTATCCTGGATTTGAAGATTTACCACTGGACCACAAACTCCACAATTGTTTAATAAGGATCATAGTTAATTTTTTGAAATCTAAATAATATTATATTTTTTTAACTTAAAATTGTAAGCTGAGCATCAAATGGGATCTACTAGTATATTGGTGAGACAGACATTTGGTCAGTTAACTCTAATTGAACTTACTGAATTTCCATAATAGATTATTTCATTCATTATTGTTAGACCATTCAAGTAACATTCAGAAAGTGTGCAGTCCTGGACCAAACAAATCACCTTTCACCTGGCTGCAACCATGCACCCTTTATGTCAGTAGTCAATCAATTCACATTTTACTGACACTTGGATGACCGTGCAATCCTGGACCAATCTGGTCACATTATACTGACACTTGGCTGACCATACAGTCCTGGACCACTTGGCTGACCATACAGTCCTGGACCAATCTGGTCACATTATACCGACACTTGGCTGTCCATACAGTCCTGGACCAATTTGGTCACATTATACTGACACTTGGCTGACCATACAGTCCTGGACCAATCTGGTCATATTATACTGACACTTGGCTGACCATACAGTTCTGGACCAATCTGGTCACATTATACTGACACTTGGCTGACCTTGCAGTCTTGGACCAATCTGGTCACATTATACATACACCTTGATGACCATGCAGTCCTGGACCAATCTGTTCACATTACACTGACACTTGGCTGACCATGCAGTCCTGGACAAATCTGGTCACATTATACTTACACCTGAATGACCATGCAGTCCTAGACCAAACCAATCACATTATACTGACACTTGGCTGACCTTGCAGTCCTGAGCCAATCCAGTAACATTATACTGACACCTGGCTGACCATGCAGTCCTGGACCAATCCAGTCACATTATACTTACACCTGGCTGACCATGCAGTCCTGGACCAGTCTTGTCACATTATACTGACACCTGGCTGACCATGCAGTCCTGGACCAATCTGGTCACATTATACTTACACCTGGCTGACCATGCAGTTCTGGAGCAATCTGGTCACATTATAATTACACCTGGTTGACCATGCAGTCCTGGACCAATCTGATCACATCATACTGACACCTGGCTGACCATGCAGTCCTGGACGAATCTGATCACATCATAATGACACCTGACTGACCATGCAGTCCTGGGCCAATCTTATCACATCATACTTACACCTGGCTGACCATGCAGTCCTGGGCCAATCTGGTCATATTATACTTACACCTGGCTGACCATGCAGTCCTGGACCAATCTGATCACACCATACTGACACCTGGCTGACCATGCAGTCCTGGGCCAATACAATCACATTGTACTTACACCTGGCTGACCATGCAGTCCTGGACCAATCTGATCACATTATACTGACACCTGGATGACCATGCAGTCCTGGACCAATCAAGTCACCTTATACTGACACCTGGCTGACCATGCAGTCCTGGACCAATCAAGTCACATCATACTGACACATGGCTGACCACACAGTCCTGGATCAATCAAGTCACATTATACTGACATTTTGTTGTTTTTTTTTGGCTAGTGTATGTATTATAAGACCCTACTGTAAGCAATATATAAACATGCGTTTTCCCATTTAACTGTCTTGTAATGCTTATTTATGAACCAACATGTCTGAATTTGAAATATAATTTACAATGAACATTAAGATTAAATATGACTTCATCCAGTGGAATGATTTCACAAAACTTCATAAGAAATAAATTATGTACAATAATATCCACCCGCTGGTGCTGTAAGTCTTTCAGGACTGTCTATCTTGTCCATATAAATGTTTAAATGAGACATTCGACTTAATAATGTTCTTTTTAATAACCCTTTATATCAGTAGTTGATGTAAAAAAAAAAGATTTGAAAACATATTAATATTTCATATGTGAATCCTTTTAAATATATGTCAAAACACCCTCAGTAAATAATGGATGTTATATTCTGTAGGAGGTGTTGAAAAATTCAAAATGATTCCTTCACAATTTATGACATGCTAATGTGATATTGACTCAGGAAGTTATTGTTCGAGTTTCCTGCCTTTTTTATGAATTTAATATTGACTTAAATGTGTTTATTTGGGGAATCTTTTACAGTGAAAAGTGGCATTCAATCTCGGCTGTGTATTGGAATCAAGTGCGGATCAAGGAATTTTTCGCTGGGAGTGGCGAAAAGAAAGACGCGGAGATCCTAAGTTAAAATTGAAAAATTATGTTCTAATTTTATAGGGGGGAGAGGGAGAGTATGTCAGGTGCGCCTAAACAGCCCCCTCTTTGAATCCGCCCTTGGGAATAGAAATAGTCTTCGGATTGAAGCCAGTAATCAATTGTAAATATATAATGAAAATGTTTATTTGAATGAATTTATGGCAGACAAATCAAACTCAATTAAGTATAGCCAGTGTAAAGCAAATAGTTGAACAAAATGGTGGATAATAATAAATGACTATGAGGCGCTGCGTGACAATAGCCAGAGAGATTTTGCGACTTATTTAGTGTCAAACCAAAGAAAAGTTGTTTAATATTAACTTCTCTGGCACTCGCTCAACACCAGAGTGACATTTTCTCTGTTATATTTATGTGACCTTCTACCCGACCTTAGACTATTGAGACGCCGAGCCCTTTCCAATAATATTACATGTTACCGTTATAATGATAATATTTATTTTTAGCTATGAATAGAATGATTAAGTTTAACAATAATTCCATTTCTGTTTTGTTATACATTGTGATCAATTGCCAGTTCTTCATTATAAAAAAAAAAAATACAGACAGAAAACATATTATTTTGTATTATTGTAATAGTTCTCACTTTTTTATGATTTCGCATGATCATAATTATTTCCTATGCAATATTTTGTATGTAACGGTTTAAGTTTTCTGAAATAACCAAGTGTGTTTTTATTGTATACCATATTATGAATTATGGCCAGTCAGGCGAATTGTAGCTGATTTGAAGAATTCAACTCTTTAAAACAAATGAGGTCCTCCACAGTTGAGCAATCTAAGGCACTACCGCAAGATCACTTACCTGTCATTGCTGTGGGCGCAGGATTGTGCCCAGCTCGGTTCTTAAACTTTAGGTGAGAAAATTTGCTTGTCATTAAAATTTTGTGTAAAGACGGTGGTTCTACTCCAATGCATTTTGAGATTTTCCTCCAGCAACATGTTTTATATAACCTGGCTCCTGTTTTGCCAACATATTTATTTATTTTTTTGAATGGGGTTTAACGCCATTTTCAACACATTTCAGGTTATATATGGCATATCCAGTTTTACTGGTGGAGGAAGACCTCAGACTGAGTAGAACCACCACCCTTCCGCAAGTAACTGGAAACTTTCTCACATAATGTTTTAGGAGTGAGCGGGACTTGAACCTACGACCTTAGCAGTGAGAGGTAAGTGATCTTGAGATGGCGCCTTAGACCACTCGGCCACGGAGGACCCTCGCCAACATGATCCTATATACTTAAAAACTTAAAGGCTCATTAAACTTCCGAAACATTTTTATTTTTTTATAAGTCAGTTTTACTCTTCCAGATTAGAATACATGTTTATTTGATCACTGAGACACTGTGCAAACAAAAAAATAAATATAAATCCAATTATTAGTACATAATTAAGAACGGATTTCGTTTACAAATTAATATTTGTCTCTTTCCAATAAACACCTTCGGCAGAAACCAGGAAGTTAGGAAGCTTGTTCAGAAACGCGTAGGTCAGTAACACTTCAGAGAGAAACATAGTATGGGAAACTGTAGGGGATGCGGTTAAAATTGAATAACTGCCTGTGGTTAGATAGTTTCTAAGAACATCCCCTTTGTTGCCCTCAGTAATGAACTGGAGCCCACCAGCCAATTTATTGCACATAAGAGACGAGTCGTTTATATAAAATTAAAAATTTAATTACTTTTTTAATAATCGTACTAAACAAACCACCCTTGGTAGCCTCTCAATATTGACTGCAATAAACTGATTTGTGACGTAATAGTGCATGCAATAGTATCATGCGTATATGCAAGGGAGGATCCTGAGCAAGAATAACTAGACCAAACTGGTATTCCATACACATTGTTTTTCAGTGCGTATAAATAATATAATGCGTACTACGTCCGATACAGTTTTATTGCAGACACCAATATATTTTTTAAAAAAAACAAAAAAACAATAAAGATACATAATTTTAGTGAAGCCATAACTTTTCTAATCTTGTTAATGAACCCTTTATCTAACGGTCTTAAACTGCACACTACTACTGCCATATTCATTTGTGAACACTTGCAGAGGTACAGTCGGAAAGCAACCGAGTCATTACGAAATTACAAAAATGTGAACAAAAGTTAAAAGTTTGGTCCACTCACCTAAGAAACGCACATTTCGAGCAAAGTTATTTATTTTCTGGCTTTTTTAAAAACAGCCACTAATGGGTCTACAGGAATGGTTTTAGCAATACTATCAACACATTTAATTACAATCATTTTTGTTATTATCAATTTGTGTACATTTCGGAAGTTTATTGAGGCTTTAAATCTAAGAAAAGCAGTCAGATTTTAGACTGGGGCCAGTAAAACTGCACATCGTTTTATCAATATTTATTATACAATAGATATATAACTAGTCAAAACTTTTGTAGTTAAATTTTTAAGTATTTAACTAAAACGTTGGTAAAAAATGATCCTGCATTGTGTTGAAAATGGCATTAAACCTCACTGATTCCTTTAAATAGAGGTCAATATGTTGATATTTCATTCTATTATCAAATCTCAACTTATTCCAAATTCTATATTGACTATTAGAAAAGAATGATTTCAACCTCTCAAATAATGATATTCAGTATTGTATGATGGGAACAGTCATTGAGGAATGCTCATCACTACCATGACTTTTTTGAACTGATCAAGATATGGAGTACTTGTTAAAATGTATCGTCATTTTCGCATCATTTACTCTTTATGAAAAAAAATGTAATGTTTCATTATACTTTCACAATTCTTGACTATGACATCACCATGAGTTACCATAATGTTGGGAGTTAAGATATGACCTTTATTTTCAATGAATGGCAAACATCCCCCCCACCCCACAACCACCTGTCGTGACCAAAAGTATCCTAGCTGTAGAAAAGTTAATTTAAGCAGATTTGCATTGAATACATTTAATTTGCTTGAAAAACGAGGTTAATATATTCCTGTAGAATATACGAGAGGTATCTAATTTGCATACTTAAACCACACTGCATATTATCTTCTTTTGGGTATGTCAGGTTATAATCCCATTCTCTGCTGATGATCAATAATGGTTGAATATTCATTTTCAAAAATTTTTTGAAAAGATTTTGAAAATGAATATTCAACCATTACTGATCATTTTTTTTTTTTTTATTTACTAAGCGGTAAATGTGTACACCAGTCCAATATCATGTCTTGGCAGTTATTTTCTATGAAAAAAGAAACATTGGCACCCATCTAGTGATGAGTTGTCGCTGAAAAATGGTGTTGATCTTATGAACTGTAAAGGCCTTGGAATAATAGTTCTGAGCGTTAAACATTTGAGGGTCCTCTGTGGTTGAGTGATCTATCATACAGTCTCGAAATCACTTACCTTTCACTACTGATGACGTAGGTTTGAGTCCTGCTCAGTCCAAAAACTTAACACCAGAAAGTTTGCCCGTCACTTGTGGAAAGGATGGTAGTTTTAGTCAAGTCTTCCTCCATAAAAAAAAATGGATACGCCAAATGTTACCTGAAATGTATTGAAAATGGTGTTAAATCCCATTAAAAAAAAACACATTTGAATGATTAAAAAAACAAAGTTTGATTGAAAAATCATAAACTTTTCTAACAATCAAGTGACGGGTAGTCGGTGGAATCGTACAGCTTTGAACTGATTATTAGATGTAACCTTGCTTTTACCCATGATGTAGGAGCATCCCTCCCTCGGGTCATATATAGTATTGCAGTAGATGTATAAATTTTTTATTCTCTAAAAACAGAATTTACTCTATTCAGGATATCATAGAAGCAGAGTGCCCAGTATGTTAGGTCCTTTTAGGGTGGTGAACCCAGCACCCATCCCCATGGATCCAATAGTATGGTATATCAGAAACGTGTAATTTGTAGAAACCAATATAAAAAATGATAATGTCACATGACATGATGTTAAATAACAGTACTAACAGACAGTTCCTTTCTGTAATTATGACTCCGACCTGGTTAGCTCAGTCAATAGCTCATCTGATCATTAATCCAGGGGTCGTGAGTTTGTATCTTTGCTCAACCACAGCTTCTGTTTTGATTGATATATGACCATACATCTCATTGTCATTCATCTCTCACTTCCTGTGTGGAAATTTGTCAGTTCCTTGCTGAGATTGGTGTGCTCGAGTACTGGTTAACATTTCAGGATTACAATTGCAGGAAAGAGTGGTAAGCTTCACTGATTGTCCATTAGCTCTTGAAGGCATAAAACCGACACTAAATATCCAAACAAACAAAACATTATTATGACTCCAGCAAAATCTTCTATGATTAATGGTAAAAGATTAGTTTAATAGCAAACTTTGTAGTCCATTTATTACAACCAATATCAAAACAAATTTGATCAAAATTGCATCATCATATTGTATATTATACCCTTCAGGATATTCATTTAAAATCTTTTCACATGGTGATCAAATTTGCTGTAATGGATTAAAGAATAGCATTGAATTGAAAAATGGATAATGTTTACCCCATATACAATATTGAATAAGTTCCAAAGTTATTTAAATACAAATATAGCAATGATTATATGCAGTGAATGGAATAAACAGCATTCTTTCTACAGATTATATCATGATTAAATCAGTCTCGGAGACTCTCCTGAAATATTATATTATTTATATACTATTGGTAATTTATTTGAGTTTAAATGCAAGTTCTATGAATCACTGTCATAGTTTTTTTCCTGGCTAGAACCAGTACTGGCTGTTCTTTTTGAGTTATTGCTGTCTGGTATTTAGTTTGCTTTCAACAGTTTTTCAGCCATATGGCGATGCTAATTAAGTCCAGTTTGTGTTGGAATTAAGTCCAGTTTGTATTGGAATTAAGTCTAGTTTTCTTGGAATTAAGTTCAGTTTGTCTTGGAACTAAGTCCAGTTTGTATTGAAATTAAATCTAGTTTTCTTGGAATTAAATCCTATTTATCTTGGAATTAAGCCCAGTTTGTCTTGGAATTAAGTCCAGTTTTGGGATTAAGTCCAGTTTGTCTTGAAATTAAGTCCAATTTGTCTCGGAATTAAGTCCAGTTGGTTAGGAATTAAGTCCAGTTTATAGTGGAATTAAGTGTAGTTTGCCATTTACTAGCGGAAGGATGGTGGTCCTACTCAGGTCCATTTTGAGGTCTTCCTCCACAAATAAAATTGTATATGCTATAATTATATAAAATATGAAAAGTGTTGAAAACCTGATAATTCAGGCGAAGTCTTCCTCCGCCAATTAAACACTGAATACCGTATAATATAACATGTGATGTGTTGGAAATGGCATTAAAATTAATTAAAAGTATTGTCCATCCCATATTTATAATAATATATTATGACACTATGTGATAGAAGATTTAATTTCTTAATTATCAGCTTTAACATTAAATGAGAATTTGATGATTAAATCAATTTTTGACAGCGCGATATTGGAAGAAACTTAATCAACTGATGGGACCATGTGTTATAATATCAATACATGTATCAGTTAGCTGGCCTCGTTTGATTTTACAATATATATATATATATATATCTATATATATATATATATATATACAGTCAAACCTGTCTTAAGCAGCCAGTCAAGGAAATGAGCAAAATTGGCCTTTTAAGACAGGTTGATACAGCTCAATACAGGTTAATTTACACTGAAAGCATAGAAATGGGAAATAGAAAACATGGTTGCTTAAGGCAGGTGGCTGCTTAATAGAGGTGACCGCTTACACAGGTTTTACTGTACATATATATATATATATATAATTATGTAAATATTACATGTGTTTGTCTTGTTCAGCAAATCATGGCAAGCATGGCGTATGTTATTGTGTGCCGTTATACATAATGTCTCAACAACTTTAGAAACATACAATGACAGTGGCCAGGCTACATAATCAGCCAAAGTGTGTCAAACATTTCATGACAGCAAACAATGGATTTCTACTACTTGAACATGTTTTGTTCAGTATCAGCAAAATGGACCTAAATGGCAAAATTTCGAAAAACTAGCCGTGCCGAGTCGAACACATTTTAACTTTTTTTTCAAATCTTTTTTTCTCTCATACCTCCCCACAGAGCTTCCTCTTCCAATCCACACTATAAAAACATATTTATCTTATATATATATAAATAATAAACTGAAAACGTATATACCAGTTACATATCTTGTTCAAATCAATAAGCGCATTGAATAAAAAGAGGTGAAAATATGACAAAGGTCTTTAAAGGACCATATATTATTCATTTTCAGTGTTTGATTGCAACGTAGTCCATCCACCTCGTGTTACTTAAGCATGACTTTAGACATTTCCATTATTGACATATCAGCATTTACCATTGTAATGAGAGACCTTTGAAGGTATTTATAATTCTGTTTCCTTGTATCTTCATATAAATCATTTAAATGCCTACCTCCCGCTTGGCGGAAAACTCTTTTGAAACCTTCATCAATATTGTTAAAAGTGTTACAATATTTCTCTGCAGGAACTTCTACATTCAGGATTTTATTGATGTACTGGTTCCAAGTCGTGTTTTTTTAATTTGTTTGATTTTTACTTTCGTCTGGCCTGGTTTCTGTTGTCTTGTCAGTGTTTGTTGTTGCAGGTGAAGTGCCATTAGGTACAGACATATTCTGTATATGGCTGCATATAGGTTCCGGTATTAATTTACTTTTCTATTGTATTGTTCGTGTTATTGTGGAAAAATTATGACAGCATATAACACAGACTCAGCAAGTACGAACCAAACTGGGCCAGTACGAAAAACATTTAGATCAATATGAAGCTAAATTAGGCCAATATGACAAGTTTCAGTTGAACCTAAAATCTGTCATTAAATCAACTTTTAAACATTGTAATGTTGAGGTTGAAAATTTTAAGGTGTTGAATCATATTTTAAATGTTAAAGAGAGTATATTAGGATAAAATGCTATAGGAGTCTTAAAAAATAAAATGATTATCAAAATGGATAAAAAGCATCTCATTGTTATTATAATCTGAATACATGTAGTTTAGTATGTCAAATCCACCAAATAATGACAAAATTGATATTTGAATTGGAGTGGTAAACTTGAAAAGAAATCCCCATTCTAAAAATAGACAGCACTTATAAATTGTTTGACGACCTTCGCATCAACGTTGGACGCTTTCTAAGATGAAACAATTTTTACTATGTGTAAACATGTATAACGGATCAAATTGAAATCAAAATAAAATCTTGTGACTCATTTAATACGTCACAAAATATGTTGCAATTTTAAGCGGGAAATCTATTTAGTCTAACATAGGCAGGTATCCCGAGTTAGGAAAGCCCTTTTCAATATATATTATTTTGGCATAGTTAACTTGACATCATTTTGGCAATACGGGGTCAATAAGTATACGTAGTTACTGTATTTTGGAGAAAAAGCAGCCATGGGCCAATATGACGATCCTTGGACTAATATAACAATCTTTGGACCAATAAATGAGCCAATATAAAAATCCTTGGACCAGTAACTGGGCTAATATGACAATCCTTGGACCAGTAACTGGGCCAATATGACAATCCTTGGACCAGTAACAGGGCAAATATGACAATCCTTGGACCATTGACTGGGCCAATATGACCATCCTTGGACCATTAACTGGGCCAATAAGACAATCCTTGAACCAGTAACTGAGCTAATATGACAATCCTTGGACCAGTAACTGGGCCAATATGACAATCCTTGGACCAATAACTGGGCCAATATGACAATCCTTGGACCAGTAACTGGGCCAATATGACAATCCTTGGTCCATTAACTGGGCCAATATGACAATCCTTGGACCAGTAACTGGGCCAATATGAAAACTTACGAACGTTATAGAAATGGGCCGCAGTATATCAATATGTATAGATACATATATAACAGTGTCAAACAAACACTTTATACAGCTGACTTTCCATCTTGATTGTCACATTGCCACTGGAGTGAAATCGTATACCGGTATTGTCTCCGTGTCATATCTTTATAAAGTGTACACAGTCTAGAAGACCTTATATTTCATACTTGTTTCTTTATGTAGTTGTTCTTTAAACATTTTGAAAGTCTTCATTTGACTGTTTTATGTCTGAAACAAATACAAACTTAATCTGAACTTTATTTGACCTTTACAATTGCTTAAGTTTTGCATTCACTTTTTTTTTTTTTTTTTTTGTCTCCCCAATCACGATCATCAAATCATCATTTTGTTATACAATCAAGCAGTTGTGTGAGTCTGGTTGCAGTTGCGTATTTTCATGACACGACTGTCGAGTGACATTTGAATTGTCTGCAATTTATACAACATGGTGAGACAATGAGTACATTGTACGGACTGATTGCCAGCACTCTGATATACCGCTAGCCATGTCACCTTATACCACAAAGTGTGCCCGTTCAAATTTCATTTCACTTTCTAAGATTATAGAAAAGTAAGATGACATACAATTAATTAACAACAGTTAACTGCATTTATGACACCATGGTAACATAATATAAGATACTTACTCCTTGTGGTTGGCTATGTGCCTAAACTGCCATCAGAATAAAAAATGTAACCAGACCCCCGCAACCCAATAGTCTGTAACATAATGCAGATAATAAAAAATTAAATGTTTAGCAACGTTGAATTCATCTGCTGAAATTGAAAAAAAAAGTGAGACAACTATCAAAATACTTCAAATGTTGAGATGGGTAATTTTTTTTGAAAACTAAATCTCTCTGTGGTTTTCTTATGTTTCTTTATTATTTTCTTGAGATAACCGTTTTTATAATGAGTCATTGTTAGCTCTAATTACCTAGATATGTTGAATTAAAAAAAAAATTTTAGTAATCATTTATTTTATTAAAAGTATATTTTTTTGTGAATTCATCAATTTATTTATTTTGTAAATAATTCTAAATCTTCCTGTATAGAACAATACTTAGAACACATGTGGATTATGAAAGAGTCTTGCTCAAGGACACTCGACAAAGCCATGGCGGAGGATCGAACCAGTAACCCAACAATCCTGGGTCCCATGCTCTACCACTGGACCATATGCATATATACCTCAATAAACTACATATACCTGACACTGCTGTCTGTACAATTTTATTCTAAGGTGTCTTGACCAAAATGTTGCATTTTAACCCTTTACTCCATAGATACGCATTTTCCCGCACCAGTCACAGAAAGCCTTTGAAAACAGTGCAGGAAGAGTTCAGATTGCTCATATCGAGCAATCTGAACACTTCCTGGACTGTTTTCCACTCTGTCAGTTAATATAAACATAATTCACGCAATAATTCAAAAGCGTTCTATATTAGAGGTATCCAAAGGCGTCTATATTAGGTGCTCAAAGGCGTCTATATTAGGTGCTCAAAGGCGTTTATATTAGGTATCCAAAGGCGTCTATATTAGGTGCTCAAAGGCATTTATATTAGGTATCCAAAGGCGTCTATATTAGGTGCTCAAAGGCGTTTATATTAGGTATCCAAAGGCGTCTATATGAAGTAAAGGGTTAAGATAAAATGTTCACTTGGCCAATGTTGAAGATTAGCCTTGAATGAATTTCAGGCATGGGTTACATTTATGAACCCTTGATCAGCTTGAAAATCTCAACATGTTCTGCTCCGTGATTTCCAAAATGGCTGCCAACTGATCAGTGTAATTGAATTAAAGATGATAATGTCTGAGTAATACATGGCAGCCGACAATCACCAACACTTGTGCTTTTATCAACATCACAATCATGTCTGAATGTTTCCAGTGTGGCCTCTGCCAATACTTCTGACAAATTTGAACGTTCTTCCTTGTAAACATGATAATTTCTAAAAATATAATAAAATAAATGAATTGAGCTTTAACCTTGATCATTCTTAAAATAAATGTAACAATGTTGGCTGTTCTGCCTCTTCCAAGAAGTCCCCGAAAGTGTCTTAAATTATATGTGTGTACATGACAGGTACCTTGTCACAGAACAAATGTGGTATTGTATGTACATGACTGGTATCTTTTCACAGAACCAATGTGGTATGTACATGGCTGGTAATGTGTCATAGTACCATGTGGTATTGTATCATAGTACATTACTGGTACAGTGTCACAGTACCATGTGGTATTGTATCATAGTACATTACTGGTACAGTGTCACAGTACCATGTGGTATTGTATCACAGTACATTACTGGTACCTTGTCCTAGTACCATGTGGTATTGTATGTACATGACTGGTATCTTTTCACAGAACCAATGTGGTATGTACATGGCTGGTAATGTGTCATAGTACCATGTGGTATTGTATCATAGTACATTACTGGTACCTTGTCCTAGTACCATGTGGTATTGTATGTACATGACTGGTATCTTTTCACAGAACCAATGTGGTATGTACATGGCTGGTAATGTGTCACAGTACCATGTGGTATTGTATCATAGTACATGACTGGTACCTTGTCCTAGTACCATGTGGTATTGTATGTACATGACTGGTATCTTTTCACAGAACCAATGTGGTATGTACATGGCTGGTAATGTGTCATAGTACCATGTGGTATTGTATCATAGTACATTACTGGTACAGTGTCACAGTACCATGTGGTATTATATCACAGTACATTATTGGTACAGTGTCACAGAACCATGTGGTATTGTATCACAGTACATTACTGGTACCTTGTCACAGAACAAATGTGGTATTGTATCACAGTACATGACTGGTACCTTGTCACAGAACAAATGTGGTATTGTATGTACATGACTGGTATCTTTTCACAGAACCAATGTGGTATGTACATGGCTGGTAATGTGTCATAGTACCATGTGGTATTGTATCATAGTACATTACTGGTACAGTGTCACAGTACCATGTGGTATTATATCACAGTACATTATTGGTACAGTGTCACAGAACCATGTGGTATTGTATCACAGTACATTACTGGTACCTTGTCACAGAACAAATGTGGTATTGTATCACAGTACATGACTGGTACCTTGTCACAGAACAAATGTGGTATTGTATGTACATGACTGGTATCTTGTCACAGAACCAATGTGATATGTACATGGCTGGTAACGTGTCACAGTACCATGTGGTATTGTATCACAGTACATTACTGGTACCTTGTCACAGAACCATGTGGTATTGTATCACAGAACATTACTGGTACCTTGTCACAGAACAAATGTGGTATTGTATCACAGTACATGACTGGTACTTTGTCCTAGTACCAGTGTGGTATTGTATGTACATGACTGGTATCTTGTCACAGAACCAATGTGTTATGTACATGGCTGGTAATGTGTCACAGTACCATGTGGTATTGTATCACAGTACATTACTGGTACAGTGTCACAGTACCATGTGGTATTATATCACAGTACATTACTGGTACCTTGTCACAGAACAAATGTGGTATTGTATCACAGTACATGACTGGTACCTTGTCCTAGTACCAGTGTGGTATTGTATGTACATGGCTGGTACCTTGTCACAGAATCAATGTTGTATGTGCATCACAGTACCTGAATGTGTCCCAATGTACTGTATTGTATAATGTACAGCATTGTAATTTGAAGCACACATTATGGCAAGTCACTGACTGGTAATGTATCATGGCAAGCTATAAACTCATTTACTTAAATGCAAATATGAATTATTTATGAGGTATTTTAAGTGTGTAGGTATGGTATGCATTATCATGTAGTATGCATTTATCAAAATGACATGTAGTAAAATAGTTACTTAAAAACTGAATTATTTAAACCATATGCTCCGTATATCTAACTTTTATTTAATTAGATGATGTCACAAAAATGTATGAACAGTTAATTGTTGACAAGTATATTTTGTTGGAAATCTTTTGTGACAGTTTTCTCTACATTTAGACTTAGAGCATCATGTGTTCTAATAAAATTTATGATGAAAGTAGAATGATTGATTGATTGATTGATTGAATATTTAGCATCATTTTTATGCCATCGAGGGCTAACAGATGATCAGTTAACCTAACCACTGTTTCCTGGGATTAACCAGTACTCGAGCACACCCCATCTCTGCAAGTAACTGATAACTTTCCCACTTGAATCAATGGTGAGAGACGAATGATAATGAGACACAATGTTGTATATCAATTAACACGGAGACTGTTAAAGTAGAATAAAAGGTTAATTTAAAAATTTTATAACATTCAACATTGATGTTATAAGAGAGGATGAGGTCAGCAGGATGTAAGTAATACTATCTTAATTGGTATAGGTAATTAACCTTTAAAACAAGATGTCAGTGCTGATCTATTACAGATCCTGTTTACTAGGATACCCTTGAATTTGATACAAATTTGTCAGAAAGATTCCAGGCTTACTCAGGTTCTGCTAGATACATCAACAAAGTGATTTGGAATATCTTGTAACATTGAACTTACACACATTGAACTGCCTTGTTACCACAAATGTTAAAGTTAATACACACATTGAACTGCCTTGTTACCACAAATGTTAAAGTTAATACTTAACCTATCAGTTGCTTCTTTCAGCAAGTAAGTACCATGCCCAGTTAGCTCGGCCAGTAGCACATCTGACTATCAACCCGGGAGTTTGAATCCTCTCTCGGCCACAGTCTATGTGATGATTGATATACTATATTGTGGTGTCTCATTGTCATTCGTCTCTCTACTCTGACTCAAATGGGAAAGTTATCAATTACTTGCAGAGATGAGTGTGCTTGAGTACTGGTTAACTATCCAGGATCCCAAGAAAGAATGGTCAGGTAAACTGATCATCTGTTAGCCCTCAATGATACAAAAATGATGCTAAATATTCAATTCAACAAGTAAGAGCAACACAATGATCTTTTTCATGCTTCCTTACAGAAGAGCTAGCAAGTAACACTACTACTTTGTTTGTCTGTCTATCCATTTAAATCTTTGTCCAGACCACAACACCAAAAGTACTAAAAGGAATTCATGTTGACAGACATATTTCTAGTTTATTTTAATTTACTTAATCTTGTCTGGAGCATATTTTCAAAATAATGGAAGGGAATCAACAGTGACTTGGAACATGGATTTGTGGAAGTGCAGAAAGAAATATTCATAACTCTATATCGACTTATGGCAAGATTATCTCCCCTTTTATGCCTTATTTTTGGTTATATTAACGCTTGTTTTGGATATATTTTCAGAAGAATGAAAGGAAATCCAGTGTTAGATAGAGGGCAATCAGATGAAGAACCAAAAATCTATCTTGAATATTCTCAGATTTACCTTCCCTCTTTAGACCCATTTTCCCTTTTTAACTAGTCAATTCAGAATTTGTTGCGGAAGCATTCAGTCAGTTCTAGCAATACCCTTGTTTTTCACCATCACTAATATGTTGCCTGGAAACTGATCAATCTAAATTAACAACAATATTGAAGTTCCATATAAAACAGAAAATGTTAAAATTCTATCAATATTTCAGCAAACCGTGAGGTAAGAACAAGAATAAACTGTGTAGGCAGATCAAACCCCAGCATAGCATGTGGTAAACATGAGTAGGCAGAAGCCGAACCCAGTTCAAATTGTGTTCTTTCCAGACAGAAGGCAAACTCAAGTTATGCTAGACAGCAAACCTGCTTGCATTCCTATAATAGGTGATCTGGTGATCATTTAGACAAATATGTAATAGCAGTAAATGTATATATAATGGATGAGAGATACATTGTCATTCTGATAGATTGCAGCCAATTAACTCATATAATTATCATTGGTCTTCATACAAAATTGTGTCATAAACTTAAGTAATAGTTGCATGTAAGCACCAAGAAACATCATCTCAGCTTTCCATGTAAAATGTAAGGGTCTTCTGTGGACAGTGGTCAAAAGTGTTGTCTCAAGATCACTTACCTCTCACTGTTAAGGTCATAGGTTTGTGACCCGCTCGCTCCAAAAACTTTATCTAAGAAAGTTTGCCAATTACTTGCAGAAGGACAGTGGTTCTATCCAGTCTGAGTAAGGTCTTCCTCCACCAGTAAAACTGGATATGCCATAAAGTACCTGAAATGTATTGAAAATGGTGTTAAATGTAAACTGTAAAATGTTTGTATCAGATTGAATAGTTATTGTTGTGATACAGACTAGACTGCTTGTTATTCATTACTTATCTTCAGCCTGTGTTCTCTAAATGGAACATTATGCTTGATGTCTAGTGTAACAGGGTTAATTGATTGACTTGCAACATTATTTTTTTATTCTTTTTCACAAAATTAATCACTTTGGGTGTTTAAAGTTTTACAAATTACCATACACATTGAGAAATTCAATTTTCAGTAAACAAAATGATCTCATTAGTAAAACAATTAATTACAGTATGTAGGTCAATACGGCTAATACTCCCAGCATTATAATCTAATATATAAAGATTGTTTTTATTGTTATTGTGGGGTGAATGCTTTCTTTCAGTATTTAATTTGTTTTTGTTTAAATTGCGAAAGAGTAATTTAATTTAAGCCACTCCCCAGAGGACCTTAGGCTGCTGTCCGATGATTTAAATAAAATCGTATAGAATATTGATAATAAATAAAATGTACTAAAGAATATTTCTTTGAATTCTGAGGTTATTAACATTATATCCTATAGATAAAGTTTAGTGGTTCTTCGACAACGTTCAGAATCTGTACAATATTTTAATTTGGTAGATAATATTCCATACCTTCCCCTGATTTCTTGTTTCTTTATTTCTTATTACAAAGTGTGATTATTTAAAGTAATAAAAAAAATCAGTTGAAGAGATGTTGAGTATAAGGAAGGAAACGTGCATATTGATAATGCATGTTGCACATGAAAGTTTGATTATTTGTCAAATTTATCATTCAGAATTCACAGGTAGCTGATTCCATATAAATATAAAATGTTAGTTGTGTGTAATGTTTCGATCAGGTCAAATGATCTTAAATTAAAATCAATATAGTTTGAAGTACAATTTCAAGTAATTTTCTTGTTTCTTTTTTTGTTTCTGTATAGAATATATTCTAATCATAATTTTGAAGAAGAAAAAAACAAACTGCAAGTATTGGTCTCATTTTGAAAAGAATTTCATTATGCAAATTTGTTTTCCTGGGATGAATGGAAGTTATGATGATTGGAAAAAAAGATTACATGTTTTTGCGGAATTATATGCAAGCGTTCATAAACTCTCAATCAGTTCCTTTCTTTAATACCTTGTTTTATTAACTATAACTCTGTTCTTGTCTGTAGCCATGTTGGGAGATTTTGAATAATGGCCTTACTGCTGTTGAAAAGCTGACCAGGGTCTAGACATTGTATTAAAGACACAACTATAAACAATTAATCACTGATTGCAATTCTTATTTACAATTAATACAGTCTTTAATTGCCTCAATTAAAAGTTTTGCTGATTTCTTGTCATGGCAGTGCAATACTCAACAACACCTGTCAGCAGAGCAGTGCCAAGATTGGTATTTGCTTGTAAAAGCAGGTTTTCCTAATATTCCTTTCTCAACACCATTAGTGAAAGAATGGAATGCAGACTGGTTGGTCATTGGCCACCTGTGAAAAGTACATATTTTGGTGTCACTATATTGAATAAGACATTTTTATTGGTTGTGAAATTTCAGACTGTGTCACATGTTTATGTCTGTATCACATGGGCAGATAGAGAAAGGCTTACTTGTGAATGATGACAAATTAACAATGGGATCAAATTAATGCCAAAGTATATATCACCTAATTGTTTGGCAATAATTGTCAGGTGTTAATTGACTCAAATTTGGAGTGCCTGAGTGGATTAAAATTGTGGGGGACATGTTTTGTGAAGGGCATATTGGTGTTGGTGTTAAAGGTTAATTAGAGTAAATGTGCCAACTATTTATCCTGAATGGAATTTGATGATTTTATAATTTTAAATCATTTTGAGGAGAGAGAAAAAGATAGTTGAATAGATGGACGTGATTGTATTTAGTTATGACATAATTATATAATAACTTTAATAAAAGCCTTGGGTATAATCACAACTAATATGATTCTAAAATGTTGCTTTTTTTATTATTTAAATACCTTTTCTTAAACCCTTCAAAATGACATTGAGAAAACAAATGGTTGTTTTAATTGTATTAATTTAGTTATAAGATTGGTTGAATTCCTTAATCAGGTTTTTTTCATAATTAGACTTGAAGCAGACAGACGTTAAGTAAATGTTGGGTTTTTGAGACAGACTGTACAATAATTATAATAAAACTTACTATTTATATAAAAAAGTGAATTACATAAATTAAGCCAAACATAAAAACAACTTATAATTTAATAATTATTATGATGAATTGAACAATTATTTGTACACATTTGTCATATTTTTTTATTTTGATAGTTCAAACAAAGAACAATTGAAATTGTCTATATGTTACTGAGAGACAATTAAGTCACATGTCAAGTTGGTTGTATTCACTAGGTACCATGCAATTTATATACAACATCTCCGGTTTTGAAAACTGGCAAAATTTTGTCTGTGGACTATGAAAATTTAATGTAACAAGAAATCCAATATTTTTACTTTGTATTGTATTTAGGCATGTTTAGATTTTTAGTTCATCGGTTGTGTGTCTGACTATCAATCCCAGGATCATGACTCATGAGTTTGAATCCCCACCCAGCCACAGTCTACCTGATAATTAATATACATTTCATCTCATTTTCATTCATCTCTCACTGCTGATTCAAGTGGGAAAGTTATAAGTTTTTCACAGAGATAGGTGTGCTCGAGTACTGGTTAACCTTCCAGGATCCCAGGAAAGAGAGATTAGGTAAATTGACCATCATTCTGTTGACATCGGCATAAAAAGGATGCTGAATATTCAATCAATTAAACTATCGTGGTGCAATTTTTTTGAGACTCGAGTCCTCATGCAACCCAGGCTTGTATTCTTACATTAAGTTTGTAGACCATGCTTAGAAGTGAGAGGTATGTGGTCCTTAAAAGACACGGTGTTAGATCATTCGACCACAAAGGACTCTTCATCCTCTATTGAATCACCCACAATTCAAAACAGCAGATATATATAGACATTAAATTTCATAATTGTTATCTTGCATACCTTTAGAAATAGAGTGCCTTGAAGAATTGGAATAGACATTTATATTAGGTCTGCATCATTAAAAGCTTGCGCATGTTCTGCACTGTAGTTTAATTTTCATCTCTCCTCAACAGTAATGAACCACTTTAACATTTCCTACACAACAGAGTTCATTCAATACATCTCCTTATTCCAATCAATGAACAGAAACATTTTGTAAGATGGACTTTGAACTATGTAATCAAGAAAGCTTCTCTTAATTCAATTTTTTCAGGTGCTGCCGTTCTTTATCAATTTCCTTAATGCAACTTTGTACAATTTCAATTGAAGCAGTTACATCGGCTCCCATACTACATCTCCTTTCTTCATGTTTAATTAAATGCCCCAACATGTGATTACTGAATGAATGTGCCAAACTTGTTTATCAGAAAACACTGTAAACTGAGTACTTCTTTCATAAATACTGTAGACATAGTTGAATGAAAAATGAGTTAAATTTAAATTTCTTAATGGAATAGATGCAACACTATAGTACAAAATAAAGCCCATGGGAAAAAAAGTATAAGAATTGATGTCGATTAGAAGAGGCTGTGCTAAGTTATTTAAGACAATTTCAAATACCCCATTGTGAGGGTACGATCTAGTTTCTTTTGAAACCTTTCCTACTTAATGCATTTTTTTTAGATGCTTGATAGATTCAATTGTTGAAATTACTCTTTCATTCATCTGCTTGCATTTTTAATCATGTAATTTCATATCTCTTTTCAGATTTTCAGGGTAAGGTAATAAAGTTGGACCGCAAGCCTCCGGAAATGGGAATCGAGATTCAGTTCTTCTTTTATTGTGTCACCCGTAGTTAAAATTTTATGAATAGTCGAGTTTCGTGACAAAAAAAGATAGTAATATATCTATGTAAGTGGAGACTGGTATCTCATGGTATGATCAGTAATGTATTGGTTCAGGGTGTAAGTTTTGGACAAGATTAAAATCTTACTTGGTATGAAAAGATTCAATTATTATGTATAACATTATTTTGGCTTTTTTTTAACTTATAGCAAAAAATAAAAACACCATTATATCAAATGATATCCTTTTAGTTGTATTTTGAAAGAACTACATTTCCTGTCTAATGAAATGCTATTCTACATGTTTTGCTATGTTTTTTTTCTTCTTCAAATTTGTATTCTATTGAAAGAAGTAAATTTGATAGTACTGAATTTTTTCTCTTAAAAAAAACGATGTTGTATAAATCAGAAATAAGTTGAGCATAAAAGTGTGAGAAAACTTCCTTATTCGATGACAGTTGAAAAGAGTCCGATAGTTGAGTGGTTTAGACCCTGTTCATATTATACAACTTGTTCTGTAAAAATTTTTTAAAAATAGACGCATTTCCAATTTTTTTTCTTTCAATTATTATTCAGTAAACATTCTGTATGCATACATGTAGCAAAGGCAGATCCAAGACTTTTTGGTTTGGTGGCTCTGGACAGTTCAGCAGTGGCCTAGGGATAGAGCATCCACTTAACATGCTGAACGTTGTGGGTTTGATCCCCAGCCAGGTCATACCAAAGACTTGAAAAACAGAACTAGAAGCTTCTTCACTTGGCGCTTAGCATTAAGAGGACAGTTCTAGGACTGATCAGTGTCAGTATAATGTGAGTGTGGCATGATACTCCAGTGTGACAGTGCTAAAAATACTGTCACAGGTAGACGCCATCACGATATTACTGACACCATAAAACAGCTTTAAGAGGGAAGTAAAGATAGTAACTGGATTACTATTGGCAGACGCATTATTAAAAAAATGCAGGATTTTGCGAATATGAAGGTTTGCTATTGATAGGAGATTGCGAATATTGTACGAGTTTGAAAATATTCATACCTGACTGATGCATTAGAATTAAAATT
This sequence comes from Panopea generosa, assembly GCA_029582155.1. Lineage (NCBI taxonomy): Eukaryota > Metazoa > Mollusca > Bivalvia > Adapedonta > Hiatellidae > Panopea > Panopea generosa. The sequence continues at coordinate 71,992,124 of CM055897.1, forward strand.
ATGTTTAGCAAAAATGGAAATTGAATGAAGTAAAATTGGAAGTATGGCACTTTTTAAGTAAAATATAAATTGGAACATCATTAATTTTAAAACAGGATTAGATTTTTGGACAAATAATCTTATATAATCGTATACCTTAGGGTTTGTTTTCACCTGTCACTTCATCGAAATGGCATTCAAAGAATAATGTCTTTACCTGACAGGCCCTGGATATAGTATTATTTAGAGTTGATCCTTTCCTTTTTATGATAATTACTTCATCTATATCTATTTGTGTCTCACCGGTATTTCAGTTAATGGAGACAACACTAACTATATTAATTAAATAATCTACAGCACCAGTTTCAGGATTTCATTTTGGTAGGGTTGATTTTTGAGAGTATTTCGGCCATTTTAGGGAGGAGTGTGTTGTATGTCTGTGCAGGTGAGAGATTTTCAGGCAATTTAATTATATCTGCCAGGGGTGTCCGGCTGCTACACTGTACAAATTACAGTTGACTGCTAGTACATATGTATGTATTTTAAGGTTGATGTTGGTCAGGGTTTGATGGAACCCTCATCGCTGTCTGCACATTCATCTATCAGCTTGTGTTGCTGCAGCCACAATTGTCCATATTCTAGGTGCAGGCAGCAATCACTTAGACATTGCGGCCAGGACAATGAGCTGTCTGGGCTGGTATGGTAACACCCATTTCATGAAGTTTATCAGTATTCTGTGGTTTTCCCCAGTATTATAAAAACAAGACTGATAATTCTATTGTTAATTGACTAATCCTTGAGTGTTTGTGGTTTGACATTGCATTGTTTTAAAACTTGTGTGCAATCTCAATGAAATTATGCTAAAAAGATAATAAAAAAAATGTATTTTACTGTGAAATGTTTATATTTTTAAGTTTTATAATATGTAAATCATGTGGGTAAATATTGACAAAGAGTTTATGACTATTTTCTGTATTTTCAAATTCTGCTAGCAAAACAGGTATATTACTTTTTGATGGCAAGTGTCATTTGAAGGGCACCTGTATACAATTTTCCTCTCTATTTACTATGGTTTAGGTAGGTATAAAACCTTTTTACAGTGAAGTGGTTTGTGTCTTTACATATCATTAATATGCATGCTGTATGAAGTTGTAAAAGTCATTTACGATTGCACAGACGATGCAGAAAATGCTAAACTGAACTCTTTATTCATTCACCTTTAATTTGTCCAATTACAATAATAGACTCTTCCATTCATGTTTTGGACTGTTCTGTTATCATTAAATTACAAAAAGATATTCAATGTGTTTTTGCATGCAAGAAAAGGAATCACTAATGACTTTCTGGAATTGAATAAAATTTTCGCCCCATGGGATACCATAACTGTCTTTGTGCCGTCTCAAGATCACTTACATCTCATTGCTAAAGTCATAGGTTTGAATCACGCTCACTCCAAAATAAACTTTATGTGAGTAAGTTTGCCGTTTACTTGCGGAAGGATGGTGGTTCTTTTCAGATATATTCTGAGGACTTCCTCTGCAGATGAAACTGGATATGCAATATATATATATATATATATATATGAAATGTGTTGAAAATTTTGTTTAAAAATGTCTATAGCTATACATATGCATGTATAACATTTTCCCTATGATACATTATATTTATAGTAGACTGCATAGGGATAACTTATAATAGGTAAATATGCACATCAGTTTGGCCATGGAGCTTTAGCTTTTGTTGCAACATCAGTAGAGTGTTCGGTTAACACATGGATGGGGTGAATTCAAATCTCCATTGAGGTCAAAGGTTTTTTTGTAATGTTCCTGGTCCATCATGACATGTTTGTCACAAATTTATGGAAATAAAATTTTGAAACCATAATTTATCTTGTCTTATTTAAATTCCTACAAAAAAAAAGGAAAGAAACTTTTTGAAATGAAATAGTTGATTTTAAAGATACGTAGAATACACTGAAAGATATATATTCTAGTCGCTATAAAATAAATGCAACACAATACAAGCTTTGACATATGATTGTGTTATATATATAGAACTTGGCTAACAGTGGTGTAGCTTCCTATAGTCACTGTAGGCACGTGCATACCCTTTTTTTCTGAGATGGGAAAAATAAAAAATAAAAAATGCAATAAAAATTGGACCCCTGTGGTGGTAGATTGGTAAACTATAAATTCGCAACAAAAAGTCATTGAATATGATCCAGATATTTCATTTTATTTGGTTATAGCACAGTGAATTCAATGTTAATAATATAACAAGGCCCCTAAAAACGTATGAAATATACCAGGACATGTACATTAAAACACCCCTACAACAGTCTAGTTAAAAAAAATCGGGAGAACATGCCCAGAACGTCCTACACATCGTTTTCAGCCAAGCTACGCCACTGGCTAAAGTAAATTCATGTACCGTATATGTTAATAGGAGCATTTACCAGGTCTACCACTCTTAAAAAGAAAATAAATCTAAAATCAAATCCCTTTTATACAAACAGGACCGACAAAACCAGTAGACATATTTACGAACCATTCTAAAGACTGATTCTAAGACTTGAACTTAAGAATGAATTTCGAGTCAAAAAACGTTGTTTGAGACCAACTAATATACAATGTATAGTCAAATATACTCTCACAACTAGTCTGTTCTATCGGTCATGATGATATCTACGTTTGAAATTTGGATTTTCTAGCTTTAGTCTTAGAATAATCTAAATAATGGTTGGTGAAATTACGACCCTAGGTTATACATGGCATCCAGGTTTATTGGTGGATGAACACCTCAGAATGAATCTGGGTAGAACCACCATCTTTTCTACATTCATCATACTGCATTCTTGACAAAATTTAGTACATCTTTTTTTAAAAAAAAAAGAATCTGAAATCAAATTAGACAAAAGAAACAAGGCTAGTGACAAGTTTTCTTAATTTGACCCTCGTATATTAAATCTCTGTATATGGTAATGGGTCATAATTGTATATAATTATTTATGAATTGTCATGCTGGATGTAATAAATAACAATATGCACATCCGACCACAGCTCTTTATACACACATTATTAATATCTGCAATAAAATGTGGACAGGCGAGACTGGACAGCCTTTATACTCCATATTTATGTGTGGACATATGTGTATGTGATGACATGTTTACTGTCGTTTAACTCTAGGTTATAAAAAAAAATTGTAGCTACGACTGGACATAATAAACAAGTTTATGTGGTCCATTGTCAACTTCACATCAGTCATTGTTATTGGTAGTTGATCATCAATCACTCATATAGCAATCTCAACACCAACACAGCTCTCCAAAACACCGTCAACAACTCATTCCCATACACCAACAACATCTCAGTCCGATACACCAACAACAACTCTCTCCCATACACAACCTACACCTCACTCCTATATACCAACAACAATTTTCTCCCATACACAACCAACACCTCGATTCCATACACAACCAACATCTCACTCCCATACACAACCAACACCTCACTCCCATACACAACCAACATAACACTCCCATACACCACCAACATCTCACTCCCATACACCACCACCATATCACTCCCATACACAACCAACACCTCACTCCCATACACAACCAACACTTCACTCCCATACACCTCACTCCTATACACAACCAACACCACACTCCCATACACCACCAACATCTCACTCCCATACACAACCAACACCTCACTCCCATACACAACCAGCACCTCACTCCCATACACCACCAACACCTCACTCCCATACACAACCAACATTTCACTCCCATACACAACCAACACCTCATGCCCATACACAACCAACACCTCACTCCCATACACCGCCAACACCTCACTTCCATACACAGCCAACACCTCACTCCCATACACCACCATCACCTCACTCACATACACAACCAACACCTCATTCCCATACACCACCATCACCTCATTCCCATATACAACCAACACCTCACTCCCATACACCACCAACACCTCACACCTATACACCACCACACATCTCACTCCCACACACCAACATCTCACTCCCACCAAACAGTCCAATACGCAAACTAGACCCCACAAAACAGTGTCCTATATACTATCTGAACATTACAACACTGTCAAAATCTTCCAAAAAAATATAAAACTACAATATCAACCTTGCCCATATAGGTAATACTAGTACATTTATAGGTCGCCCCCAGTGGCGTACATTATTAAAATTAACATCATATTTATGTAGCGAGAATTATGGAAATTAATGTCATTTTTCAAAGAAACTTATCTCAATGTTTTATAGCGAAGCTTGCAGTGTTTGCGGATGACATGTCATTTATATCTGCTTAGTTGTTGTCTATTTTTCCAACTTAAAACATGTTATTTATTGTTTCTTACTGCTACTTTCATTTTGTAATTAATCATACACGCATTTCAAATAAAGACCTCATTGTTATTGTCCAATTTTGTTTAACATAATTTTTTTTATATATATTTATTTCAACTAGAACTTGTTCATAAATCAGAAAAAAACGGACATATGTATCAGTTATAATGTACTACATTTAATTTTCCGAATTTGAGAAAACCATTCCAGGTAAAAATAGATCTAGTAGAATGTCCGTCACGTGTCGAGGCAAATGGGTGTCGTGTCCATTTTATCATTTTCAGCATGTTCATTGTTATGATTAAAGGATTAACACCTGTTTGATCCCAGGGTGCAAAATAAGGACTGCGAGAGATGACAAATTGAGTAGTAGATAAAATTTGCAGATCTTCAGGCATCGATGCTCTATGTTCATTCTGCAAATTCGTAATTAGTTTTGTTGATCCGTTTATATTCAGTCCTGTTAATTTGTTGTTTTTGTATCCGAAGCGTGAGTCTGGAATCTTCCTGCATGCTTGTTTTATATAACCTGTTTATGTGGTGGTACGACATAAAACTCTAATTCATTCATGCATTCAATCAAGGACTTGTATATATATATAATTCCTCGATTCAATTTAGGATTTAAAATATGGGTATTATTTAAAGGTAAAACATATTTTGGTTCAATTTATGACTTGGAGATGCGCATATTGAGGAAGGAAGTATTAATTATAGACGTCGTTTTATTTATGCCAATTTTCATATTTATACTTTTGATTTATTATCAGTTATAAATATATGTCCCTGATTCCAGCTAGCCTGATTAAAATCGAAAGTTATGCAAAATGTACAGGTTAATGGATAAAAAAATATTTTCTGTATACCTACTATACAATCAAATTCAGCATAAAAATCTGCAAGTTTGCGGTTAACCAGTACTGAACACTGAACATAGAACTACTTATATTTGAAGTTCATCTCTTCGACTACTTCCCCACAGAGACAGTGGGAGATATGTGGCCATATAACACAGCTGATGGTCGATCATCGCACAGACTGTGTGACCATTTGTTGGAGATCCGAACTACCCATCCCTGGATTGACAGTCCTGAGCTACCAATTTCTGGATTGACACAAAGATTTACCGACTACTAATGAATTAGTTCTACATATTTGTTTTTTTATTATGTTTGCAAAATAATAGAATCTGTCAATGGCGTTTGACTGCTGCTTCTGTTGAAATTACTTATCACGAGCCGCTGGCTGTTAGTGGGAGGTGTCAAACAGATGAGAAGTGAACTATTAAATTAACTGTATATAAACTTTTTATGCAGCAACTAACTCTTTCTTCTTTTTCTCTTTTTCTCTTCCTCTGTTCTAAGTCTCAAATATATTTTTTTTCTCCTTTCCATAATATTTGTAAATGATTTTGGTTTTGTAATGTATTTTATGCCATTGTTAAACAAACGAGTATGTAATCTGTAGGGGAAGGGCCGAATCTAATGTTGGCAGAACTTGTGGCCCAACCCCGTTTCATGTAAAATTATGGAAAAAAATATGTTTAAACTAGACTGAGGTAGCCGGTCCCGAAATTTGAGTTTGTATCTTATTGTTGTGCATCATCAATCGCACACACTCTGCCAATTTCTTCATCCTTCGGTATATTTCTAAATTGGAATAACCGACGAGGTGCTCCGAATGGTTCATCATGGTTAAAACATGCTGCCATGTATACATAGGTCAATGACAAGAAAGTCGCACCAAACCTACAGTCGAAGTTATTGCTGATGAATAAGTAAAGGTGTGCCTCCATTAATGAGATCAAATTCCATCGAGTCCATTAATGACATCAATTTCCATATATAGAGAAGGCACGAGTCCATTAATGACATCAAATACCATATATAGAGAATTTCATTTTAAACCTGCTAATTTCGATATCCTCACGGCACATATGTATGATTACCTGAAAAACACCATCAATATCATATTTAATAAATATAGGTATATAGTGCACGCAGATGAATCCAGCAACGGATTCAGATTCCATGTAAGAGGGTGGGGTATAGATTTCTCTCCATTTTTAATACTTCGGCTGAGTCCTTTCATTTTTGAAAAATAGCAAATTCTGATAATGGGAGAATTAACAAACATTCTGAGTAGTACCTGAGTAGGACCACAGTAGCTAAGCGTGCCTGAGTAGGACCACCGTATCTAAGCGTACTTAAGTAGAACAACCGTAGCTAAGCGCACCCGCGTAGGACCACCGTAGCTAAGCGTATCCGAGTAGGACCACCGTAACTAAGCGTACCCGAGTAGGACCACCGTATCTAAGCGTACCCGAGTAGGACCACCGTAGCTAAGCGTACCTGAGTAGGACCATCGTATTTAAGCGTACCTGAGTAGGACCACCATAGCTAAGCGTACCCGAGTATGACCACAGTAGCTAAGCGTACCCGAGTAGGACCACAGTAGCTAAGTGCTCCCGAGTAGGACCACCGTATCTAAGCGTACTTGAGTATGACCACCGTAGCTAAGCGTACCCGAGTAGAACCACCGTAGCTAAGCGTACCCGAGAAGGACAACCGTAGCTAAGCGTACCCGAATATGACCACCGTAGCTAAGCGTACCAGAGTAGGACCACAGTAGCAAAACGTACCCGAGTAGGACCACCGTATCTAAGCGTACCCGAGTAAGACCATCGTAGCTAACCGAACCCGAGCAGGACCACAGCAGGTAAGCGTATCCAAGCAGGACCAACGTAGCTAAGCGTACCTGAGTAGGACCAATGTATCTAAACGTACCCGAGCAGGACCAACGTAGCTAAGCGTACCCGAGTAGGACCACAGTATCTAAGCTACACGAGCAGGACCATCGTAGCTAAGCGTATCCGAGTAGGACCACCGTAGCTAAGCATACCTGAGCAGGACCAACGTAGCTAAGCATACCCGGGCAGGACCACCGTAGCTAAGCGTACCCGAGCAGGACCACCGTAGCTAAGCGTACCCGAGCAGGACCACCGCTGTAGCTAAGCGTACCTGAGTAGGACCACCAGAGCTAAGCGTGCCTGAGTAGGACCACTGTATCTAAGCATACCTCAGTTGGACAGGTCTAGTAAAACCCACGTGTGTGACTTAGGTGAAACAGATATAGATTTTCGTATAGAGCTGGGAACCAACAATCAAAACGTGTTAATTTGGTACAGAGCTGGGAACCAACAATGAAAAAACGTGTTAATTTGACACGTTTTTGGAGTAAGCTTATTCAATGTTCGATATTTACAGTAGTTTAGATAAAAAGAGGTTACAAGTGACAAGAAACTTTATTTTGTGTCGGATGTACTTAATATAACATTAGCTGTAAAGCAATTTGCCGACGATTTGACAGGGTGGAAGACTAAACAACAGACGTCATTTAAAAAAAAAGTTCAAATGTACGCATTGCTGAATTTTATCAATGTCATTTTAAAAATTAGTCAAATATATGTAAAAAAAACAACGTAACTGTCACCATAAGTCAAGTGGTCAGCAGAATCTTAAATGGCCAACAGTAAAATACTTGTATAATGGCCATCCGTTAAAGATGACGTTTCGACAGATGGAGGTTTATAGGTCATACCTCCAGCAATGGCAAATAACTACATGCAGTTACAAGAAGGTATAACATATATTACATAAACTCAAGTCATTTATGACTTGTTCATGTATAATGTGCAATGTTAGTATGTGACATCCTAAATGGCTTGAATAGCCACAAACTTGTTAAAATTACGTCACTTGTCACGCGACACAACGTAACGTGTCAAGGCGGAAAAGTTGATAGATTTTTCACGAGTCAATCTAATTAGCCCGTCGTATAAATATTAATTACTATTTATAATAACTATTAGCCTAGCTTAGTTGTCCATTACATCTACGCAATATGTTACTGACAAGAGGACGGTAACTGGGTTATCACTTAATTAATTATAACTTATTGCATCACTAATTGAAATTGGTTAGAAACTAACATTCCCAAATAGTTCCCTTAAAACGTTCAATTGTCGCTCATTTGCTGAAATCCATATTAGGCAAAAAAATTGTTTTTACCAGAAAACGACAATTTCGCTCCTCTGTGAAGAAAAAGAATTCCATTACCGCTTGTTCACTTTTGACAGTTAGCGCGAGTTTGACATTTGAAAGAATTTTGCATGAAAAAGAAGCGGAGTTCTTTGCAAAATAACAAGGAATCCTTACGACATGAATATAAGGAAGATGCTGTGATGGAATATAATTACAGTCTATATATATATATATATTTTAATAATTTGCATTTTCATAAATGCACACATTCCTCTGAAAATAAATTACTTTGGCAAGTTGACAGTAAATTGGAAAACCTTACCATAAATAATTATGCCGCATCCCACAATGGAGCTTAATTAACAAAACTAACAACAAAAACCGTCGGAAAGTTCTGCAGAAACGGTGAAAACAAAATCGTGATAGAAATAGTTAAGTCAGGTTGATTCATACCAGGATGCAACGACATTTGGTCTAAAAATATGCTAAGTACTTTTTATGTACGGAAATAAATCTGCGGGGGAAGCACATACATGTGTTTGTATTTGTGCGATTAGCATGAATCGATGATGAAATTGAACTTGAATTATTTGAATTGAACGTTCTTTTGTTTTATGTCAACAAGCGTTTTATTTTAGGTATTGTTAACGTCATTATTATAACTGATCCAATTAGAAGAGAGGCATTTGCAATCCACCAAATACATCCAATCCTGAGTTACCTGAGCTATGACGAACTTGTTGACTACCTTGACTAAATTGCTGACCATCTGAGTAAGCTACCTGAGCTATGGGCTAACTTGTTGACTACCTTGACTAGGTTGCTGACCACATGAGTTAACTACCTGAGCTAACTTGATTACCTGAAGTAACAACTTAAACTTAACTTCCTGACTATCTGTGGAAGCTTGTTGATCACCTAAGTTAGCTACCTGAGCTATGAGCTAACTTGTTGACTACCTTGACCAGATTGCTGACCACATGAGTTAACTACCTGAGCTAACTTGATTACCTGAACTAACTACTTAAACTTAACTTCCCGACTATCTGAGGTAGCTTGCTGACCACCTGAGTTAACTACATGACTTCCTGAGATGGCTTGCTGATCACCTCAGTTAAACACTGAACTAACTCCCTGACCACCTCACTTAACTACCTAGGCTAGCTTTCTGGCCACCTGAGTTTAACTACCTGTACTTACTTCCCGACTACTTCACTTAACTACCTGACTACTTGGGCTAGCTTGCTGACCATCTGAGTTATATTCCTGCCTACATGAGGTAGTTTTCTGACCACTTGAGTTAACTAGCTGACTACCTGAGGTAGCTTGATGACCACCTGAGTTAACCCTTTACTCCATAGATACGCGTTTCCCCGCATCAAACACAGAAGGCCTTTGAAAACATAATGCAACCAATAATTCAAAAGCCTTCTATATTAGGTGTCAAAAGGTATCTATATTAGAGGTGTCCAAAGGTGTCTATATGAAGTAAAGGGTTAACTACCTGACTATCTGGGATAGCTTTTTTACCACCTGAGTTAACTACCTGACTGCTTGAGCTAGCTTGCTGACCACCTGAGTTAACTACCTGACTACATGAGGTAGTTTTCTGACCACTTGAGTTAACTGCCTGACTACCTGGGCTAGCTTTCCGATCTAACTACGAAAACGAGCTAACTGACTACCACAGCTGTATTGCTGACCACCTGAGTTAACTACCTGACTACCTGGGGTAGCTTTCTGATCACCTGATCTCACTACATAAACGAGATAACTGACTACCGCAGCTGGATTGCTGACCACCTGAGTTAACTACCTGACTACCTGAGGTAGCTTTCTGACCACCTGATCTAACTGCATAAACGCTCTAACTGACTACCGCTGCTGGATTGCTGACCACCTGAGTTAACTACCAGAGGTAGCTTTCTGACCACCTGATCTAACTGCATAAACGCCCTAACTGACTACCGCAGCTGGATTGCTGACCACCCGAGTTAACTTCCTGAGGTAGGTTTCTGGCCACCTGATCTAACTGCATAAACGCGATAACTGACTACCGCAGCTGAATTGATGACCACCTGAGTTAACTACCTGAGGTAGCTTTCTGACCACCTGATCTAGCTGCATAAACGCTCTAACTGACTACCGCAGCTGGATTGCTGACCACCTGAGTTAACTACCTGACTACCTGAGGAAGCTTTTTGACCACCTGATCTAACTACATAAACGCCCTAACTGTCTACCGCAGCTGGATTGCTGACCACCTGAGTTAACTACCTGAGGTAGCTTTCTGACCACCTGATCTAACTGCATAAACGCCCTAACTGACTACCGCAGCTGGATTGCTGACCACCCGAGTAACTACCTGAGGTAGATTTCTGGCCACCTGATCTAGCTGTATAAACGCGCTAACTGACTACCAGAGCTGGATTGCTGACCACCTGAGTTAACTACCTGAGGTAGCTTTCTGACCACCTGATCTTACTGCATAAACGCCCTAACTGACTACCGCAGCTGGATTGCTGACCACCCGAGTAACTATCTGAGGTAGCTTTCTGGCCACCTGATCTAGCTGCATAAACGCGCAAACTAACTACCGCAGCTGGATTGATGACCACCCGAGTTAACTATCTAAGGTAGCTTTCTGACCACCTGATCTAAATGCAATAACGCCCTAACTGACTACCGCAGCTGGATTGCTGACCACCCGAGTTAACTACCTGAGGTAGCTTTCTGATCACCTGATCTAACTACATAAACCAGCTGACTGTCTACCGCAGCTGGATAGTTGACCACCTGAGTTAACTAACTGACTACCGCAGTTGGATTACTGACCACCTGAGTTAACTAACTGACTACCGCGGCTGGATTGCTGACCACCTGAGTTAACTAACTGTCTACCGCAGCTGGATTACTGACCACCTGAGTTAACAAACTGACTACCGCGGCTGGATTACTGACCACCTGAGTTAACTAACTGACTACCGCAGCTGGATTACTGACAACCTGAGTTAACTAACTGTCCACCACAGCTGGATTACTGACCACCTGAGTTAACTAACTGACTACTGCGGCTGGATTGCTGACCACCTGAGTTAACTTACTGTCTACCGCAGCTGGATTACTGACCACCTGAGTTAACAAACTGACTACCGCGGCTGGATTACTGACCACCTGAGTTAACTAACTGACTACCGCAGCTGGATTGCTGCCTACCTGAGTTAATTTACTGTCTACCGCTGCTGGATTACTGACCACCTGAGTTAACTTACTGTCTACCGCAGCTGGATTACTGACGACATGAGTTAACTAACTATCTACCGCAGCTGGATTACTGACCACCTGAGTTAACTAACTGACTACCGCGGCTGGATAACTGACCACCTGAGTTAACTTACTGACTACCGCAGCTGGATTACTGACAACCTGAGTTAACTAACTGTCTAACGCAGCTGGATTGCTGACCACCTGAGTTAACTAACTGACTACTGCAGCTGGATTGCTGACCACTTGAGTTAACTAACTGACTACTGCAGCTGGATTACTGACTGTCTAAGTCAGGTTGCTGACCTCTCCTTCGGTTTCTTTTCGTAGAATCTCGACGAGTTGTAAGATTTATACATGGCTTACTGAATTTGAAAAGCCGAACTGCTTCCTGTCGTCATGCAGGACTGGAACAACCCCGTGACATCAAGGAACCCAGGGTATGAGGACGGTAAGTCTCCCACTCGGGTCACATGGTACATGCACTTCCTCTCCTGGTGTCCCAGTTTCCTACGTCAAGTTTCTACTGGCGTCTCATCTGCGTCATCAATTGTATGTGTTCCTTGTTTCGCAATCGATGTAAGACTGATAAATGTTTATATAATTATTACTTGATGTAATAAAATAATCCTTGTTGTACGTATGTCGTATTGTACAGCACACACTAGCAACATAAGTGGTACAGTAAACTTACATAGTGTTGACCCTCTTGTCATAAAATTGATGACGATGTTAAAGTGCGTACTTGACTATGAATTCGTCGAGGGAAAAACACTTACAAATTTGTCAAATGTCCAAGTTCGCTCAAGAAAATAAGTACTGCGGCAATCAAGTACATGTATATCGCGTGATGAACATGCTGACCCATGAAAATTAACCAATGGTGAGATATGATGAATAACCAATCGTGCATTCATTCACAATCACTAAGTAATATGTGTACCCAACTACCTTGCATTCAGTTAGATCTTTGATGCAAAAGTGTATGTATGGCAGTTCTCTTAGTTGTTGTTTGTTGTTGTTGTTGTTGTTGTTTAAATATAGGAACTTCTTATACTACTTTTCATAACGAAAAAGTATATACGGCTGGTCAATTCCGTTTACACAACGTTTATTTCAGGTACAGTTTGAACTGTGACAGGAAGTGCTTCCGTGGTGTGTCGCATAGTGGCTACCATAAATAATCCTAGTTTCTTTTTCTCTAGAAATGCATTTTCATATTTTTTTTATTGTCATTTTTGGTTTGAGTGACATTGTTAATTTCAGAAGCATTGTCATGTTTGAATTGTGAATTTAGAAGAAGAAAACAACGATTTTGAGATGCAGGGTATGAATACAATATTTTGGAAGTTTACTTCCGTTTTTCAACGGTGTTTACACTTGACAGAAAAAAATATCTCTTATATGACACATGACCCCTACTTTTTTCATCATATTTTGGTAGTGCAGAGGTTGACAAACAGGAAAATGTAAGTTTCACCTCTTTCATTTTGGTCTCTCTATGAATGACAAGCCTTCAAACATTTATTATTTACTATAGAATAAAAAAAAATCAATCATAGGGTTACACCTGTAACAGTTTGTTTTATGTCGGAATCACCTGAAACTTTGAAAATTTAAAAAATGCTCGATTAAGTGGTTCGAACAGTGATCAGAGCAACATTTTAAACACTAGTTAAGATGAAAAAAGTTACTAAAACATTAACAATATGCTGCGATTGGGAAGTTATAGGAACTGTCGAAATTACGTGACATCCATGCGCTCTTACTGGATAATCTTGGACTGTGTCAAGTGAGTTTCTGGATAGAATGCAACACTGTTTGATTCCGAGTTGTTACTGTAGCTTTGTTTAATCAACCACTGACGTACACATTGTCATCATGTAATGTATGTGAGTCTTCAGAATGTTGAACGCTTCTCCAACCAATGGAACTCCGAGGTTGAGAGTTAATGGGGTCTAACGCAATTTTCAAAGCATTACATTAAGGCATCCATTTTTTAACCGAGCTAGACTCGAACCCACCATCTAGGGATTCGGTGTTTTAAACTGTTGTTGGTGGTCTCATGATGAGATTACCGCATGTCGCCGTTGTATCGCATAAAGATGACGTGACAGGGGACCACGTGAATCAGTCCGAAAGGCAGTGTTTCTTGTTACACAAATAATTTCATTTAAAACTTGTACAACATGTTTTTTCCCCTGCTGCCAACACGTGATATGTTCGACAAGAGACAATAGCGATCAATTGTGTCCAAACACGACAGGTGCCAGTGTAAGGGATCAACGTAAACAATACGACATGTTGTTTTACTCCCTTCTACCTTGTACCCCGGGGCAGAACTTGAAAGTTCAAGGTGCCGTTATGTAGTAATTAAACAGGCGTTTAGAAGAAAGTCGGCGATGATATCCATCCACGCAGGTATGAAGACGGGGCCCCAGGCTGACCGTTAAACATAACATAGTATAGAGATAAGTTAAGATACTAGTATGTCCCCGGGGTGGAGAGCCGTCAAAGACAACAAACGATCAATAGACCGTTAAATAAGGAAGATTTTGACGACTTTACCAGGGGTGAGATAAGGTGATACCTATATTATTACACCCAATGGTGTGCCTTTGACGTGATAAACAGAAATGGCAAAAACAATTGAAATGGTTTATGGTTAGATGACCAGTGCCTTCATATATTTACACATTTAGGCCTGAAAAAATATTAAAATTTAAAAAATTATGTGATCTAAGTTAAGATATCTTAAAAGACTACTTGAGTTATAGCTATGTTATTCCAAACAAAAGTGCATACCCAACACAATTAAGAAAACAGTATAATAAAATAATAAAAACTATTTATAAAATAAATTGTGATTGCATACGTTGTCGAGAGGGTGGGGATGAGCTTAATTCTTGAAACACAAATGTGTCTATAATAAATATATGACTGGCCAAATAAAGGAGTGATAATGATGACGTCATAGACTCCTCCGCGATTTGAATTACTATTTATCATCTTTGAAAGTGTCGTGAAGTGCATGCTATTTGGCTGTGTTCACGCATATGTAGCATGCCACTATCAAATATGTGATAAGATGGTGACAGACTGAGGTTAGTAAATTATTCGTTCTTTTGCCACTCGGTACCCAACATCTAGGCCTAATATAGTCCTCGCCAACATGGAACCAGCATCGATGCCTAATATAGTCCTCGCCAACATGGAACCAACATCTAGGCCTTATGTAGAGTCCTCGCCAACATGGAACCAACATTTAGGTCTTATATAGAGTCCTCGCCAATATCGCCAACATGGAACCAACATAAAGTCCTCGCAAACATGAAACCAGCATCGAGGCCTTATATAGTCCTCGCCAACATGGAACCAACATCGAAGCCTAATATAGTCCTCGCCAACATGGAACCAACATCGAAGCCTAATATAGTCCTCGCCAACATGGAATCAGCATCGAGGCCTAATATAGTCCTCGTCAACATGGAATCAACATCGAGACCTAATATAGTCCTCGTCAACATGGAATCAACATCGAGGCCTAATATAGTCCTCGCCAACATGGAACCAACATCAATCCCTTATGTAGAGCCCTCGCCAACATGGAACCAACATCAAGCCCTTATATAGAGCCCTCCCCAACATGGAACCAACAACAAGCCCTTATATAGAGCTTCGCCAACATGGAACCAACAACAAGCCCTTATATAGAGCCCTCGCCAACATGGAACCAACATCAAGCCCTTATATAGAGCCCTCCCCAACATGGAACCAACAACGAGCCCTTATATAGAGCCCTCGCCAACATGGAACCAACATCAAGCACTTATATAAAGACCTCGCCAACATGGAACTAACATCGAGCCCTTATATAGAACACTCGCCAACATCGAGCCCTTATATAGAGCCCTCGCCAACATGGAACCAACATCAAGCCCTTATATAGAGCCCTCCCCAACATGGAACCAACAACGAGCCCTTATATAGAGCCCTCGCCAACATGGAACCAACATCGAGCCCTTATAAAGAGCCCTCGCCAACATGGAACCAACATCTAGCCCTTATATAGAGCCCTCGCCAACATGGAATCAACATCAAGCCCTTACATAGAGCCGTCACTTACATGGAACCAACATCAAGCCCTTACATAGAGCCTTCGCCAACATGGAACCAACATCAAGCCCTAACATAGAGCCCTCGCCAACATGGAACCAACATCAAGCCCTTACATAGAGCCCTCGCCAACATGGAACCAACATCAAGCCCTTACATAGAGCCCTCGCCAACATGGAACCAACATCAAGCCCTTACATAGAGCCCTCGCCAACATGGAACCAACATCAAGCCCTTATATAGAGCCCTCGCCAACATGGAACCAACATCAAGCCCTTATATAGAGCCCTCGCCAACATGGAACCAACATCAAGCCCTTATATAGAGCCTTCGCCAACATGGAGCCAACATCAAGCCCTTATATAGAGCCCTCGCCAACATGGAGCCAACATCAAGCCCTTATATAGAGCCCTCCCCAACATGGAACCAACATCAAGCCCTTACATAGAGCCCTCACTTACATGGAACCAACATCAAGCCCTTACATAGAGCCTTCGCCAACATGGAACCAACATCAAGCCCTAACATAGAGCCCTCGCCAACATGGAACCAACATCAAGCCCTTACATAGAGCCCTCGCCAACATGGAACCAACATCAAGCCCTTACATAGAGCCCTCGCCAACATGGAACCAACATCAAGCCCTTACATAGAGCCCTCGCCAACATGGAACCAACATCAAGCCCTTATATAGAGCCCTCGCCAACATGGAACCAACATCAAGCCCTTATATAGAGCCCTCGCCAACATGGAGCCAACATCAAGCCCTTTTATAGAGCCCTCGCCAACATGGAGCCAACATCAAGCCCTTATATAGAGCCCTCCCCAACATGGAACCAACATCAAGCCCTTATATAGAGCCCTCGCCAACATGGAACCAACATCAAGCCCTTATATAGAGCCCTCGCCAACATGGAGCCAACATCAAGCCCTTACATAGAGCCCTCGCCAACATGGAGCCAACATCAAGCCCTTATATAGAGCCCTCCCCAACATGGAACCAACATCAAACCCTTATATAGAGCCCTCGCCAACATGGAACCAACATCAAGCCCTTATAAAGAGCCCTCGCCAACATGGAACCAACATCAAGCCCTTATATAGAACCCTCGCCAACATGGAACCAACTCTTACCGTATTGAAAAGTTACATAAAGAACGAAGGACGAAACACGAATATCTAACTTACATTTAACTGTTCCGGATAATTTCATGCTAAGTAAAAGAGTAAGTTCAAATTTGGAGAGTATGTAAGAATTTAAACAGTTATAATCATGCTTGTATGTGCTGACC
Source organism: Panopea generosa (assembly GCA_029582155.1). NCBI lineage: Eukaryota > Metazoa > Mollusca > Bivalvia > Adapedonta > Hiatellidae > Panopea > Panopea generosa. Next base: position 72,009,216 of record CM055897.1, read on the forward strand.
TTTGCTGCATAGTTGTATATACCATTTGGTGGTGTATTCACAATTTTTTATAAAATTAGTGAAATATTTTACCCTCCACGCAGAAAAGCGCATATCTTCTATAGACTGACGAACGAATGTTATATGGTAATGTAGTAACCAGGACATCATTGCGTATAATGGTAATACAATGGCCGTGTCTGGAACCATTTTGTTCTTCAGGCAATAATCATTAATAAAATTACTTAACCATGCGAGATAAAAAAAAAACACAACAACTACAAAATGTTATTTGTTTGTTATTATGTCACATGGTTAAATTGCCCGTGGTGTTGAACTGTTTGGCAATTATTAAACAGAGATGACGTTATTTATCAGGCATCGAGATCAATTTCATATGTCAATCAATCTATCTGTCGGTCATGCCTTGGCTTGGGGCTGGACAAGTGGCGATAACGGTCAATATATGTATCATCCGACAGATGAACAAATTTAAAAGAGGTGACACCATCGTAGACCTGTATTTCGGTGTGGATACATATCTAGATATCTGGCATTTGAAAAGCTTACAACATGTCAAAAATTGATGTTATAATGAGAGGGGACGGGTAGATCGGTAAATAATGATTTGTACATGCATTCATTTAATTTGTAAAATTATAACATTTAATTCATATGCTCGTGGTGACACCTGACTTAAAATTTGCTTCAGGTACTTTCTTTTAAAGAATGAAATGCTCACTTGTACATTATGTGCATGTCACTGACTATTTCTGAAAGGTGGGTTGTCACGCTAGTCAAGATGTGTCATAGTTTGTTCCAATTATGAAATGATAAGATTAATTGTCAAAAACTGAACAAATTCTTCAAATACGGAAATCTCTTTATATTCATAAAATACGTTACATCTAGGACTTATATATATGTACACACAAGTCATTGCTTACATCTAGACACACAGGCACATGTCTGTCCTATACAAAAGAACTCATCTTTTGTTTTTTAAATAGTTAAGTCTTTAATTGACACAAATAAGTACTAATTGATTAATACTAATTGATTAATACTAATTGATTTAGCTCGATTACGAAGAAAGCTCAGAGCTTATCAATATGAACCCCCTCGAAGCTGCGTATACTGAGTTGTTTTTTATTTCGAATCCGCAACCTCTAGCGTGAGTGGCCAATACTCTAAACAATGCCTCCGTGGCCGAGTGGTCTAATGCGCCGTCTCAAGATCGCTTATCTCTCACGGCTAAGGTCGTAGGTTCGAGCCGCAACGCTCTAAAAACTTTATGTGAGAAAGTTTCCAGTTACTTGCGGAAGGACGGTGGTTCTACTCAGTCTGGTTCAGTCTGAGGTCTTCCTCCACCAGTAAAACTAGAAATGCTGGATAATTTGAAATGTGTTGAAAATTGCGTTAAACCCCATTCTATACACTGCACTATGGCCTGCGTCCGCTAACTGAGTGAAGTACTAGAATTTTCATTTTGTTTCAATATAAAATAATTTTAAAATGTGACATTTAAAAAAAAGCTCCGACAGTTTGTATCGGCACAGTTCCAAATGCCACCTCCACTTCCTAATAACAAGTGCACAGATCATACCAATAACAGGTCTGGTGAATGACACGTCGTGAATCAGTCACTACAGTTTCATGATAACGTGTATACTAGCGCTGAAATGTGCCAACCTACACACGAGCATGACCGCTGCTGTCATTGGCTCCCATCCAGCACGACAACAGTCACAAAATACAGTCCAGGAGAGAAAGTTACCAGTGCCAACGAGTACACACAGCTGTAAGTAAATAACAAGGAGTCGGGGCTGGCCTTGCATATTATCAAAGTCTACTTACCCGGTCTCAAACCAGCCATAGTACTGTATACCAATTTTCATCACGACGCGAAATTTCGTTTACAATTAATTTAACTTCCTTTCAACTCGGAAACAAAATAATAAAAATATGAACACATTGACCTCAAACATATTTCATACCATCAACGTGCTTTTAATCCTGTTTTATGGATCCCAAACGGAACTTCGAAGTATGACAAAATCGGAAGAGCATAAAAATAAAAGAAAATAAATGTAAAGGGTCGAAATGTATTAAACGGTGCTTTAATGAAAATATGTAAGTATACTGTACTCAACGTTTACAATTCTGACCTGAAAAGAATCAGTAGTAAAATGTCCACGTACCGTTGCACAATAGCCGTTGCGGAATGTCGAACCTATGACCCTCCGATCAAGATTGAGTCCGATGTTCTACCACTAGACCACGTGCTCCACACTAGTAAATGAGAAATTGAACAGGATTTCTTTGTTGTACTTGAAGGTGGACAGCATACTGTGTCGTGAACACTGACTTCGTATTTGGCGAGTTTCATTTAGCGATCTTGTTCTTCACTTTTTTGGAAAGATATAACTTTATTATTAAGTTTAGTTTGAGCGGAAACCTTAGTGTCGTTATATTGAAGAAGTTGTCTATAAATATTGTTATGGAATTTAAAGAAACGTGTATACTTGACGGTAGGTAAAAGGTCAGCGACCTCGACGTCAAGACATACCAGCAACAGCTCTTGTCCGACTTTCTTCTTTTGTTTTTGCTTACGTTAGACTGATGTCATATCGTATTGTAACACATTCGTTGTTTGACAATTATGTTGCAGATACTTTTGTTTCCTTTTCTGGTACAAGAGGCAGCTGGCGAGACATATGTCGTATTATGGATTAATCAAAGCCAGCCCGACAGGCACTAAGATATGAAAGGTTTATGTATCACGTCTCCAGAAGTGAATTTGTTGTATATATTGTCAGCAGTGAGTGGTTTACTTAGAAAGAAAATCGTCACCGCTAGTGACAGGTTTCTATATGAAATCGTCATCACTAGTGACAGGTTTATATATGAAATCGTCACCACTAGTGATAGGTTTCTATATAAAATCCTCACCACTAGTAAGCGGTTTCAATATAAAAGCGTCACGTTTCTAAAATCGCCATCACTTGTAAGTGGTTTCCATAAAAAGGGGTCATGTTTCTATATGAAATCGCCATCACTAATAAGTGGTTTCCATATGGTATCTCTACCACTATTGAGCGGTTTCCATATAAAAATAGTTATAACTTGTGAGCGGTTTCCGTATAAACTCGTCACAAGCAGTGATCGAGCGATTTCCAAATATATATATTATATATTACAACTTGTGGACGGTTTCCATATAAAATCACCACACTATTCAGCGGTTTCTATATAAAAATAGTTACAACTTGTGAGCGGTTTCTATATAAAATTGTCATCATCATTGAGTGATTTCCGTATAAAATTGTCACCATCATTGAGTGATTTTCATGTAAAATTGTCACTATCATTGAGTGATTTAGTATATAATTATATAACATTTTTGTCGACAGTGATTGGTTTCCATAAATTCGTGACCAGCAGCGAGTGAATTCTATAATTCGTCACCAGCATTGAGTGAATTCTATAATTAGCCACCAGCAGTGTGAGAGATATCTAAAATTTCTTCACCAGCAGTGTGAACATTTTTTTATAAAGTGCTAGTTAGTGAGTCAGTCTATGAACTCTCTACTGACAATAAGTAGTGTTTGTAAATCGCTAGCAATAACGATTTTTTTTATAAATTCGTCTTTTATAAATTCGTCTCTAGCAATTAACAATTTCTATAAATTCGTCACAATCAATTAACGATTTTTATAATTCATCTTCTATAAATGCGTCACTAGCAATTAACAATTTCGATAAATTCGTCTTCTTCAGTAAGTGATTTCAATAAGCCATTGTCACGAGCAGTAGATCTAAGTGATTTCTGCAAAATCTTCACCGGCAGTGCTGGATAAAATCTTCACTAGTCACTAGCAACTTTTACCAAGCTGATACGACTAGCGCACCATTGCAGGAACAATGATAAAATAAAAATAATGTGTACCACTGTAATACAAATTCTCTAAATTCTAAAATACTGAAAATGTCTGATAATCATCATCAGTAAACCTTCTTAATATTCATATTTAGTGGAGAGTGTGGTCCGGTGGTAGAGCACCGAACCCATGACCGGAGGGTTGTGGGTCCTATGTGTGGTGTCCTTGAGCAAGACACTTTTCTGCATATGCTTAGTACTGGTTCTAACCAGGAAGACTCGATTTGAGCGTGATTTGCCTAAGTTGTAAGAACTTGTTGCACAATCGAAGTAACATTAATAATTTAAAACTAAATATTCATATTAACAGGTCTTTTTTCAAAATTTTCAATAGAAAAGAAAACACAGAAGAAAAAAAAAACAACGATCGTGTAAGTGTGTGGGTTTCTCTTATTTTCTTCTGAATATGAATTTAAATATCGTCGATTATGCTTTATTACATCAAATGAGACCGTCTCCTGCTACCCTATCTCCGGTTACGATTTTAATGTGAAATTGAGCCATGTGCGCATGGTAGATATATACCGTCAATATTTGCGTGTATCATTACATTTACTTATGTGATAAAAATAGCCTATTTACGTATTACGACTGCGGTGTATCATCAATACATGGCTAATTTGTGTGTCGTAATTCGTTCGTTCCTAAGGTACCGCAACACTTGAATTGTGTGACGTATCATACAGATTTCAATTATTTTTGTGCTATTAATACACATATATAGATAATTTAGTCTCTCATGAGGTCATCAACAATAATATTGTCGAGGACCTAATGGTACACTGAATTGTTTAGATGACTTATTTTAACCCTTTACTTCATAGATACGCGTTTTCCCACACCAATCACAGAAGGCCTTTGAAAACAGTGCAGGAAGAGTTCAGACTGCTCGTAGCAACGACAACGAGCAATCTGAACTCTTCCTGCACTGTTTTCCACTCTGTCAGTCAATATATTTCATAATTCAACATATTCAACATAATTCACCCAATAATTCAAAAGCCTTCTATAGTAGAGGTGTCCAAACGCGTCTATATTAGGTGTCCAAAGGCGTCTATATGAAGTAAAGGGTTAAACTATATTAATTTTAATTGTAGAAACATTGAAAAACTGCTGAGCATTTTGTCCACATGACGTTTTACACCAGTCAGTGTGATATTCGAACTATTTCGTAGTTTGTAGATCATGTTTACTAATGACAAAATGACATTGTAAAGCAAGGAATAATATAGAGTTATATACGAGTACATAGGTCCTTGTCTAAAGTCAATCAAAATGCGATAAACATGATCGTAAAGGTCATACATCGCCAATTAAATATTTCCTTCTTCAATTTCCAACTACAACCCTATTGTACTAATAGAAACACGTGTATATCATGACGGTCACGCACGACAGCGCGGGTTTTTAGAAGATAGATGCACGCCATTAATTTAATTAATTTATGTCAGAATAGAAAAGTGATAAACAAGTAGATCATGCCGATGGTTTTATTAGTAATACATCAATACATAATAAAGTTTATTATACATATTTATGAGCTCGTATATTCCATTTAGTGAGTCTCGTAGCATAAAATACACCGTTCCTCGTCCGCGTTTGTTTTGTTATATACATGTATATGGTAAAGATGACAATGTGATGTTTGACAGCCTGAAAAAAAAGTTCCGCCCAATATAGGTACGGGGTTGATGGGTGTGGGGGAGGGGGGGGGGGGGGGGGGGTCTAATCCATGTGATATTTACACATTTTCACAAACATACAAAAAAAGTTAAGAAATGTTCTTGTGAACATATATCATTTTGAACCAAAGATATATAAGTTGTCATTTGTCATAAATATTAAGATCATACATTTAAACTGTACGTGCTGAATATTAGTTTATATGATGACGTCGGTGTGGGATGGTTATGCTAATTTACGAGCCCAATATCATCGAACAGATAATGTAATACATTGTTTCATCCGTGAGTTATTACGCTTGTGCAAATAAGAAAAAATGCACCCAGTTCCTTACTATTTACCGACTTCTTGAATGTCATGGTATTGAAATAAGGATGGGTTTTTGTTTTGAATCATTGACATTTAAATGCACAAAGAGAGAGAGAGAGAGAGAGAGAGAGAGAGAGAGAGAGAGAGAGAGAGAGAGAGGAGAGAAAGAGACGCTTGACGTCCTGATTTACCGGTCAATACATATACCGCTACAATGACGTTCTGGCCACTACGTTGCCATGCTTACCACTCGGTTAACGTTCTTTTTTTCTCGACTGCTACGTTGAGGGCCTGGCCACTCGGTTGTCACAGTAACTAGTTGTTTGACGTCACGATTCCTATGTTGACGTCTCGAGCGCTACGTTGATGTCCTGATCACTCGGTCGGCACGTTTTCCGCTCGGTTGACGCTACATTGACGTCTTGATCACTCAGTCGGCTTGGTCGTTCGGTTGACGTCCGTCCAGTTGACGTTATATGCTGACGAGAACGCGCCCTACCAGTGAATAATGGTACTGCGAGGAAGGATGTCGCTCGACAACGCAGAGAACACTGGTAGTGCCCTTAAACGTGTCAAATATTTATCTTCCTTCGTAATAGGATTACAAACTGCTACACTTCGTTCGTGTCCTGACTGAGGATAGTAAATACCAGATAACATCACCAGCACTCCACAGTACTTACATATAAGTTATTTAGACCTAAGTGGCTAGGCCATGTAAGTGTATACTTAATGACATCACAAAGCCTGTGTTTAGTTTCATGTATATCTAATTGGATATTATCATTTTGGTTTTCCTATTTTGAAATAATGCTGATTAATTAACGGAAACACTTAGGAAAGGCTGAACAGTTTAATAATATACATTAAGCGGTTGCGTCTACTTTGGGGAAGGCACAATCTTGAACGATAAGATTATACAATATTACAAGTTTATCCGCTTGTCATTTTAGTGTATTAGTAAATAGGTCGTATTTTATTTCGTTTGTGTTGGTTTACAAGTATATGTATAGTATATGTAAATTTGAAAACAACACGTTAAATTGTAGTTTTTGGCCGATTATGCCATCGGACGTACTAATCTACGTACGTATTTGCAATCGTTCATCAGAAAGCTGTTCAAATATAAGCAATGTGACTCAATATATATTTGAAAGTACACTGAAAGGAAAAAGAAAGTATACATTTTCGTTTTTAAAATTATTTCATTAGTGGCTAAGTTTATTCATGTGATGGAAAATGAACTGATTGTTTTCTTATTGTTTTGCTTTGAAGTGAATTAAGTGTTGTTGTTTTTTTATTCAACAAACTGATGAAATATAAATATACAAAATTTATATGCAATACAGTTATTGTTCCTTGACCTGTCGACGTTTATAGGCATGTATACTTTCTTTTTCCTTTCACTGTACAAAATAAATTGACGGTAGGTTCAGTCTACAGCCGTCAGTCAATAAAGTAGACTGACACTATAGGAAAAATGTATGTACAATGTTTAGCTTATTGAATTAAAAGTGTAACCAAAAGACGGTTTTAATACCATTTCAACACATTGCATGTTATGCAAATATGACATACTGGTACAAGTGAAGGAGAAACTCGGAAACACGATGGTGAACCCTCATGACTTTATACTATGGGGTGGTGCAAGAAAAGTGCCCGCATCAGGCAAGGAGACTTCTATATAAGTCCTTGCTTCAGGTAACATTTTTGCAGATAACTTGCCTATATTTCATGAAAATTCACGAACCCCAGCGGTGGTCAATGAATAGAGCACCCGTCGTCCTGCATATGGAAGGTCGTGGGTCGATTCCTGACCGGGTTATACCAAATACTTGAAAACTGGTACTAGAAATTTCCTCGCTTGGCACTTACCATTTTCTAGGATAGTTCTAGGTCTAGTCTGCCTGGTGTCAGTATAATGTGATTGGGTGGGGTATCATAGCATGTGTCTGCGGCATGGTGCTCCAGTGTGGCAACGCTTTAGGATACTGTCTCAAGTAGAAACCGTCGCGATATAGCAGAATAAATTTTGAAAGCGACACTAAACACCATACAAACAAAATGCGGTGCGATTTACCAAAAACGACGTTGCATTTCTTTTGGGTGCAAATAATACGGGTTTTTCATGCTCACTTGATATCACCGCCTATTTATCTCTGTTCATCTTTGTTTCGAAAATGTTCATGAAATATTAAAAAAGTTATCTGCAAAAATGATACCTGAAGCGGGCACTTTCAACCTATTTATTTTTCACCACGTCATAGCACAAAGTCACGTGGGTTCGCCACCGTGAGACGTGTACACGTGAAATTCGGAGTAGATCCACATCGATCCGTAATTGGCAAAGTTTCATACATAATGTTGGACCGAGTTGCCAAACCATTTTTATGTAAAAATACACCATAATGAAAACAATTAACAATTAATTTCCCAATACGTTCAAAGAAAGCAAAGCTGGGGCCGATTAGCTCAGTCGGTAAGGTGACTGACTATCAATCCAGGGATCGTGAGTGGGACCACAGTCTCCGTGATGATTGATATACGACATTGCGTCTCATTTTCATTCGTCTCCCACCGCTGATACAAGTGGGAAAGTTATCAGTTACTTGCGGAGATGGGTTGTGCTCGAGTATTGGTTAACCTTCAAGCATCCCAGAAAACAGTGGTTAGGTTAACAGACCGTCCTCGTAAGCCCTCGATGGCATAAAATTGGCGCTAAATATGCAATCAATCAATCAATCAATCAATCAATCAATCAATCAAGAAAGAAAGAAACAAACAACATGTTTTCTTCTTCATTAAAATGCAACAATAACAAGAACGTTGACTTTTTGTTATTGTATTTTTCCAAAACCAGGCACCGTCTTGCACTTAATTCTCTTATGACCCCGCAATAAGCCTTCTTTACCAAACACAATCAATAAGGTGGTATTAACTGTGTGGAATTACCGTTATTATTAATTTATTATTATTATTTGGTCGATGTTTTTACGTTATAAGTGCCCGCTGGCTGCCAAGTTGAAGAATTAAAATCTTGTTATTAACATTTTCATATTTGTATGCTATGTTTTTCTCTTTGGTGGTATAATTTAGACGCAAAGTAGGAACACGTAGTCGCATTAGTATGAAACTAAACGTCAACAAAGAGTTCAGTCAACTTTGTTTTTATTCTATTTTTTTATATTTCTCTTTTGTAGAAATATCAAGGACGCCAAATCGTCAAAATACATGTACGCATGATCGATTGTTAAGGTATATTGTTGATATCCAAAAGTATCAAGATTACAATAGGCTCAGATTATCCAAATAACGTAATGAGAAGATGCATGAGTTTGTTTGGTAGTTGTGATTCACTACTTTCTATATATCAGCACGTGCAAAGAGAGGGGCGTATGCTTGAGAAGTAAAGAAATAATTATTTCGTGGAATTCAATGACACACGTTAAAACTAGAAACTGGTCGATATGAGGGTATTAATGAGAATGACCGGTTATGTCCTTTCTGTAATGATGCTATAGAAGATGAGTGTCATGTTATTTTAAAATGTGCCTCTTATAAAAATATTAGGACAGATCTGATGCTTAAAGCAGTAAGCATAGATGCAAACTTTAATAATTTTGATGACTGTAATAAAATGAAGTTTCTCTTTTCCAATAAAGATATGATAAGAATATGTGCCAAAACCTGTTTTACAATACTACAAAAACGTAGAAATATTTTATATAAATAATGTATTATATCTTAAATGTAAAACAAATTAATTTTATATTATGTTGAGAAATCGGTGCTAATCAGGTCATTCCAGATCTGATCTGGGGTGATAACTGATCTTTTAAAATATTTTTTAAAAAGCTTTTGACTATATAGCGATGCATTTGCATTTATTTTTCCTTTTACGATTTAACAAAAGTTATTTTAATAATCTTTTAGGTCTCGAGCCAAGATTAGCGCCGGTGTCTCAATTCTTAGTGTATAATGCTTTATAGTATACATCTTTTTCAAAAATTAAGGCATGAATAATCTGTGATAGTTGTATATATTTTATGTCAATATTATAGCGATAGTCTCTTGTAATTCTAATATTGAATGGCTATGTACGTTGTATGTGTTACTGTATGTTTTATTTATATGTTTGTACATAGATGAGACTTAAATAAAGATATATATATACACGTTTACTGGCCACCTACGTGACAATGTTTTAATACGTCAACAATCAATAATCTGAGCACTTCTCAGTGCGTTTATGTACTGCCTGATCCCGGTAAGCTCAGTCGGTATCAGTTCAGGTGAAATACGACATTGCGTCTCATTGGAATTCGTCTCTCATCGCTGATACAAGTGGGAAAGTTATCAGTTACTTACAGAGTTGGCATAAAATAAATATTACCCCCACCCCCACCAAACATTTAAGTGCTAAATTGTCTGCTATCTTAGCTATGAAAAGCGTATAGACTTCACGCAGGTCATGTAGAGCCTCTCTCATTCAATATTTAACATATGTATCTCTTTTTTTTTTGGCGAAGAAGGTTGAAGCGTGCTGTCCGCATTAATCATCCAATATTATTAAATATATTTATATATTAGTATTTCTTTGTAAAGTACAGTAATTTGAAAGCATAAACGATATTATTTACGTTCTAGTCTTTTATATTGATAAACGGCTGACCAATTACTGTATTATTGTAGCATTACTCAATCGGTGACAGACTTACCACACGGCTAAGATTAACCGGACTTCTTTTCATTTGAAAATAAGTCTGACGCCCGGGTCCACAATTATTATTAAGTATAACAGTTTTATTAACGAAATTATGTGTAAAAGAGACAATGTATGGCGTATATTGTCATGACTGTAGTTGACTGTCTTACCCCATGGACTGCATTTAATAAGAATGGAAAGGTGGTGAGGTTTTCTTAAGGATGACCTAAAACTGCATTGAATAAACAGTTATAGCCACGGCAAATCAAACTATGATATCGAGCGCTCAAAACTGGTTTAACTCAGTTACCATCGTATTACTTCTTATATAAAGAACAGAATTTTGTTTCAATACAAGTTGTCGTAGTGATCTAGAGAAGACTCTGTCACATGTGTGGTATGCCCGGTACATTACAACTTACCAGTATAGAAGGTACCGTACACGTGGCGTATCATGCACGTGGTTTGGTATAAACGTGATATATTGAATTATATATTATACTGGTGTGGTCACATCGCTGGTTACGTGGTATCGCTAAGATTATATATAAGACCTCCGAAATGTATAAATTCGTGGCGACGTCAAGTCTTGACCATCTGCGACGCTTTTATCGTCGGTCTAGGCGACGTTCTATTTTCAGTGTGCTATAGCTACAAACAATGGACGGCTATTGCCACGGCATTAAAATCCTGCTTGTATTTCGTATATTTCTGTCATATTTGACGGAATAAGTATAACTACAGACGGAATTAGTAAAGTTTACACATTATTTATCGTACTATGCGATATGCACTAGCGGATTATTTCCGCGCTTGTACATATGCAGTATTTTATTGGATAATGGTTTGTTATTCATTAAACATTAGTATTATTATAATGTTTTTTAAACATTTCGGTGTGGGGAACATTATTTTAAAAGGAAAATTATTAAATTTTAGGCGCATAAGCGAAATGTTACGCAGTTAGCCTATAACTGACCAATGCAAAAGAGAGTAACATGGCAGATGTGTAACCTTACTTATAAGTGATAGACGCGGCACATGATATGGAAAGAAACTGGCACGTTACATTGTCTGAAGCGAATTACACGTGACCATTTATGTGACGTATGTGCACCTACATGTAACACTGGACTTCGGCATTGTAAATGAGAACATATGTCGTACAAGAGATTAAGTGACGTACATCCTTGTTAAGGGCGTTTTAGATTTTACTTCTGCAGAAAACATGAAAACCGTCGTAAATTGTTTATTACAACTACGTTACGTAATGTTAATTACTAATGACATTATTTCTATGTAAAATATTGCCTCCAATTAAAATGTAAGTATTAAATACGTACCTAATAATGTCGTAAAATTAAAACACAATCATCGGCCCAGACCACCAGGTGAGATAAATTATTATATATCTAATAGTTTACCTGTATGTTGTTTATCTGTATATGTGGTTATCGAAAAGCAATGATGAGAATGTTTAATACATATGGCCCCGGGATTAGACTGACCAACGTCATCAATGTTGTTGATAAAAAACACCTTTTAAACTGACCAACGGTTAAAATATTGTTTTTCTCCCACAAACTTTGTTTTTGTCGGGTGTGCCTTTTATTTTTCTATACAAATTAGTCAGTAGAATTTTTGTGTACAATAACAGACCAAATAATGGATTACTAAGTTTATAAGCGATAAACAATGATATATTCTAACTAGAACATCGTGGCCTATAAATACATACTGAACAACGCCAATACTGCAATTTGTCTCTTACAAGTCTTTATTGAGCGAAAATGTACTAAATACCAGCTGTGGTGTACAATGATGGAAAATTAATATAAAAAAACGTATGCCTCTCGCCAACGCAGTCCTAGTTTGAATCCGGTCTCGTCAATACAGTCCGAGTTTGGATTCCACTTCCGTGTAGTAATATTGGAGAGCATGTTTGTCTCCCTGCAACTTTTCTAATTCGCCTGTTTCTTCAAGGGTGGTTGTGTGTTTTATTTAATTGATATGAAAATAAGCAATTAAGCTGAATATAATCGGTATATTTAGTGTTATTTCCACGTTTTTGCTGGTGATTGCGCTTTGACAGGCTGTTGATTTAAGAGTCCCACTTCTTGCTAAACACCACCTCCTCCACCCACCGTAACAAACCGTTGTAACTGTATTAAGAGTAATCCTACCACAATGAAATCTGACACTTTGTTAAAGACTGTCTTCAGATTATGCGTAATTGCAAGAAATGCGGTAACATTGCACTTTGGTCTACACGAGTTAACGTTCTTGAATCAACACATTGGCACGTTTTGTGTGCGAAAGGAATTAAGTTTTATTTCGCTACTTTGTTGTAGTATTTGTTTTGTTTTATCAAGGAAAAGTTTTCGCAATGGTGAAAACTTATTCCATTGTTGTCCTTATTTAGGGTGACGTGCGCTTTAAACGGGCAGAATTGTCCGGAGAGAATTATAATCGAGCAAAACCAATGTCAACTTACGATCAGTACCCGTTCCCAATACTAGTCTTGCAGCCAAGGTAAAAGCTAGTACTGGATGTTGTCAATGAGCCACCCTAATTTGAAAAAATGGTAAGTCTCCGAAGGACCGGCTATATAGTACATTGATTGATTGAATATATAGCGTAACTTTTATGTCACCGAGGACTAGCAGACGTGGGATCCGGAAAGGTTAGCCAGCTAATACTCGAGCGCATCCCATCTGCGCAAGTAACTGATAACTTTCCCACTTGAATCCGCGATGAGACGAATGATAATGACTGTTACCGGGTTGAGATTCGAACTCACGATCCCTGGATTGTTAGTCCAGGCGCATTACCGACTGAGCTTATCGAGCCCCGCTATATATATATATATATATATATAAAGGGAGATAATTAAATTCACAACAACGGAATTTACGATTTTTGGGATCTTTTCAGATGCTCATTCACAATGCATGATATATATATGGAGATAATTATTTGTGAATAATATATATTTTTTTATATAGTAAAAATTGGATTCAACGGACTCATTATCACATGGCTGCAATACTTACTATAGTCGAATTTGATAAAAAAACAAAAGCTTCACCCCTTTACACACAGCACGCACTTTCATTCATCTGAAAATAAACATATGTGTACATGCGACCCAGTGACGAGTACGCTGACGTCATTTCCATTCATATAATTCGTAGACACAATGACGTGTTGAAATTAATCGTATTCCTACAAAATAGGAAATGAAAGAAATCTTTTACGATTACCGTCCGTTTCCAAGTGCATTCAGTATATTGTTATCCAATATATCTAAATTAATATTGTAATACACATACACACGAACGGACAGATGCGAAGAAAAAACGTTACTTTGACATTTCATTAAATAACCTGTGACAAAACGCGGTGTTAAGTATCTAAAGCAGATACCGACATCAGTGAAGCGTCAGGCGAGACTACATGCCGGTACTCGGGGTGTTGTGAAGTGTGTAAACACAAGAGTGGTTACCGCGTACGGCTGATCAAAGATTTCACATGATGTAGAATCAGATTTAAAAACACAGAATTATGCAATGTAAGTTCCCCTTGCATTGTTACTCTTGTGTGGTACAGTATACACATACACACACCGGGGCTTATCTGTCAACGTTGCCAGACATGTTTAGTAACATTCACGCGTCTCTAAAATAGCAGTTTTGCGATGGCCGATAATGCACGGATATATTATATTTGCTGTCTGCTGAAGTCTCACGTCATGTGTATTCCATATATGGTATGAAGTAGGTAAAGTGTATTGGACTGCCTGTTTTTGTCCTTTTTTGTTTATTGTAGCGCTTCGTGTACAACATACAAGGAATTGTTAGTTGTGTACAAATTAATTATTTTTTTTGATCAGACCGACTTGTATTTAATCAGTAGATCTACCAGTAAAAAGGGAGGCAATACTTCTAAATCTATAGACAGAGGGCCACTTCTAGTTATATAGACTGGGGGCCATACTTCTAAATCTATGGACAGGGGGTCAGGTGTTACTTCTTGTTATGTAGACTAGGGGCTATGCTTCTAAATCTATAGACAGGGAGACATACTTTTTTTGTTAGACAGCAACAGGCTACTTTACATTGACAGTAACAGGCTCCTGGTAACATCGCCAACTGTCTACACTTTATTTTAAACAAATTAATTTCATTTGATTGTGAAACAGGTCCTTATAACTGGGACATCGTCTGCTCGACGTCTTCATAGGCAGAAAAATTAAAACCACATGCGTATGAAGTGTCTCATTCAAGGACAACGCATATAGATATTGCAGAGGATCGAACCCACGACTCTGGGTCCTCTGCTCCATCATTGGACCAGGTACTCCAAACACTTTTTGTAATATATTATCTGTAAGATGATACACTTGTAATTTTCACAACTGCCTGTAAACGGTAGTCGAAGACCCAGAGCCTTTTGTCTGGAAATTCAGAAGAGGCCCCAAGTAACAACAGCATGATTGAGAATTATTTTAAGGCTTTTGCAAACTGAAAAATAATGCGCAACACTGTGTGTGTAAAATATTGCAATTAATACTTCATATACAGTCATTTCCATTTTGGGAATTGTTTTGGGTTCTGTTGGGGAAAAAAATATGAACTTTCAATTTGGTTTCACCAAACATCGGCCTCAACACCACTGTAGTATTAATACAACACTGCGAGGTGTCCTGTCAATATAATCGAACAGAACTGTTATTACACATACTTAGTTGAAACTGGGGATGACAGGATCTGTTGTACTAGTGAGTTCAACCACCTGTATGTGATTTCAAGATGGATTTTAGTGTACAAGGGGCAAGTTTATGTTCAAGACCAAACTATTACTAAAGGTTTTAAGGACTGCAATTTTATTCAGTTGGTCACGATGGAATTTTTTTCAGCATAGTTTAATTGGCACAATTAGCTAGTTATGGTGTCTGCCTCCAGCTTACACTGTACCAAACACCATTCATAGTTAAAAAAAAAAAATCAGACCCTATTTTGGTTCAACAGGTTGAAACTGGCCGGCCTTTCTCAAACGGGTAAAAAACAGTTTGGAAGCAACAGATTGGTTGCCGGATATGGCATCATTAACCATTGCTGTAACAAATCCATGCCAAATTGGAGATTTACTTCAGAGTAATCAACAAAACAAAGCCAGCCTCTGGTTTTGTATATATTACAAACTTCAGTCATTTCAAAACGAAAATGACAGAATGAAGTTTTACACAACTTTGAATATCCAATCTAAATCTCTTATCAGAGTTCAACCATTATGCTGATAACCCACTCACCGTCTACGTACGAAGGTTACAGTATAAATTCAAATACAAGCGTATTCAATCGTTAAGATTTGAATTTAAATGTGAACCATTTGGTTAGATTTCCATGACCCAATTCAACAACGGTCTTGTCAATTCAGTTGTAATGGTTTTAAAAAAGCAGCATTTTTAACTGGCAGTAACTTTTGACCGGATCTTCAATAATTGGAAATCAATTACCTCAGGTGTGGATGTTCAGCTGGTGATAATCATGACTGGGTTTTAAAACCCTTAGTTCATTACAGCAATGTGCTGGTTTTTTTTTGGCCAATGAACATATTTTCCCTCCATTCAATGTGATAAATTGTATACATATGAATCGGTTTGAAAATACCATGTAGTATCAACTATTTTTCATTTTCATTTATTCAAACAGCATTTCCACCAAGAAAACGGATATGAAAATGAAGTTTTAAAAGAACAATTAAATGTTTGCTATTTTTTTAATTTGTGGTGGTAGTTTTGTTTTTATTGTATATAAAACTTTATTTTCATATCCAGTTTATCAGTTAAACACTGTTTTTCGTAAAAGGGGGTTTGGTAAGTTGACTAACTTGACTTGCTATACTATACAGTACAGCTAATATCCAATTCACAAGTGATAAAACCAAAATTGAGCAAACCCTCAAAATTTGTTCAACATTGGATGTTTATTCAGTGGAAGAAGGATTTGAAAACCAACAGAGGCTTAAATAAATGCAATTATTTGGCAACTGTAGGTTTTCATATCCCCCTTCGACAAACACGGTCTAACTGACCTGTAGTACTGTAAACATAATCACTGCTGTTCAGCCAGCGGTTTTAAGTTAGAAGAGTGCGAGCTATTGATTTTACAACAAATAGCTTAGACACCTTAAGTCTGCTGTTAGCAAGATCACACGCACACACACAAGATGATAAACAAATACTCAGAACACAAAAGTAACTTGAATTTTCAAAAGCTTTGAAAATATATTTTTATTTTTTTTCAATAATTAAATCTTACATCCAAACCTGGATATTTGCATATAAATAAAATGATAAATGGATATTCACAATGTATTAGATGAAGAAAATGGAAGTATGATCAAAAATGAATTCCGTGTTCCCAAAATCTTTGGATTTTTTTTGTTTTGCATATAATTTAACAATTGATATATTTAACATTAATTTAATGGTCATTGCGATTACCACATATGAAGGAATAATTTAAATGCGTGAAAAGTTACAAATAAATAAAGTTTGCAATTAAATTAATGAAAAAGAATGAAAAGCAGTAAATATTGAGATGAACAAATTAACAAACAACTAACTGAAATGCAAGTTATGAACAGAGTAGCACACAAATATACCCAACCAGAGATACTTAGGCACTTCAAAGGAAAGGGTAAATTTGCCCTGGGAAAATATAATACTAAAATCCGTGGAATTTGTAGTTTAAAAATCCTACAGGCCACTGGTTTGTCAAAACTTCTCCTGAAGTATGTCACTCCAAATAAATAACATGGGAATGAAAATTGTCATTACATAATGTACGAACTCGACATAAATATCTTTATAAAATTAGAAATACACATTTAACAGCAGATAACATATTCACAGTGTCAACTGTACAGTTTCACAGACTCGTTGTTTTGGAGGGCGAACAAATTATGTCCAATTAAGGCCACATTAACACAGATCAAGTTTATTCCTGGGATATGTGGTTGAAGACCGGCAACCTGAAGTTCTTGCCGACTTCAGAAGGTGACCCACATGTAGAGTAAGTGTTACTGGTACTACAGCTACTTGCACTGCCGACACTGTCCCCTGAGATAGAGTCTGGAGAAGAAAGGGGAGCTCCAACTACGTTATTCCATTCCTCATATTCAGAGGTTTTGCTGCTATTGCCTACATTGTTCAAATTAATCATAGCATTGAATTGCTGCGTTAAGAGTCCCAAATCAGAGTTGTTCATTTGTGTTTGAATGTTTAGTGGCGCGAGATCCATTGGCATTGATGCCAATTCTGAAATATTGAACACAGTATTGTTTGTAGAATTGTCATAATTGAGCGGATTGTTCAGGGGCAGACTGTAACACGAATTCAACATGGGGACATCATCACCAAAAAACACAGGACTAAGAGAAGGACTTTCACTACCCACACTCGATGGAGGCGACGAGTCCGCGGTAGATCCCAGAGAACCATTGCAACTGGAGTTGAAGTTGATCGATGTTGGACGCTGGACTAGCGACGGCGGCGGCGATTGGCTCATTGGTGGGCAAATATGTTGGAAATACTGCGTAGCCTGATGTTGTTGCACTGATTGTTGTTGGGAAGTCATCTGATTGTTTTTCTCATTAGAATTACGTAATTCCTCGTTGTGAACAAAGTTGCATCTGGGCCCATAGGGGCAAAATCCCTTAGAGTGGAATGTGCGACATAATTCCGTTTTGTATTTTGGATGCCTCGACAGAGTTTTAAGTTCATGCTGTCCATGGGCAAACTGGCACTTGTCTGCATATTTACAATGTCCACTTTCTTCGAATGGTCTACACAATTCGGTTTTGTATCTGCTCGAATTAACAGCAGTCTGCTTTTGCTGTTGTTGCTGATTGAGGTTCATATTTGTGTTGTTGTTCATTGACATATCACATGGTTCACTATAAGATCTGTCCAATTTTCTATGGTCCGTGGTCATTCCTGGTAAAGTTTGATTGTCCATCGAGATCACACATGTAGTATTCCCAGAGGTAAAATTTCCAACGGAGAAATTCCTATTCCGTGTTGTGTTGACTGCTGCACCAATTGTATTCCTCCTTTCAGCACTTTGTTTGAACTGGTTTAGCTGTACGTTCTGTAAATATAAAGGAAATAGAAGTTATATTAAAATGTGATATTAAAACTGAAATCATAAAAGCAACAAATACAAAAATTCAAAACTCCAAGATAGCCATGTCAAAATATACACAACTCGAACACGTGCTCGGTTATGTAGTCGATAATCCAGCGAATTGAAACCACTGATAAACGCGTGTTAAAATAGAAATATTAACAACTGAAACTATTCCTTACCTGTCTTAATACATCTCCAACATCATAAAATTGCGACACCAAAGCTGAAGACATGTTGTCAGCTTCGAATAATACTGATTTATAATATAAATTTTCCACTGTGTGTAAACGTTGTGTATCATTCAACTATCGAATTATCTATGCCTTCCAACCCGCTCAGACCCAGTTTATTAAACTCTCGTGAGAGAGTAGGCGGGGCTAAAAGTTGTTTACTTCTCTGGCAGTGCGAGTTCACGGTTAGCGAACCTGTCAATCAATCTGGCGCGAAAAGCTTTCCGCTATATCGCCTGTGATTGGTTAACTGATATTTGCGGTTACTCATACAGTCAGCGGAGTTCAATTTGGAGTTACGCATAAACACATGGTTGTTTATTTGTTCCTTCTATTAAAATCGTCGAAGTTATATGAAAATATATGCCTTATATCCGTAGCTTAACATGTGAAATGATATTAAATCTTATTAGAGGTATATTTTATGCACTAAACTATCTGTTCTTTAAAGAAATTATATCGTTTCAAGACAGTTAATTTGTTTGTCCTTGGTTGATGTGACGTCACTAAACGAGGGAAGGTTTTTATCTCTATTTACTTTTTAAGTTCACTGCTTATTCATTACGTAGTGTTTATTCGATTAAAATGTGTTCATGTTGATCTCATGGTTTTCTCTCTCTCTCTTTCACTCTTTCAAATAGTTTTTCATAAAAAATCTGTATTATACCAAAATGACCTCCAATTTCACTGAAATGGGTACACAACTACACGTGGTCTGGTTTCCCGGGTTTATACAGAGATTTTCCCGCCACATAGCAAAACCTTCGGCAGATAAACAAGACCACGTGTGCGTAGCTGATCGCAAGAATGAGGTTAGGGTGTTGTGTGTATTCAAATTAACGTTTCAAAAAGTCGCTGTTATGCAATCGCCATTCATCGGGAATAATAATGTGTCCACTATCCTAGTGATACTAGTAGGTTTGGTATTGTAAAACATTGCATAGTAGTTGGAACGGCCAATAAACGTTTGTTTTTGTATATTACAACCTCGTGGACAGTCATTTCTAAACTGTATTTCTAACTCAGTCAGATAATCGGTCAATTGTACTTTTAATAACCGCCTATATTTTATTAGGGATTAAAACCAGCGTTGAACATTTTCTTGCGTAAATTGAACCTTTGGCCTAACTTCCTGTCTAATGAAGATGTATATAAACGGATTTTCCGTTATTTTTAATAATGAATGTTGGATTCCCATAATACGTCGAGTTGTGTCATATTATTGACGTGTCCGATATATACAAATGCGAGATAACTGTAATGAATGCATTACCTGCGATTACTTGCATAATTATTATTCAAACTGCCTAGCTAATACACGCCACACCATATAAAATCTGTCATCCGTGACAGTCACTACTTCAAGCGTGGGCATAGCATAATGTGTGCAATTAATAAAACTTTTACATTTCGAAATGATGTAAGAAGTCAGCATGCCATATCATCATACAAAATTTAAATTATTCAAATATTACGAAATTTTTATTCGACTTCTCGTATAACGATGCTCCGATAGTGTGAGATAACGCGAGCCGTGAATCAATTATGTGCTTTACTCTTGATTATCCGTATAGCACTAGAATATTTTCTGTTTCTACTAATTTTACGTCGAACAATGGGATAATTGGTCTTGAATATTTCGTTTATCTTGCAATTCCGGAACTGAATTATCCTACAAAATCCCGTCACATTCTTTATGTTCGGGTATCGCATTCCGTGGAAACTTCTCAGTCTATCATTAACTCTACCAATTAGTCATCTTAGATCTAATTAAAAGAACAATTAAACAGAAACCAGCTGGTGTTTATTTCGATAAACAATAGCGACAAGTGCTAACGTAAATGATGCTATTTACAAGTTTGAATGTCACACGGAGCCGTTATCACTCTAGGAGCCTGGGAAAGGTCGCTGTAGCTTCATTTCACTTGATCTCCAAACGCCAAGTTGTCTTTTGCATGATATTGTTTTAATTGCATGGCGATGTTATGTAAATACAAGCTAGATTGAAATGGCATTTTATGCCGTTATAAAAAAAAATCGTGCCAGTATTAGATTCTATGTATAAAAAAAATAAGTTAATGCAATAATTTATGCCATTCCCCAGGGTATTAGTTGTCCATTTCCTGAGGAGACATTTTTATGTTAGTTTATTCAGTATGAAGTTATTAGTATAAAATGTGTGCCGTTTGCTAAATATTTGCTTTGGTTTATGAATATAAAAGAAACGTGATGAAAAAAAAATCAACAAAACGAAAAACCGTCCTACAGAAAAAAAATAGGTGCAAGGGAAATAACCGTTACACAGTTTAGCATTTTTTTTCAATTTCACAAGAGTAACAGAGTTATCTATCTTTATCAGCGTGTGTTGAAGCTTTACGTTGTTTTGTTTCCTTCTAAATATGTTTAATATACATCCTACAACATTACAATATTCACTCAGTTTCGAATTACAAATGAAAAACTCTTTCCCATTGTTTTAATTTTAGTCCTTCATCTCTACAGAAATTAACAGTAAGACATGCATACACTTTATATGTACATGAATACTGTACGAGTACTACATTCTCAAATCAATTCCTAAATAAATGACGGGAACTTTACGTTTGCAAATTTCTTCGTATGACAAGTTTCTCTTTTTTTTCACCAATTTTTAAAGACAAAGTAACAAGAAGATTAACGCAACTTTCGCAAACCACAGGTTAGTTACTTCTTCAGTACGTTTCTTAAGACACAATTCAGTTGAAACCTCAATTTTTTTTCATTGTCAAATACCAATAGTTTAAATTGAGAACACACCTATTAAATAATTAATATTTAGATACGATCTTTGACTTTCACTCATGTAGAAATGCTAATTACACATATGTAGCAACTCGAATCGAATATAGACGGTGTATTTGGGAAGATCCCTCAATGATTGTCATTAATAATTTTATTCTTTTATTTAAACAAAGAGTTATTGACAGTTTCCTACAAAATTGGTATTCAAATATATCAAATAGTGGTGTGTTATAATTATATAATAATGTTAAAACTTCTTTTGTCTACGAACAGTATTTAGATATGTTAGCATGTGATTTGAGAACACATATTTGTAAAATTCGATTATTGTCACATTCATTAAGAATATAAACAGGACGTTATGCGAGAAATAGAACTCCTAGAAATGAACGCTTCTGTCTATATTGTAATTCGCAAGATTTAGATTTCATTTTATTTTGATATGTCCCTGCTATTTAGATTTAAGACAACAAACTATAGGCAACTATTTTTTCAGAGACCTAGTATGTTTCGATTCATAGAATTTTTACAGTCAGATAATAGAAATACTCTTTTTAACTTAGCAAAACATATAAAATGTGCTTAATCTATTAGATTGTCTTTGATTCATAGTTGAATGTTGTCATCCTCATTTAATTTCAGCACTCGAACACTGCTATATGAAAATATATGTATATATTTATTCTGTTCTGTTCTATAAAATATAGACGAAGGGATATAACTCGCGTAGCTAGTAAGACCAAATAAGGACAAAATTACCCCCCTGACTAAACTACGGTTTTAGTACATCGCAGGTGGGAATTGAACACAATCATCTCAATATTTTGACAACTGTAAGAGCGTGTCAGTTTCCTGCTGTGGAGAATTAACCAATATATTGGCATGTTCGCAACAAAACAACAACATGGTTTTATATGCCTTATCATTTCAATAGGAGATAATCTCTAACGATTATGGACTATCGTTGTATAGAAATCGCTATCTTATCATTGGTCTCAGACGTGATAGCACGTTAATGCTGACATGGATTTGTGATAAAAACATCCTATTTTACCTAACTGACATATATCTGCAATGTAAAAACAAGGGTGGTTCCCCGTCCCTTTTTTCTCTTGTGCCAGTAAATACGTTATCAGATTTATAGATTTCGAGAAATTGTGTCTAGATGTGGTGACGTAGAACGTAAAACAACATTAAAATGTTTTTTGTTTTTTTTTTTGGTTACATAGCATGTGTGTAATTTTGTTTTGTTTATAAACAAGACGCAAAAAAACTTTTGCTCAACTATGTTATCTATATTGTTAACATACATCATATCGTTAAGATATATTTTGTCATTTTCTCTTGCATAGAATTATAAAAATGATTCATAATAACAAAATACATAAAGCTACATTAAGTAATATGCGTATAACTTAGTCTCTATACAAATTCCCATAGTTCTTTTAATGCTTTATTTATAGACCAGTCTTGCTAATTGCCGCATATTTTTTCAAAAAGATTTACGCATATTTGTTAATTGATAAGAATCGAAAGCATGCACGCTCTAGACAATTGCCAAACAAATATGCGCTAAAACCAATATTGGATAAAAACAACACCACGAAGTAGGTGTTGCAATTTTCTTTTCATTTGTACTTTCACGTGGAAAACTTGTTGTTATAACGCGCCATCATATTAACACATACTTGAAAAACGATTTTGTTGCATGTAAACCGTCGATAATTGAATTCCTATCACTTCGCAGGTTTCATTCACGCGCTAGCAGACCAAGGCCGGAGAACTTTGAAGTCCAAAACCTGCATTGTTACGTGATGTAAACTTTAACAAGAAATCGATAATACATTATTTACCATGTTTATTGACATAGATTCAGCTTTATTTTATTTACACAATGCATGTTTTTATTATTTTCTCATTTAGTAACTAGTGCTAGTTGAGATTTTTTAAGAATTGAAATTATTGTCTCTTCAAATATACAATAATCTTATAATTCTAAAAAGAATTATAAGAGACAATATACAAACCATGAAATAATTCTTCAAATCAATATAATTATAAAAAATTATCGATATCTTAATTTATATATAAAATGCTTTGTATTATCAGAGACATATAAAAAATTAAGTCACTGGTTATATTAAGGAAAATTGTAAACAGAGAATGGGACTATTAACAAATGTTTTATGTTAATAATTGTATATTTGGAATTTAATTCGTGATATACGTAACTTGTTGTTTTTTTTACAAAAATATTTTTTTTGATAATTTGTAATTGTTTCTTTTCTTTAAGTAAGAATATTAAAAAAGAAGGTGTATCAAAACAGTAATAAATATTTTTGTACTGCCTGTTGGCCGAACAAGCGGTTAATTGTAATTTAAAATAAGACAAACACCAAACAAGCCCTGTGATTGACCAGCTGTGACCAACAGCGGTCACTAGAGTGGTCGTGTATAATAAGGGTTTAAATTGATATAAATTAAATTAATCAAGTATTGTAATGAAAGCCTGATTGAGTAGCACGCTCCGGTTCATGTATGTTGTTCACATGTATAATTGCATTTTGCGCACGTGCGTTTGTATGGGGTTGTCGCTCGTTGGCAATTAGTTTCAAGTTTATTAATCGGCAACATCTTGGCTTTGATCATTTACAAAGAATTATGAGAGACAATACAAGCGATAACACAGACAAGTATGCAGCACTTTATAAAGAATTTGTATCTTGAATCTTTATACCCATATAGCGTATTACGTAAGTATAGGTTTCATTTTGATTAATAAACATCAGAAATATCAATCGTATTATATGGTGTTGAATGTCGTTTACAATAATCCAATAACTGTAAGGTATTCGAATTAGAATCAAGCCATGCCTAGTTGACACACTCGGTAGCGGGTCTATCAACCCAGAGATCGTTAGTTCTCGTCCGGCCACATTCTCTGTGACGGTCGACATTGCATCTCATTGACATTTGTCTCACCGCTGATTCAAATGGGAAACATACCAGTTACTTACGGAGATACTCGAGTACTGGTTCTTCCAGGATCCCAGGGAAGAGGGATAAGGTTTACTCCTCTTCTGTTCGTCGTCGATGGCATAAAAATAAACACACAAAAAAACAACACACAACAAACATCAGTCATATACCGAATGCCAGACAGATCCTCAATTCGCTTTTTCTTTTTAAAAATAACCTCGATTAACATGCAATGACAATTGTGGTGTAGTGTGTGAGTGTCGTTTACAACAATCTTTCAGCAATAATTTTTAATGAATCTTTCAAAGAAAGATGTATATTTCATTTAGGAATGATTGTATACAAGGCACTTCGGCGCCTACTTATATAAGCAATTTAATTATTTTTATAACAACACAAAGTATAACTTAAAATCATCTAAAAACAGTGATTTTTTTTTTACATCTTAGATTAAATAACCCCCCCCCCCCCCCCCCCCCACACACACACACACACACACCCACTAACACCAGAGTATATTAATCTGTGATTCATGCAGGTCTTGCGATCGATAAGTGTCATGTATCTGTATGTTGTATAGATAATCTAAATGAGTGACCTTCTTAAAATAAAGTCATTAGGACTACAATATAATACACACACATGTAGATACCACTATCATCTTCCTTGAAACCTCCTGACCTACATATGAAGGAGGTAGAAATAAAACTTTAGTTCTCCTTTTCTTCTTTTTTTCAGGGCTTTGTATTGCAGTGATTTGTTTTTTCTTGTTTAAATGGTCAGTATTTAAGAAATCACCACTGAAAATTTGATGCTGATACCAAATTTCTAGGAAATTTTGTGTCATTTTAGAATTGTTGGTCGTGGAGGAATAGTTACATTATTACTCCGGAAAGTGAATTGGTAGAAGTGTCAATAACTATTTTAAATAATTTTGTTAAAACCATTATCGTTAAAAAGGCACCAACAAACGTTCTGATACAAGACAAAATAATGAAATTAGTTTCTTTCTTCGTTTCAGTTTATCGGACATACTGAAACAAAGAGCAGCAGCTAGAATAATATTGAACATTAAAGAGTAACAATAATAATTTGTTACCGGCAACGTTCAAAGAGTAATGGAATGGTTCACGTAAAAGTTAAGATGAGAAAAGCGATAACGTGAAAACCACCACTTGAATGCAACAATACTCGGTTCTTTTATTCAATTAACGGAAGTTAAAAAATCGATCATTGCCGAGTTAGCACCTCGCCCAGATGACGAACAGTCTCGCCACCAGCGTGGTCTCAGCGTGGTCTCAGCTTGGTGTGTGTTGGACAAGGTGGTCAAACATATTAACGGGCGGCAAGATCAGAAACAAAAATCCGATATCTCTTTTCATGGCTTCTTTAAAACACTTGTACAGATAAGGTTTCGCATATTGCAGAAGCAGGTTTCCTCACATTTATTTGACAGAAAAATGACATTTTTTGTTGTAGTATAAAAATCTAAAGTGGCACACGACAATGGTGGAATCTATTTTACTCATTTTCATTTGTACCCACTGTGTTTGTATAATCGTGCTGAAATATTGAAATATTAATCCAAGAGTTCAATGCAAAAAAAAAGTTTAGATAACCCCCCCCCCCCCCCCCCACACACACACAACACACACACAAATTTTTTATATATATATATATATATATATATATATATATATATATATATATATATAAACAACAACAAACAAACAAAAATTCAAATTTATATTTAATATATTGTTGACATTTATTTTACATAAAATTCTAAAAAAAAGACATTTTGTTGGAATTGTGTATACAAATCCTATGCATTATATGAAATCAAATTACATTTTACACATTTTTTGTCATAGGTGACCAAAATAAGAGATGTCATTCAACTACAGTTATCAGAGTTACGATCGTTTCCAATAGAAACAAATTTGAGAGCAACCGTTCGTACTAATGCAGAAATGTAATCAACAACACTATCTTTGGTAAGTGGTTTTTATTTCCTAAATTTTTTGAATATGTTATTGATTTTCAATGTATACCTATAGAAAAATGACATATTTATAATTGTAATGTGGTAGATCTGAGACTTGAATAAAATTCATGTTACGTTACGTCACGTTACATTACGTTACGTTACTTTTTCACGTAATTTACGGTGCAGGAGTGTAATAAACCCATGACATATCATCCTAGAGTTATATCACTTCCAATTATCTTAAAAATAAAGACTGTTAATTTACATTTTTCATAGATTTATGTATGATAAAAGTTACCCTACAGGATGGCCTCTTTGCTTATTTTGTGGAGACAATACTTGAGTGAAAATCTCCTGCTGCTTCGATTTTTTCTATTGTTTTTTCTTTCTTTCTCTACTTATATATTGTTTTATAATGATCCAACTTCTGTTTTATTTCTCATTAAAAGAAAATGAAAGTGTTTATATAACAATTTTACATCTGGTCATAGAACACATGTGTA
Source organism: Panopea generosa (assembly GCA_029582155.1). Classification (NCBI taxonomy): domain Eukaryota; kingdom Metazoa; phylum Mollusca; class Bivalvia; order Adapedonta; family Hiatellidae; genus Panopea; species Panopea generosa. Next base: position 72,036,510 of record CM055897.1, read on the forward strand.
TTCTAACTAGAGTTTATCTTATTTGTGAAAGCAAATTTTGCAATAATATAAGATCTTAATTACTGTTTACATCAATAGTATAGCCTATATTTTTGTGTGTCACAAATGGAATCATTATAATTATAAGGGACTTTGTTAAACTATAAATATCTGCTTGGAAATAGTGTACACCCTTAATCATGTTTCTTTCAAAACAGTTGTTTCATTTTATTATTTTTTAATATTTGATTTTTAAAAATCAACAACAAAAAGATCCTTACACTACACACCTGTTTCTCTTGAATTCACATATAAGTTATTTACTTTTTCTTTCTGTGTATGTATATATGTAATTGACATTGATATATTTTAGTTTGTATGTGAATCTGCTTAATTTTTTATGAAATATATGCAAATGAGAAATATATTACACTAATATTCAACCAATCCAAAAACTGAAAACACATGTTTTATAAAATTTAAGAAATAGGTGATTCTTTTGTGTTTTTTGATTCTCAAATATAGTTAAATTTTACTAGAAAAATATAAAATGATCCAGTGTATCTTTGATATTTTTTAATGTCTTTTCCTGGCTTTCAATAAACACCATCAATTAACACACAAACAATTGTGTTTATAAACCATTCCAATTATAGATACCTCTAATAAATATAAACACACAAAAACAACCCCAATATAAAAGAATTCATGTAATAATTGCCACTATATCTTTTCTGTAAAAAGGGATACATCAAAATACATATTTAATATTTAGTAAGGTTCTACACCAAACCAACCACTATAGATTTAAGAGAGAAAAATCTTCTGAAGTCATTAGACAACATAATTTTTTTATACTCTCATCTGCTGTGTCAAATTATATTTTATTTCTGTTTGATTTTAGTTTTAGCTCAAACTACAGTCTATAATTTGTTGAGACTGGTGTGTCCCTTTAAGATTAATGTATATATATATATATATATATATATATATATATATATATGTGTGTGTGTATATATCTATAGGGATGGCCCACCCCGACCCTCACAGACCTATTACGGGGTGATTAAATGGATCACTTTTCAGTGATTGAAATTAAAAAAAAATAAATGAAAATAAAAAAATATCACTTCCAATTAAACGTTCGTTGTTTTCGGTATAACTCGGCTCTCGTACGCAAAATGCCGAACTACGTCCCGACTTCCCCGAATATATAAATCACGTCGATTAACGTTATTTTGAGACGTTACGTCATACGAAGAATGACGGAAACAAACATGCCGATCTTTTTTCCCGTTCCTTATAGATATGGAATATTATATAAATGGTAGGCCTATGTGATAAAAAGAGGATGTGTTGGCAAAAAAAAACACACAAGATATAACGTTCGGCAGATCCTCGTATAATATATTTTTGCAAACTTGTTTGATAGATTCAATAATAAATGAGCACTCATGTACGATCCTCTATATATTTCACGAAAGGGTATGTCAAGTGTGATAGTGCTGAAATTGAAGACGAATTTTGTTCAAAAGCGTTACATTCGCAGAATAAACATGTTAAAGTTTATTAAAGAATAGATTAGAATTTGTTAAATAAAACAAAAATCTATTTCTGAAGTTTTTGCAAGGCATTCACTAATAAATTACTATTAAATGTTCTCATCTTAAAATAAAAATCTTTGTATGAAACTCTGCATTATTTGAGTATATACAAACTATAATCTAATTTATATAAGTATAGAAATGTTGATCTTTTGTGCGTATGCGTGCATGTGTTTATGCGTGCGTTCATGTGTTTATGCGTGCATGTGTTTATGCGTGCGTGCGTGCGTGCATGTGATTATGCGTGCATGTGTTTATGCGTACGTGCGTGCTTGCGTATTACTATGTGCATGTTAGTTCCTCAACTTGTTAAGTGTTTATGTACATGTTAATGCAACATTTTCTAGTACTTAGTTGAGAAACGATGTTTAGTTTAAAGAAATCTTCTTCTTATTATTTTATTTTTTAATCTGATTATCAAAGTCCTTACTACATGGTCAACACATAGTTTACATAGAGACATAGTGAAAAGTATTACATTGTATTATTCTCTATAGTCTATAGACGAAGCCATGGTGATCTCTGTGTTAAAAGTTTCGTGTTTTTTTTTCTTCTTCTAAAATGCGTTATTTGTAGTTGAACTTGTTAAAAAAGGCTGCATGTAGAATAATAAACTGAAAAATACAACATTAAAAATGGCCAAGGAACTACATATTACTAAATAAATCCTTTAATGACGTCTTCGGTTCTTTCATGTCTTTTGCAACATTTTTGTCCTCTCAACTTTGTATTTTCATATTCCTTTGATACTCAAGATGATCGCCGAAACATTATTATTATTAACAATTACATATATATTTTAGGAAATACTAGTATACAAATTTGACCGGGGTCTTTATTGCTCCCGTGTTATAGACAGCTACCCTGGTTAGACGCAGGCTATAATATTATGGCGAAGATTCAGCGTACACATGATGATATTTAAAAATAAATTATTTGTCATCATCGAAGTTTTTAGAGGTTTTAATTATATTATGGATTTTTACAGAGTACGAGATTCTGGGGATGAATATAGCGATATATCACATCACTGCCTCGGTCACTAATTAACGCAAAGGGTAATAATTAGCGGATATCACACCGGGCACCTAACGAGGATATAATTACGGAGGTCCTTCAGCGTCCCGTCTTGGACGGTATGTGTGAAAAGCGGCAAGTTCTTTGATGGAGCATATGAAAAATAGATTTTTATCGCATATTTAAGTGAGTTATGGCGTGACCGTCTGAGGTGATTGGTCAACATATTGACCAGTATTAATCACCAGTATGAATATTGGCTTTAATTACAAAAATACCGCCGCACCATCGTTTGATCTGATCTTCACTTTGAACTGGATATAAATATTCGCGATATTTGCCTTTAATATTGGGAATAGTTATGGAAAATCAATTATCGATTTACTTATATCATACTTATTATTAAGGACTTAATTCTTGTCATTATGAATGTTAACATTTATATAATAAATTAATAATTGCTTGCGTTGAAAAGATCTAATGTAATATAATCTCCCTCTCTCTCTCTCTCTTTTAGAAATTAAACATGTGCGAGCATTTGGCAAAATGGAATAAAACACAGTCGCATTTTGTGCATTAAATATATGATATTATCGTGTACCAGTTATAATGCAATATTTTACCCCCTAGAGATTTGAGAGTTTATTATGATATCGTGTCATTATATCACGATGGCAATAAAACAGTTTTTAGTTGAGAAATTTGAATTTGCAGACGACAGGAATGAATTAAAGGCACTCCACCCCAACACTTCCCGTTAATGTGATTCTCGAATTGTTCTCCGCATACATCGTATGGTAAACCCATTAGCCAACGCGGACTGTCGTACTTGCTTTTTTTACATTTTTATTTTTTTTACAATGGTACCCGATCTTTGCGGTAAAGAGTATGTAAAAGTGCAGCCATGTTACCATAACATGCACACCGGAACCCGTCCGTGTACTGCAGTAGAAAGGGGAAGAGAGTGAAAAGTTCACGGAGTAGGGAGGACGTTCGTCACAATATTCTACACTTTAGTACTGAGAGGATGCACTTGTCTTGTTCAATGGAAGATGGCTAATCTTTGAGTTCTGTACAATGTTTATTTGAAAAAAAAAACTAACGCCCAGCATCCTCCATAGAACCACAGTTAGTTAAGGGGGAACCAGGATATTGACAAAGATGACACGGATACAAACCAGTGTTTACATTTCTTTGAGATTTTCTAATTCTAGGAAGTAGAATCCCATAATGTCATTAACCGTATGGAAAAAAATGTTTTCTGTATTTTTATACATGTATTATTGTTAACTGATTGTTTAACGGCTGATAGAGAAGGTACAGATTTAAAATCTGATTCCAGAATGAAGATTTAACGTTAACAGTATTTAGAAAAATGGTCACAAATACATGGCCGTGCACTAAATCTACAGAGTTGTTGACTTTATAACCGTAAGCAAAGACTTATATATCTCTGTATAATTCCTTGTCGTAAGTATAAAATATTGAAGAATAAAATTTAACACTTAATGGAACTTTCAGAGACAAGTGAGTGTCATGTTTAGCGTGCATCTTCTGTTGTCTAATTGTTCTTATTTCATTTACTGTGCGGTAATTAACATTGATTTATAATGTTGCAAATAAGGAAGTAAAACATGAGTAAGCGGGTGGGTGAGTGAGTGAGTGAGTGAGTGAGTGAGTGAGTGAGTGAGTGAGTGAGTGAGTGAGTGAGTGAGTGAGTGAGTAAGGGCACAGCAGAGCAGGTAAGTGAGTGAGTGAGTGAGTGAGTAAGTGAGTAAGTAAGTGAGTGAGTAAATAAGTGAGTGAGTGAGTGATATTTTCTATTTTATTAAGCATGCGTGTGAATTTGTAAGCGAATAATTGGTTGGTACGCCGTAAAACCTAATTTAATTTAGTCAAGGTGGTAGTTTCCAACTGCCGGTAAGACACCGCCTTTCGTCCATGTACAATTACACAATGATAATAATCTGCATCGCTGCGTTACCTGACAAGAAAATACTTGCTGATTTACTGTGGGAAAACCCCCCAATGCTTACAGCGAAACTGGTGGTTAAATTAACTAAATTAACTGTGATGTTTTACGGGGTTAGAGGTATAGCTTTATTGCAGCAGAAGAATATAACGATTATTAACTTTAAACCGAAATCATATGTTAGAAATGAGGTAAATTAGGATTAATTAAAGTGCACATGTCAATATGGCGCTTGCAAACATGCGCACTTACTGTCTTATAGACTTGCCATTTTTGCAATTGTTGATGTAGATCCAGTTAATTTTGTTTTGGGGATATCGGTCCGTAATTTATATGTAAAGGTGATGCAAAAATTGTAAAACAAAAAAGAACTACAGTATATACCATAACAGTTTATTATTGTTTCGGCAAAAGTATGACAAAATATTCCAGTATTTGGTTTCAAAGGATTTTTACACAATTATTCATTTTTTTCTATTTTTTTCTGCGGACAAAACACGTTGCAAACCAAAAGCGCCAAGCGGACCAAAAGCGCATAGTTACATACGTGCATGAATATTAAATGTTGTGGTAGATATGTAGGACAGTAAGCCAATATTGTCATAAGGTGACCAGAATACGCCATTACATACAATGCACAGACGGAGAATGTGAACATTTGCCGGTTTTATCTCGGCAAAGAGAACATTTGATTAATTAATATTTTATAGCTTTTTTTACATGTTTTAACATCAATATATAGCACACGTTATACGGGTCGAACTACAAGTAAGTTACAGCCCTTCCTAATGCGACGCAATGGATACAGTATACGGACACAATAAAGTTACGGAGCGTCCGCCCCATGGCCGAGTAATCTTATAAGTACCTCTCGCCACTGAAGCGGTTGTTTCAAGCCCAGCTTGATCAAAAAAAGAAAGGTTGTTCTGTTCAGTTTCATTTTTATTCACCATAAAACTTGTTATTCAAAAAACCCACCATGTGTTGAAAATGGCGTTAATTGAAATAAAATAAAGTTACGGTATTTTACAATCCGAACAAATACGCGCATGTACTTTCCATTAAATATTACACGCACGCACATACGCACGTACACACACATAAACACACGTAAGTACGCACACACTCAAAGGAAAAAAGTAAATATTTCACTAGAATTTGAATGAATACAATACTGTTAAGAAAATCAAAGCACACATAATGTACTATAGAGACTAAGAACGAACGCTATAAAAAGCAAGGATATAAAAGAAGAGTTATTGTCGTCTGCGAACAGGAAATTAGCTATAAAACAGCTAAATGGGTTTTTCTTAGAAACACCACTCTTACTGTTGCAAAACATGGCGCTGTTTTGTTTCGTTGTCATTTATATTGCCAATAACAACTTGACAAACAACACGACATTCCACCAGTAATTGACTGTGAAATGCTCATAAATACATTAAAAAAAAATACCGTTGTCAAATCATCGATTTTGGATCCGCCTGTGTAATGCCACTCTGATGAAGGGTGATTCAACATAACCAGGAACGTGCCATGATCTGTGAAGTCGCGCGTGTACGCGTGGTGTCGTAAAACGAACGTGACTTGGCAACGAGAAAGAATATTTCGTATGATTCATGCCTTTCCGTGGCACAAAAGTAATTTATGGAGATATGTCAGAAAAAGTAAACAGTGTGCACTTGTTGCGGCATTGATCAAGATAATGAGTTAGTGCCATTTCAGGCAAAAGTAAGTTCTGGCGTTTGCTTGAATACTTTATCTTCTTGTACATACCCGTTAGAGTAGGTTGTGCTTTGTGGTGTTATGTCTGCAGTACACGCATGTTTTGAAATATAATTTATAAAATAAAACAAACGACAACTACGTTGTATCACTGCGATTCCTTATGTCCACATGTTGTGTCATCAAGTCCATACAAGACATAGTATTATTCCATTTAACATAGGACACACTATGTTGTTTATGTTTCCAAACACGTATGTTGTACCAACAAGTTAACATTGGATACACTATGTTGTTTATGTTTCCAAGCACGTATGTTGTATCGACAAGTTCACATTGGACACATTATGTTGTTTATGTTTACAAACATGTATGTTGTATCAACAAGTTCACATTGGACACATTATGTTGTTTATGTTTACAAACACGTATGTTGTATCAACAAGTTCACATTGGACACACTATGTTGTTTATGTTTCCAAACACGTATGTTGTATCAACACGTTCACATTGGACACACTATGTTGTTTATGTTTACAAACACGTATGTTGTATCGACAAGTTCACATTGGACAAACTATGTTGTTTATGTTTACAAACACGTATGTTGTACCAACAAGTTAACATTGGACACACTATGTTGTTTATGTTTCCAAGCACGTATGTTTTATCGACAAGTTCACATTGGACACATTATGTTGTTTATGTTTACAAACATGTATGTTGTATCGACAAGTTCACATTGGACACATTATGTTGTTTATGTTTACAAACACGTATGTTGTATCGACAAGTTCACATTGGACACATTATGTTGTTATGTTTACAAACACGTATGTTGTATCAGCAAGTTCACATTGGACACACTATGTTGTTTATGTTTACAAACACGTATGTTGTATCAACACGTTCACATTGGACACATTATGTTGTTTATGTTTCCAAACACGAATGTTGTATCAACACGTTCACTTTGGACACACTATGTTGTTTATGTTTACAAACACGTATGTTGTATCGACAAGTTCACATTGGACACACTATGTTGTTTATGTTTACAAACACGTATGTTGTACCAACAAGTTAACATTGGACACACTATGTTGTTTATGTTTCCAAGCACGTATGTTGTATCGACAAGTTCACATTGGACACATTATGTTGTTTATGTTTACAAACACGTATGTTGTATCAACAAGTTCACATTGGACACGCTATGTTGTTTATGTTTACAAACATGTATGTTGTATCAACACTTTCCCATAGGACACACTATGTTGTTTATGTTTACAAACACGTATATTGTATCAACAAGTTCACATTGGACACACTATGTTGTTTATGTTTACAAACATGTATGTTGTATCAACAAGTTCTCATTGGACACATTATGTTGTTTATGTTTACAAACACGTATGTTGTATCGACAAGTTCACATTGGACACACTATGTTGTTTATGTTTACAAACACGTATGTTGTATCAACAAGTTTACATCGGACACACTATGTTGTTTATGTTTCCAAACACGTATGTTGTATCGACAAGTTCACATTGGACACACTATGTTGTTTATGTTTCCAAGCACGTATGATGTATCGACAAGTTCACATTAGACACATTATGTTGTTTATGTTTACAAACACGTATGTTGTATCGACAAGTTCACATTGGACACATTATGTTGTTTATGTTTACAAACATGTATGTTGTATCGACAAGTTCACATTGGACACATTATGTTGTTTATGTTTACAAACACGTATGTTGTATCAACAAGTTCACATTGGACACACTATGTTGTTTATGTTTCCAAACACGTATGTTGTATCAACAAGTTCACATTGGACACACTATGTTGTTTATGTTTACAAACACGTATGTTGTATCGACAAGTTCACATTTGACACACTATGTTGTTTATGTTTACAAACACGTATGTTGTACCAACAAGTTAACATTGGACACACTATGTTGTTTATGTTTCCAAGCACGTATGTTTTATCGACAAGTTCACATTGGACACATTATGTTGTTTATGTTTACAAACACGTATGTTGTATCGACAAGTTCACATTGGACACATTATGTTGTTATGTTTACAAACACGTATGTTGTATCAGCAAGTTCACATTGGACACACTATGTTGTTTATGTTTCCAAACACGAATGTTGTATCAACACGTTCACTTTGGACACACTATGTTGTTTATGTTTACAAACACGTATGTTGTATCGACAAGTTCACATTGGACACACTATGTTGTTTATGTTTACAAACATGTGTTGGTTACGGGTGCCACATAACGTAAAACATATATAGTACTAACATTGTATACGTGTTGAAAAACTTTGCTTCATGATATACTGCATTTACGACAATATATACACATTTTGTCAAAGTAGTAATATTTACATCAGATAATAAATATGATTAAAGCTATCTCTGAAGTAGTAACGTTGTATCATTTTGCTGCAGAACATAATACATGTCAAGTTGTAACATTGTATCCTTTTGCTGCGCAACATACTACTTGTACAGAAATAACGCTGAAGCATTTTACCTCGCAACATAATACATGTCAAGTAGTAACGTTGTATTATTTTGCTGCATATTATAACACATGTAAAGTAGTATTGTTATATTATTTTGCTGCAGATTATAACACATGTAAAGTAGTCACGTTGTATCAATTTGTTGCAGAACATAATACATGTCAAGTTGTAACGTTGTATTATTTTGCTGCATATTATAACACATGTAAAGTAGTATTGTTATATTATTTTGCTGCAGATTATAACACATGTAAAGTAGCGACTTTGTATTATTTTGCTGCAGATTATAACACATGTAAAGTAGTGACGTTGTATTATTTTGCTGCAGATTATAACACATGTAAAGTAGTGACGTTGTATAAGTTTGTTGCAGAATATAATACATGTAAAGTCGTGACGTTGTATCAGTTTGTTGCAGAATATAATACAGGTAAAGTAATGCCGTTGTATTATTTTGCTGCAGATTATAACACATGTAAAGTAGTGACGTTGTATTATTTTGCTGCAGATTATAACACATGTAAAATAGTGACGTTGTATTATTTTGCTGCACATTATAACACATGTAAAGTAGTGGCGTTGTATAAGTTTGTTGCAGAATATAATACATGTAAAGTAGTGACGTTGTATCATTTTGCTGCAGAATATAATACATGTCAAGTAGTAACGTTGTATCAATTTGCTGCAGATCATGAAACACGTAAAGCAGTAACGTTGTATCAATTTGCTGCAGAACATAATACATGTCAAGTAGTAACGTTGTATCAATTTGCTGCAGATCATGAAACACGTAAAGCAATAACGTTGTATCAATTTGCTGCAGAACATAATACATGTCAAGTAGTAACGTTGTATCAATTTGCTGCAGATCATGAAACACGTAAAGCAGTAACGTTGTATCAATTTTCTGCAGAACATAATACATGTCAAGTAGTAACGTTGTATCAATTTGCTGCAGAACATAATACATGTCAAGTAGTAACGTTGTATCAATTTGCTGCAGATCATGAGACACGGAAAGTTGTAACGTTGTATCAATTTGCTGCAGAACATAATACATGTCAAGTAGTAACGTTATATCAATTTGCTGCAGATCATGAAACACGTAAAGCAGTAACGTTGTATCAATTTGCTGCAGAACATAATACATGTCAAGTAGTAACGTTGTATCAATTTGCTGCAGATCATGAAACACGTAAAGATGTAACGTTGTATCAATTTGCTGCAGAACATAATACATGTCAAGTAGTAACGTTGTATCAATTTGCTGCAGATCATGAAACACGGAAAGTTGTAACGTTGTATCAATTTGCTGCAGAACATAATACATGTCAAGTAGTAACGTTGTATCAATTTGCTGCAGATCATGAAACACGTAAAGCAGTAACGTTGTATCAATTTGCTGCAGAACATAATACATGTCAAGTAGTAACGTTGTATCAATTTGCTGCGGAATATAATACATGTCAAGTAGTATTGTTATATAAATTTGCTGCAGAATATAACACACGTAAAGTCGTGACGTTGTATCAGTTTGTTGCGGAATATAATACAGGTAAAGTAATGCCGTTGTATTATTTTGCTGCAGATTATAACACATGTAAAGTAGTGACGTTGTATTATTTTGCTGCAGATTATAACACATGTAAATTAGTGACGTTGTATAAGTTTGTTGCAGAATATAATATATGTAAAGTAGTGACGTTGTATCATTTTGCTGCAGAATATAATACATGTCAAGTAGTAACGTTGTATCAATTTGCTGCAGATCATGAAACACGTAAAGCAGTAACGTTGTATCAATTTGCTGCAGAACATAATACATGTCAAGTAGTAACGTTGTATCAATTTGCTGCAGAACATAATACATGTCAAGTTGTAACGTTGTATTATTTTGCTGCATATTATAACACATGTAAAGTAGTATTGTTATATTATTTTGCTGCAGATTATAACACATGTAAAGTAGTGACGTTGTATTATTTTGCTGCAGATTATAACACATTTAAAGTAGTGACGTTGTATTATTTTGCTGCAGATTATAACACATGTAAAGTAGTGACGTTGTATCAATTTGTTGCAGACTATAATACATGTAAAGTCGTGACGTTGTATCAGTTTGTTGCAGAATATAATACAGGTAAAGTAATGCCGTTGTATTATTTTGCTGCAGATTATAACACATGTAAAGTAGTGACGTTGTATTATTTTGCTGCAGATTATAACACATGTAAAGTAGTGACGTTGTATTATTTTGCTGCACATTATAACACATGTAAAGTAGTGACGTTGTATAAGTTTGTTGCAGAATATAATACATGTAAAGTAGTGACGTTGTATCATTTTGCTGCAGAATATAATACATGTCAAGTAGTAACGTTGTATCAATTTGCTGCAGATCATGAAACACGTAAAGCAGTAACGTTGTATCAATTTTCTGCAGAACATAATACATGTCAAGTAGTAACGTTGTATCAATTTGCTGCAGATCATGAAACACGTAAAGTTGTAACGTTGTATCAATTTGCTGCAGAACATAATACATGTCAAGTAGTAACGTTGTATCAATTTGCTGCAGATCATGAAACACGTAAAGCAGTAACGTTGTATCAGTTTGCTGCAGAACATAATACATGTCAAGTAGTAACGTTGTATCAATTTGCTGCAGATCATGAAACACGTAAAGCAGTAACGTTGTATCAATTTGCTGCAGAACATTATACATGTCAAGTAGTAACGTTGTATCAATTTGCTGCAGATCATGAAACACGTAAAGCAGTAACGTTGTATCAATTTGCTGCAGAACATAATACATGTCAAGTAGTAACGTTGTATCAATTTGCTGCAGATCATGAAACACGGAAAGTTGTAACGTTGTATCAATTTGCTGCAGAACATAATACATGTCAAGTAGTAACGTTGTATCAACTTGCTGCAGATCATGAAACACGTAAAGCAGTAACGTTGTATCAATTTGCTGCAGAACATAATACATGCCAAGTAGTAACGTTGTATCAGTTTGCTGCAGAATATAATACATGTCAAGTAGTATTGTTATATAAATTTGCTGCAGAACATAACACACGTAAAGTAATGACGTTGTATTACTTTGTTGCAGATCCTGAAACAGGAAAAGTAGTAACGTTGTATCAATTTGCTGCAGAACATAACACGCGTAAAGTAGTGACGTTATATTAATTTGCTGCAGAACATAAAAGTTAAAACACGTAAAGTAGTGACGTTGTATCAGTTTGCTGCAGAACATAAAACACGTTAAGTATTAACGTTGTTTCATTTTTTCGTATACCGTTCTTCGCGTTTTGAGAATTTTTTTACCAGAATTCTATAATCCGAAGGAATTTTTTTAAAGCGACACAAAAGCTTCCTTTTTAAAATAGCGCTGTTTTAGTTTGTTTAAGTTTGCTTCGTGACACCAACGTATCACTTCCCGAATTGAACAGGTTTATCGCGGAATTCTTATTGCAAAATGATAAGAAGTGCATTGACACTTTTCTATGACATCCTCTCCGTGAAAATTGTACGTGTTTTACCATAAACATTAATTTATACATAATCTGTGTATTCTAAAGTGAGAAATTTGATTGAGTCAAGACTAAAATTTGAACCTTTGCCTTTTGTCCTTCCTGCGGGGGTTCTGATAGGATTAGGATCACGGTCGACTTCCTTCCTTCCTTCCTTCCTTCCTTCCTTCCTTCCTTCCTTCCTTCCTTCCTTCCTTCCTGCCTTCCTGCCTTCCTGCCTTCCTGCCTTCCTCCCTCCCTCCCTCCCTCCCTCCCTCCCTCCCTCCCTCCCTTCCTTCCTTCCTTCCTTCCTTCCTTCCTTCCTTCCTTCCTTCCTTCCTTCCTTCCTTCCTTCCTTCCTTCCATCCTTCCCTTCCTCCCTCCCTCCCCCTCCCTCCTTTTCTTTGTCTTTTGTCTGATAGGATTAGGACCACGGTCGATCTTCTTCTTTCCTTCCTTCCTTCCTTCCTTCCTTCCTTCCTTCTTTCTTTCTTTCTTTCTTTCCTTCCTTCCATCTTTTATTCCTTCTTTTATTCATTCTTCCATTCTTCTTTCCTTTTTCGGTTCATGCATTCATTAATTTATTCATTCATTCATTCATTCATTCATTCATTCATTCATTCATTCATTCATTCATTCATTCATTCATTCATTCATTATTCTACATTTTACTTATATTGAAGTTATACACGAACGGATTTATAACGGCCAGACACATGAACAGACACGTAACCAACGTTACACATAACTATCTAATAGGTCGCCACGTACATACACAGATTCGTTATGACAGAAGCGTGAATGCACACATATGCAATCATGACCAAAAGTACGTAGCACTTGCGTGTAGAACACTTATTTCTCGTTTAATGTCATGTGTTGCAGTCTAACTTTCAATCGTTACAATCTTGATAGCATGTCATGAAAATCTAACAGCAGATGGATTTAAAGTATTTGCTAAAGTTATTCAAAAGTGGATCTCCTTCAGATTGTTTTCACAACTGTTCGACGAAATAATAACGTAATAAACTCAATTGTTGAACCTTTGTAAGTGACAGCAACGATACTTCCATATCGAACACACCATTAGCATCGATAATGAAATATAAGTATCCCACCAGCTCCAACACTGTCATCACCACAAACACATCATTAGCACCGGTATTCAAATATAATTATCCCACCAGCTCCAACACTGTCAGCACCACAAACACACCATTAGCACCGATATTCAAAAATAAGTATCCCACCAGCTCCAACACTGTCATCACCACAAACACACCATTAGCACCGATATTCAAAAATAAGTATCCCACCAGCTCCAACACCGTCAGCATCACAAACACACCATTGGCACCGATATTCAAATATAAGTATTTCACCAGCTTCAACACCGTCATCACCACAAACACACCATTAGCACCGGTATTCAAATATAAGTATCCCACCAGCTCCAACACCGTCAGCACCACAAACACACCATTAGCACCGGTATTCAAATATAAGTATCCCACCAGCTCCAACATCGTCATCACCACAAACACACCATTAGCACCGGTATTCAAATATAAGTATCCCACCAGCTCCAACACCGTCAGCACAACAATACACCATTAGCACCGATAATGAAATATAAGTATCCCACCAGCTCCAACACTGTCAGCATCACAAACACATAATCAGCACCGGTATTCAAATATAAGTATCCCACCAGCTCCAACACCGTCAGCATCACAAACACACCATAAAAACATTATGCTGACCAAAGCATCATCAGCAGCATTACAACCACCATCTCACACGAATGTCAAAGTCATAATGTAACCAGAGCACCAGTGTCATAATGTAACCAGAACGCCAGTGTCATTATGTAACCAGAGCGCCAGTGTCATAATGTAACAAGAACGCCAGTGTCATTATGTAACCAGAGCACCAGTGTCATAATGTAACCGGAACGCCAGTGTCATAATGTAACCAGAACGCCAGTGTCATAATGTAACCGGAGCGCCAGTGTCATAATGTAACCGGAACGCCAGTGTCATAATGTAACCAGAGCGCCAGTGTCATAATGTAACCGGAACGCCAGTGTCATAATGTAACCAGAACGCCAGTGTCATAATGTTACCGGAACGCCAGTGCCATAATGTAACCGGAACTTCAGTGTCATAATGTAACCAGAGCGCCAGTGTCATTATGTAACCAGAACGCCAGTGTCATAATGTAACAAGAACGCCAGTGTCATAATGTAACCAGAACGCCAGTGCCATAATGTAACCAGAACGTCAGTGCCATAATGTAACCAGAGCGCCAGTGTCATAATGTAACCAGAGCGCCAGTGTCATAATGTAACCAGAACGCCAGTGTCATAATGTAACCAGAACGCCAGTGTCATAATGTAACCGGAACGCCAGTGTCATAATGTAACCGGAGCGCAAGTGTCATAATGTAACCGGAACGCCAGTGTCATAATGTAACCAGAACGCCAGTGCCATAATGTAACCAGAACGCCAGTGCCATAATGTAACCAGAACGCCAGTGTCATAATGTAACCGGAACGCCAGTGTCATAATGTAACCGGAGCGCCAGTGTCATAATGTAACCGGAGCGCCAGTGTCATAATGTAACCGGAACGCCAGTGTCATAATGTAACCGGAGCGCCAGTGTCATAATGTAACCGGAGCGCCAGTGTCATAATGTAACCAGAACGCCAGTGTCATAATGTAACTAGAGTGCCAGTGTCATAATGTAACCAGAACGCCAGTGTCATAATGTAACCAGAGCGTCAGTGTCATAATGTAACCAGAACGCCAGTGTCATAATGTAACCAGAAAGCCAGTGTCATAATGTTACCAGAACGCCAGTGTCATAATGAAACCAG
Source organism: Panopea generosa (assembly GCA_029582155.1). Lineage (NCBI taxonomy): Eukaryota > Metazoa > Mollusca > Bivalvia > Adapedonta > Hiatellidae > Panopea > Panopea generosa. The sequence continues at coordinate 72,051,761 of CM055897.1, forward strand.
AACGCCAGTGTCATAATGAAACCAGAACGCCAGTGTCATAATATAATGGAAATTATATTTTATACTTTAATGATAACATCAGCATCATAACAGTACGAGGTAGGTTAATAGCAAGAAACATATCACAAAGCAATGGGAAAGCCAATGTCGTTATAAAATGAAACTGTAGATGTCATGATGAAATGGGAAAGTATATGTCATAATGAAATGGGAAGGTCGATTGCATAATGAAACGGGAAGATCAATATCATAATGAAATGAGAAGGTCGATGTCTCAATGAAACGGGACGATCGATCAATATCATAATGAAATGGGAAGATTGACGTAATACTATAACGACAATGTCAATATCACTATAAAATGGGATACATCGTAAGCCCTGACTATGAATTATCAACGCCATTATTTAAATTGGAATGCTAATGTCATGTCGCAAAGGTAAGGAATAATGGAATGAACATGTTAATGCCGTTTTGCAATGAGTTTGATTGCCTTGCCCTCAATGTAATGAACATATCAACATCATTATGTAATTGAAATACCAATGTCATGAAACCAAGGAAAGTCATTGTTTTAATAATATAATACTGAGCGACAAAACCAAGAAGTAATGGATAAGTAATTTCCAGAATGTAATTGTAAAGTCAATGGAGGTCATTGTCATAACACAATGAGAAGGCCAATGTCATGATGTGATGGAAAGGTCATTGACACAAGGTAATGAAGAAGTCAATGTTATACTAATGCATTATGAAAGGTAGGTTAATGCATAAGTATAATTGAAAATTCAATATCACAACGTCATGAGACAATCGATGGCATTATGTACATGTAATTTGAATTCAATATCATAATGAAACGGAAATGTCAATGTTATAAATTAATGGGAAGGTCAATGTCATACTGCAATGCGAAGCTGTGCCTCATAATGTAATGTGAATGTCAATGTCATGATGTGTTGAAAATATCAATGTCATAACGTAATGAGACGGTTTATGTCATAATGTAATGTGAATGTCACTATTATAATGTATTACGAAGGCCAATGTAATCAGTTAATGGGGAAGGTTAATGTCATCATGTTATGGAAAGGTCAAAGTCATTGATGGTCATGATATAATGGGAATGGCAATACCATAATGCAATGAGAGCGTCAATGTTGTAAGATTGCGTCATGATTCAAATAATCGTTGTAAAGTTGTTAAGCTATAGATAAAGATAATGTTTTTTTTTTTAAAAAAACCCAACTTATTCCATATGCAATAACTGCAAGCATCTTTATCTTTGCGTTATCTTTTTTATAACTTATATTATTTGTGGCGATATATATAAACATCCCTCTGCTAATTTGGTTTGGTAATATCTTCATAGTAATTAGACGAAAAACATTTTTTTCATCGAATACTTCAGCCATTGTTCACAAACACAGTTACCATTACATCGCTGGCACAATTCTGCACCATTAGTAGTTCGGCGAAACCCAACAAGCAAAAGTTGGTTAATAAAAGACATACAGCACGCGTAGAATCAGTATTTGTTATTTTTATCATGTTGTTATCGTTACCATTGACAATCAAGAACATTTTATTGTTGTGTGTATTTCCTGTTCTCACATTTGCCGCCAATTTACCAGTGCATCCCGATTCCCACGATTTCCAAACGAGCAATGCACAACAAAGGTTTGGCGTGCCATAGGTATACAAAAACACTAAGTATTTTCTTATCTGTATATCATTTTTCACCACAAGCATATTCCTGCATCGATTCTCACGCTCCAAGAATTCCTATGTTACGCAACTATTTACTACAGCAGCCGACACTACACGAATGGCGGGAAAATCTCTCGCGGGTGTATCCCACCTTTCTCAAAACCGCATACGCTGTATTTGATAAGTTAAAACATCTGTAAAACATATTGCCGCTTACTGCTAACAGCCTGTGTCTTTAGCAGTTTTAACTTGATATTTAATTTATATTTCACTTTTACGTCGTTTTTATGTATTTTGTGGTCAGTATGAAGATGGAATGACAAGTATAATCAAGTGTTCACACGCTTCTTGCATGTTGCACACGTCCCGAACAAGCAGACATGTGTCTGTCGTATGGCTACATGCATATCTTTTGTGGAATCAAACCTTAATGCGTCACATACTTTATTCTACTTAACCGAATATCGAATTTACATTAAATTGGTTGAATTACTCTGAAATGCTTGGAATTATGTGAGAACAACAATGATCCGTTATACAAGAATAACCTTTCGTTGCAGTGTTGTACCAACATTTTTAAATATATATAAACAAATAAGGCAAAAGAATTTCCATATGTTTAACTGAGGACTGAAGCCCACCTACCCCCCAACCCACCCCATGGCCATATGACTTTGACAACCTGGTTATGATTAGATGATACTATAATAAAAGTATGCAAAATATCAATGCTCTGGGCCTTTCACTTTCGGAAAAGATTTTAAAAATTTGAAGAAAGAAGCGATGATAATCCCTTGTAATGGGACCAAATTTGACCCCGGGTCATGGTTTCAATACACGGGAGAGAGGTTCAAGGAAGAACGCTTCACAACGCATTTAATGAATATCTGTCCAGCAGTTTCAGAGAAGAATTCGTTTGAGGCAAAAGTTAACGACGGGCGACGGACACAGATGTATTTATCTTATCAAATCAGCTTTAATGTATTGTTCAAGTAATCAAATATGTATATCATTACCATATAATTTTAATATTAAAAGACATTGTTTCCAATGTCCATCGTCTTGCGGCGTTGGTGTAGCCAAGGATACCAACGCCCATCGTATATCAACATTAGACGTTGCTTTCCTAGAAAACGTATATGTTGATATCTATACTCTTGATCTCTGGTTTAAAAAATCAATTTAACAGGGGACCAGCTGGGCGGAATTACCTGGACCATACAGCACACTTCGCCCCATGCAGCGTTCGTCCATTCTGTATGCCACTGGCACCAATTAACCAAAGTGTTTATTCTTATTCCATTTTCTAGATAATGTTTATTTAGGGCAATCTGACCGAAACCACTTGAACTGTTCCAATTTAATGTCACCGTTACTTCAGACGAATGCTTCAGAATGTTTCTCGAGGGACATTAACGTTTGACAGTAGACGTATCGTGTTTATAATCTGGAGCACGAGAACGTCATTTAGTTTCATAAAAAGTCATTTTGTGGAATACGATATAAAATAACATAACTTTTGGAGAGAAAAGGAGATAAGAGTAGTTCTTTAATAAAAACGTTTTCGTACATATATAAAATAATGTGTTTATGTCTTTCAAAAAATATTTATTCAAATAATAATTATGTTCATGCAAATCTCCCTACGTCATTAAATTGGAGAGTAACGCTAGCAGCTTTGTTTGTATTTGATACTTTCTTGTTCTGTGTTTTTGTTATAATATATAGACATATATATATATATATATATATATACACACATTTCACCTAAAATGACTTGAATTGTCCATTGGTTTAAATACGTGATTGACAAAACATGTACATATGTAGATTTGAAGTTGAGTTGTCTCAATTGGTATTGATTTGTCTAATGATTGAAACCGGTTGTCTGAAACATGTTGTAGCGTTTATACATGAATAGTTTATCTTATACTGAATTAAATTGAACTGTCTAAAAAACCGACATAAAATCATCTTAGAGAATTAAATTTTCTTAAAATGTCTAAGAATTGACATACAGGCCAACGCGACAATTCCAAAATACTATTAAATACAATTGTATGAAATTTGGACTAGTATTTGCTCCTTGATTTGTCCTATAATTGCATTGAATTGTCTGAGAATTGACATAATAGTGTCTCAGTAGACTATTGAATTAGATGATCAGTGACTACGAGACACAATTGTCTCATTGACCCGTCTTCTAATATAATAGACTTTCCATTGTACAACATTATAATGTCACACTTCATTTTTTGATACTTAAATTGAATTGTCGTCAAATTGACAAAATGGTCTAAATAATTAAATTGAAAACAATAGAAAGGAGACAAATAAAACGGTTGTTATGGAGAGGTAATTGTTCCCTAAAGTTGTCGTTAAAAAAAGAGAAAAGTTTCATTGTATGAAGTGCAAAACAGCTTATATATAAGCATCACGACTTGGCCACAGATGGGATAAATGCCTGTACAGAACGAATATTCTTACCGCCCCAGTGAACATCGGTCCCACCCCACTAAACCACACACTGCAGCACGCATTTAATGGATGGCTCCTTATTGACACCGCGTACCCACGAAAAAACATCTCCAATTTTCTCATCTACTGTTTCCACAGCATCCTGGTGTGTATCAATTTTGAATCATTAAAGAATGCATCTCATATTTCCCCATCTCGGAATCTTAATGAGCGTTTGTTTATCCTAGAACACCGCCTGTACAACCATTCCCACGCTGCACGCGGGTACAAAACGCTGGCATCAGGAGTGAATTATCGTCTGCAAACTAGGCGTGGCTACGTGGTGATGCATCACAGTCGCTCGTGGGGACAATATGGACGCAAAGTAGATGAGCAACAAGGCACTTTTATAACAAGTAATCTTACATGATAATAAAAAAGCACAAATTAAATTACGTTCAGCGAGCCATGTTGTTTTATTAATCTTTGTTAGTCAGATAACATCATGGCGGATTACCCGTCTCGAGCAGGTTGATATGAAAAATGCATCATAGTGTGTCATAATAAACGGCACGTACGCAAACTGACTCACGTCTCTTGTGGCGACATAGCCGTTTTCTGTTACTTTGGTGTTACCATGGAATGGTTATAAGACTTATATAACATAATGTTATTTCTCCAACATCCAGTTATGTCGTTTGTTGATTTTCACAGATACGGGGCGCAATAATAGAGGTACCGTTATAATTAAAATGATGCGACAATAAAATCACTTCCACCATAGGTCAGCCAATCACGCCGTCGCAATACGCAATAAAATTGCAGTTTGTTGACTGCATTGACACATCTTGTTGGCTATATTTTCACACTATATTGTCACATCATGTTGGCTATATTGTCACTTCAAGTTGGCTATATTGTCAAATCATGTTGGCTATATTGTCACCACATGTTTGCTACATTATCATCTCATGATAGCTATATTGGCACCTCATGTTGGCTATGTTGTCACATCGTGTTGGCTATATTGTCACATAATGTTGGCTATATTGTCACATCATGTTAGTTATATTGTCACATCAGGTAGGCTATATTGCTACTCATGTTGGATTTATTTATTGCCATACCATGTTGGCTATATTGTCACCTCATGTTGGCTATATTGTCACATCGTGTTTGCTATATTGTCACCTCATGTTGGCTATATTGTCACATCGTGTTGGCTACATTGTCACATCATGTTGGCTGTATTGTCACATCATGTTGGCTATATTGACACGCCGGGCCCGATTATCTCAGTCGGTTACGCGTCTGACTATCAATCCAGGGGTCATGAGTTCGAATCCCCCGCCCGGAAACAGTCTCCGTGATGATTGATATACGACATTGTGTCTCGTTATCATTCGACTCTCACCACTGATTCAAGTGGGAAAGTTATCAGTTACTTGCGGAGAAAGGGTGTGCTCGAGTACTAGTTAATCCCAGGAAACAGTGGTTATGTTAACTGATCGTCTGTTAGTCCTCGATGGCATAAAAATGACGCTAAATATTCAATCAATCGATCAATCAATCAAACTATATTGTCACCACATGTTGGCTATATTGTCACCACGTGTTGGCTATATTGTCACATCAGATTGGCTATATTGTCACAACATGTTGGATTTATTGCCGTACCATGTTGGCTATATTGTCACATCATGTTGGCTATATTGTCACCACATGTTGGCTATATTGTCACCACATGTTGGCTATATTGTCACATCATGTTGGATTATGTTGGCTATATTGTCACATTATGTTGGTGATACTGTCACATCATTTTGGTGATATTGTCACATCATTTTGTTGATACTGTCACATTATTTTAGTGATATTGTCACGTCTTTTAGTCCAAGAACAAACTAATATAAAACAAATCTTACGTAGCAACCCTTTGACAGAAAAGGTCTGTCACTTGGAAACGTTTGGTAGATACATATAGACCATTATCTGACCTTCAGTACTAAAGAATTGTGGTATCACTTTCAAGATATTTTAGGTTAAAAATATGAACAAATAGAAAAAAATCGCCATTTTCTGGAATAATTAAAAATAATACATTTTTATGTATACTGGGTTTATAAAAGCTTTGCAATACATTGGTATATATACATGTATGCTATACAAGTCAATGTCTACTGAGTCACTGACACTGTGTGGGATTTTTGGGTTAAAAATAGGAAAATTGGAAAAAAATCGCCATTTTCTGGAATATTTAAAACTAAGATATATTTATGTATGCTGGGTTTATTGAAGCTCTGTAATACATTGATATACATACATATATGCTATACAAATAATTTTCTACTGAGTCATTTTTGGGTTAAAAATGGGAAAAATCGGGAAAAATCGCCATTTTCTGAAAAAAATAAAAATTGAGATATTTTTATGTATGCTGAGTTTATTGAAGCTCTGCAATACATTGATATAAATACATATATGCTTGACAAGTCAATTTCTACTTAGTTATTGCCACTGTGTGACACATTTGGGTTAAAAATAGGAATAAATTACCATTTTCTAGAATAAGTGAAAATAAGATATTTGTATGTATGCTGGATTTATTGAAGCTCTGGCATACGTTGATATATATACGTATATGCTTCTAGTAAATTTCTACCGAGTCATTGTCATTGTATGACACTTTAAGGTATAGATGTAGATGTAGAATGAGATCTTGAAGAATATGCAAAAGAAACCACAATATTTGTCGATTAAAACACCCGTTAAATCCAGTTTCGACAGACATTGCTCTTAAACAGTCAGTGAATCCAGATCCTAAGAAAAGTGTTAGAATCATTGGACTAACCAAACGACCAGGAGCTTAAGAAAGATGGTTTCTGACCAGTCACGAAAGAGCATCTAAATCTTCAGACACAAAATGTTGGAAAGTGACACGTTAAGTCACAAAAATAATCTGGAAAAATGATGAAGAATATATTCGAAAGTTAATATCAGGACTGATGACAAACCCATTTCTTCTCAGACGGAAAAACAGACGGAGATGATACATATACGTCAATAAAGCAACTTGAGTCGTTGTGCTGTCAGATATGTTTAAACATCTTGTGACCAGTGATACAGTTGGAAGATACAACATGGAAAAGTTTATTGGTGAAAGACTGAACACAAATACAATTGTTTTTAAAAGCCACTGCCACCTGTGAAATTGAAAACAGTTTTCATTCTATCAGAACAGTAAGTAGTCTGTCAAATCTAAAGATGAACAGATTACAACCATAAGTGTCGATAGAGAACCGGTTGGTAGATTGATAATTGCATCCACTTTCAGAGAAGTATTTCTTAAGACGTTCTGACCTTTGAACTATCAACTGTTCCATTCTTTCTTGCACACACAGATGGAACTTTAAGAAAGTCAGTTTTAAGTTTATTACAGGTGTTGTAAAGTGGACCTGAAAACTGCCTGCTTGGAAAGCAGATTTCTCCAGGTTGTGGGTTCAAGAGTGTTTTGGATACATCGACTATCCTATCAACAAAATGAAGAATACATCAAGTCCGATACTAAGGAAGCAGACGTACATATGATACTGAAGTTGAGTATCATTCCTACTCATGATGACGTAGAAGGCTTTGGCCAATCCATCTGCTCTGTCTTACCTGCAGTTCAATGTATCACTGCATTCATTAGTTCTTTAGTTGAAATAGGCAAGAGAATAGCTCTTAACCTATGAAAGTCCTCTGACGTCCACCGAGAAGAATTGTCGCAGTTAAGTTAATCTGAACATTATCTGAAGGGCGCTTCTGTTCATGTGAGAAGTGCGTCTGTACCTTGTATTTGCCCAATTACCTTGAATGTGCTGCTGTTGACGCCAGATACCGATTGCTCTGTCAAAAGAGACTGCGGAATAAAATATGTCACCATTGTCAAAAAGCTTAAAGCATCACTTAGTTAACTTCCAATCACTGTTTTTGGAAGCATTATTTACTAGCAATACAAACCTGATATCTCTTGTTGATAGAGGTTGGTATCTAAAGCTGGTACTTTGAAAATTCTTCTGGTCCTCAAGGAACCCGCTCTTAGTGTATTGGTGGAGTTTACATCATGTAAATGTAATAGATCAGCACTTTAAAGGTTTGATTTGTACCTATGTAAAGCAAATAATCTAGTTTATACTGAAGCTTGTATATGTGTGGCACGTGAAAAAGTTTTAAGGGCATTTCTCATGTAGGTGAATCAGAGACGGGGTGAGATGATGCTTACATGCTTCTGCTAGTTTATCATATTGTAATGTATCAATTAACACCTTTATATTGTATTTACATATACTTTCTTATTATCTGCTTTTATTACATTGAGTAATATTTCTGATAAAAAAACCTAAGCATAGTCTGAAAATAGGAGACTCTGTTATATCAAATCTGATCTGTTCATAAGGGGTAAAGAATATACGGCAACCCTCATGCCCTATGCATATGCCTAAATATTGTATTTTATGTAACAGAGATTGAGAAAGAGTAAAAATAATAACAACACTGAGTCTAGTGAGATGGATACATTTATGGATCCATATCGACTAAAGAGTCTAATGGTCCGAATTTGCCCCTACCCATTCCATGAAATATAAAATTCTAGATTCACCACTTATAGAGCTAGTATATACATTTTTATTTGTTATCAATATGAAAAAGTACAAATTTGCTTACGCATGATCTAACAGATTGTTGTAAGATAAAGACATTATGGATCCATATCGGCTAAAAAATCCGATTTTGTAATAAGTAAACAATAAATGGTCCAAAAATGAGAATTTGCCCCAAGCCATTCCATAAAATCTAAAATTTTAGATCCGCCACTTATAGAGATTTTATGTACAAGTACATTTTATTTGTAATCAATCTGAAATAGTGCAGATCGCAAAAAAAAAAAATCAGGAGTAAAAGTGTAATTTTAGGCTTTATTCCATTATTCCCAAAATCACCAGTTTCGTTATTTATTTCGATGTATTTAGTCCCAAAACTTAAAAGTTATACCACAATTCTTTAGTACTGAAGGTCTTGCAACATCCCTTGGGCTTCTAACTAACAGATTATGAAGTCAAACCTTTTCTGTACAGAGGGTGCTACGTGCATCTATTTGTAGGTTTCATATTAAAATGCGCTCTTCGACTATGTTTGTGATATTGTCACATCATTTCGGTGATATTGTCATATCATGTTGGATGTATTGTCACATCATATTGGCTATAATGTCACATTATTTTGGTAGTATTGTCACATCATTTTTGTGATATTTTCTCATCAATTTAGTGATATTGTCACATTATTTTCGTTATATTGTCACATTGTTGCATCATCTGATATTTTCACATCATTTTGCCCTTGTCGTTACATCTATTTTTCTATATCGCCATATAACTTTGCTCTTTATCTTTACCTTTACATCATGTTGCCTGTATCGTTACATCATTTTGCCTATATTGTCACATCATTTTGCCTGTATCGTTACATCATTTTGCTTATATTGTCACATCATTTTGCCTGTATCGTTACATCATTTTGCCTATATTGTCACATCATATTGCCTGTATCGTTACATCATTTTGCCTATATTGTCACATCATATTGCCTGTATCGTTTCATCATTTTGCCTATATTGTCACATCATTTTGCTTGTATCGTTACATCATTTTGCCTATATTGTCACATCATATTGCCTGTATCGTTACATCATTTTGCCTATATTGTCACCTCATATTGCCTATATCAACACCTCATTTTGTCTACATCTTCATACTTGTTTGCCTATATAATTGTCACATCATATTACCTGTATTGACACACCATTTCTCGTCAGTTTGCCTATATTGCCACCTCATTTTACCTGTATCGTTACATCATTTTGCCTATATAGTCACCTCATTTTGCCTGTATCGTTACATCATTTTGCCTATATAGTCACCTCAATTTTGCCTGTAACGTTACATCATTTTGCCTATATAGTCACATCATTTTTCCTGTAACGTTACATCATTTTGCCTGTATCGTTACATCATTTTGCCTGTATCGTTACATCATTTTGCCTATATAGTCACATCATTTTTCCTGTAACGTTACATCATTTTGCCTATATTGTCACATCATTTTTCCTGTATCGTTACATCATTTTGCCTATATTGTCACATCATTTTTCCTGTATCGTTACATCATTTTGCCTATATTGACACATCATTTTGCCTATATCAACACCTCATTTTGTCTACATCTTCATACTAGTTTGCCTATATCGTTACACCATTTTGCCTGTATTGACTCCCCATTTCTCATCATTTTGCCTATATTGTCACATCATTTTTTCCTGTATCGTTACATCATTTTGCCTATAATGACACATCATTTTGCCTGTAACGTTACATCATTTTGCCTATATAGTCACATCATTTTTCCTGTAACGTTACATCATTTTGCCTGTATCGTTACATCATTTTGCCTATATAGTCACATCATTTTTCCTGTAACGTTACATCATTTTGCCTATATAGTCACATCATTTTTCCTGTATCGTTACATCATTTTGCCTATATTGTCACATCATTTTTCCTGTATCGTTACATCATTTTGCCTATATAGTCACATCATTTTTCCTGTAACGTTACATCATTTTGCCTATATTGTCACATCATTTTTCCTGTATCGTTACATCATTTTGCCTATATTGTCACATCATTTTTCCTGTAACGTTACATCATTTTGCCTATATTGACACATCATTTTGCCAATATCAACACCTCATTTGGTCTACATCTTCATACTAGTTTGCTTTTATCGTCTCATCATTTTGCCTATATTGATACATCGTTTTACCTTTATCGTCACATCCCTTTGCGTGTATTATCACATCCCTTTGCCTTTATCGTCACATCCCTTACACCACTTTGCCTTTATAGTCACATCAGTTTGCCTGTATCTTAGCATCCCTTTGCCTTGATTGTCACATCCCTTTGCTTGTATCGTCACATCACTTTGCCTTTATCGTCACATCAGTTTGCCTGTATCGTCGAAACATTTTGCCTGTTTCGTTACATCACTTTGCCTTTATCGTCAAATCAGTTTGCCTGTATCGTCACATCATTTTGCCTGTATCGTCACATCCCTTTGCCAGTATCGTCACATTCTTTTGCCTTTATCGTCACATCACTTTGACGTTATCGTCACATCATTTTGCTTTTATCGTCACATCAGTTTGCCTTTATCGTCACATCACTTTGCCTTTATCGTCAAGTCAGTTTGCCTACACTGACACACCATTTTGCCTTTATCGTCACATCATTTTGCTTGTATCGTCAGATCACTTTGCCTTCATTGTCACATCATTTTGCCTGTATCGTCACATCAGTTTGCTTATATTATCACCACACTTTGCTAATATCGTCATATCACTTTATCGTCATATTACTTTGCCGATATAGGCACATCATTTTGCCTATATCGACACACCATTTAGCCTATATTGTCACATCATATTGCCTTTATCGTCACATCATTTACCCTATATTGTCACATCATTTTGCCTTAATCGACACATCATTAAGCCTATATCGACACATCATTTAGCCTATATTGTCACATCATTTTACCTTTATCGTCACATTCTTTTGCCTTTTTCGTCACATCATTTTGCCTATATTGTCACATCACTTTGCCTAAACTGACACATCACTGAGCCTTTATCGTCACATCACTTTATTTATTTCGTCAATTATTTTGCCTTTATCGTCACATCTTTTTGCCTTTATCGTCACATCATTTTGCCTGTTTCGTAACATCATTTTGCCTTTATCGTAACATCATTTCTCTTATATCGTCACATCACTTTGCCTATATTGACACACTGTTTTGCCTTTATCGTCACAGCATTTTGCTTTTATCGTCACATCATTTTGCCTTTATCGTCACATCATTTCTCCTATATCGTCAAATCAGTTTGCCTTTATGTTAGATCCCTTTGCCTTTATTGTCACAACATTTAGCCTTTATTGTCAAATCATTTTGCCTTTATCATCACATCATTTAACATTGATCGTCACATCATTTTACCTATACTGACACATTAGTTTGCATTTATCGTCACATCACTTTGCCTTTATCGTCACATCAGTTTGCCTACATCGTCACATCAGTTTGCCTTTATCGTCACATCAGTTTGCCTTTATCGTCACATCACTTTGCCTTTATCGTCACATCACTTTGCCTATATTGACACACCGTTTTGCCTTTATCGTTACATCATTTTGCCTTTATCGTCACATCATTTCTTCTATATCGTCAATTCATTTTGCTTTTATCATCACAGCATTTAGCCTTTATCGTCACATCATTTTGCCTTTATCATCACATCATTTAACATTGATCGTCACATCATTTTACCTTTATTGACACATCAGTTTGCATTTATCGTCAGATCAATTTGCCTTTATCGTCACATCACTTTGCCTATATCGTCACATCAGTTTACCTTTATCGTCACATCATTTTGCTTATATCGCCACATACTTTCTCCTCTGTCGTCACATCATTTTGTCTATATCGCCACATAGTTTCTCCTATATCGTCATATCATTTCTCTTATATCGTCACATCACTTTGTCGATCTCATGGCACCACATTGAGCATTTTGACTCTGTTGGTTTTATTGGTTATTCTATAACGATGTTCTAGGCGACACTATATACAATTGTGTAATATTTCAATTAAAAAACGTTTAATCTTTAAGCGAGATAGTAGTACAGTGGATAGAATGTTGACCATTCATGTCAGATGTCGCAGGTTCGAACCAGTGCACGGTCCGATAGGCTCTAAAAACAACCCACTCAGTACTGGTTCTACCCAGGAAACGGACACAAGCGTGAGTTATACAATCTTTGAATTTTCTTCAATAAACAAGTACAGACAAGTATAAACTAAAATAGCACTAATATAATGGATATGTTTTCAAAAATCATTTCGTCTGCTACGAGATTGCTGGCAAATATGGCTGACGGTACTAAACGAGTTACAAACCATTGTTTTTATCGTGCCTTGTATCTGTGCGTGTTAACGCATGTCTGTGGAATAATACGATATAATAAAACAAAACTTCTCACTGCCACCAGGATAAATTTACTCCAAAGATTAAAAAATGCCACTCTACGGCGAAGCTGAAAATATTCAAGTATAAATATATATCAACTTTCCCACACTCACGCGCGAGCATGCAGCGCGCGCAATATGCAGCAGACACAACGATATCAGGCGACAGTCAATTTTTTTTACTTTGCATGAAATTAAACTTATTTGTGGGCAAACATTAAAACAAAATGAGAGACGCATGTGCGGTAAAACGTTTCGAATGATTCACTGCACCGATGTAATTATAACTGAAACATTTTTAGAGAATTACACAAAATATTTAAATGTTCCGTTTCTGACATTAATTCATTTAATTGTGGCATTTCCTTTTTCCAGAGTTCTGTGTTGCAGCGTACAGTTACAGACTACTCGGCAATGTGCTATATTATGTAACCCAATCGCAGAAAACAGGGCTGCGTTCAGTATAGTTAAACATTTGTTAAAATTATCTTATTTATTTTTCTGGACACTGGCAGTACGCGATCAATTTAAGGAACCAGTCGCTGTAACGAACACAAGATATTTGGTCTACCACTATAATTATGTTAATAGTCCTCCGTGACCGACTGGTCTAAGGTGCTGTCTCAAGATCAATTAACTCTCACCGTTAAGGTCGTAGGTTCGTGTCTCGCTCGCTCAAAACAACTTTATGCGAGAGAGTTTGCCAGTAACCGGCGTTCAGACTCATTCCGAGGTATTTCTCCACCAATAAAACCGGATATGTCATATATAACCTGATATGTGTTGAAGACAGCGTTAAAACCCTTTAAAAACAACAACAACACAACAAACACACGAGTCTACCATACTGTAATGCTGATTAAGACGTACACATTTATTAGTTTTAAAGTGTCGCCAAATTAAACATTCATAATCTACGTTGAAAGCTGTAGAAGATTAAAATCTACACAAAAATTAATGAGGTGACACATACGTCTAATTGTCAACACACACGTCTAATTTGTACCATACGTTATTAGACAAACTTATTACATATATACAGTCATTATGCAAATGAAAAGCATGACTCATTTGAAATATACAAGACAATCAGTTTTGCATTGTTTAACTCTTAATAAGAAAACATAGCAGCCAGATGATGTCATTTTGAGATTTTGCGAGTATTCGCTCTGAAAGATTGAATGACAGTTTCGGATAAACATTATATTTTAAATTTAAAATGTACTAACACAATTTTTCTTTCATAAACATTAATTTGAACATATATATTGTTGATCTGGTATGACTTATAAGAAAATTGAGTTGAAATTGTGTAAATATAGAAAAAAGTGTAGGAAATGCCATCATATAGTTTAATTCTAAAGTAAAATCGATTTAACATCAACTGATTGATTTTTTTATCTTATTTAATGTTTCATCTTTTGATATTCAACATGAAACCAACAATACTCAATCCTCCAATATTGAACAAATAGACAATTATATATTAGAAAAAAAAACCCCAACGAAAAATGAACATCAATTTCTAACTACCTCAAATTACTCGTTCCACGTCTTTCTGCGAAGAACCTGTAAAACATATATGCGGTTGAAGCGTTTTGCTTGTATCCTGGCGGGGATCCAACCCACGACTCCCCGATCTATGGTTCAATTCATGGATTTAAGAGCACGCGCTCCTTTGTATTGCTTTATGTGTTGTTTTACTAATTGATCCAATGTTGTTGACGTGCCATGCTACAAGGACATGACACCGGGTCCTGATGGGACACTGCAGATACCAAACCCGTTACTCTACCGGCAGAACCAACTCTCCACACTAGACAGTAGACATCAACATGAACGTTACTGGTCAATGTACAAATATAGTCACATACGACAGTAATTCTACTTTACCGTTATATAGCATTTCAGTAGTACTTGTATGTGATTTCATTATAGTAAGTACTCTGTTCATGCCGTTGTTCATGCAAATATGGTAATTTGTTCAAATGCGTACTAGAGCATTTTTAAAGTTTATATATATAAATATATATATATATATATATATATGTCATTTGTCATATTTAATTGTTTATAATGCGTTTTTTATGAATATGATATCTAAGTTTAAGAAAATATGACAATTCTAGTATTTAATTGGTAATAATGCTAATTTTGAGATATTAAGATCTGAGTTTAAGAAAATATGGCAATTTTCACATTTATTTATAGGAAAGTATGAGTTCTGAGTATAAGAGAATATGGCAATTTTCACATTTATTTTTAGTGGCAATTTTCACATTTATTTATAGGTAAGTATGAGTTCTGAGTTTAAGAAAATATGGCTTTTTTCACATTTATTTATAAGAAAGTATGAGTTCTGAGTTTAAGAAAATATGACCATATTAATATTTTTACAATTGTTTAAATGGGTATAAAAAAAGAGAGAATTAGAGTGTGATTTGGGGTGTAATTCTCTAAACATTGATCGATTGAGTTAATGCCTGCGAAAAAACGATCATTTGAGTCTCATACTGAGTAATTTACTAAACATACGATCACTTTAGACATGGTGTGTCTCAGAGTCATTCAAATTCAATATCGAAATAAGGCATTTCTAGTCGACATGATACAATATACGTGAATTAAATTCTTAACACGTGCATGATAGTCAGTTTGTTTATATAAACAATATACGTTAAAATGTCAGAGTTCAGTGGTGTTAAAATGTTAGTTAGGATTATCCAGCAAGCATGCCATGATACGCGCTAAATTTAACTATAATCTTGGGGGATAACTGTCTGATGACATATCACAACATGCGCAATTTTCCTGTAAGACAAGCAGACCTCCCATATAAGCAATTAGGGAAGCCAATCAGTGGTAAAGCACACGCCTTGCACGCGGGTGGTTGTGCGATCGATACCAGGTCAGTTCAACCCAGCAGTGGCCGGTGTAAGGGAGCAAAACGGTCAAAACTTCTATATGATATAGGTACATAAGTGTTTTATTTTAAATAACGGACGCCTTAGATTTGCATTGCCTTTTGCGTTAATGTTGTGTTTTTTTGCAGTCTGCACTTCGTATTCTGGTCGTTTTTCTAATAGTATTAGGTATTTCAATGCAATCAACAAATCGAAATAATGATGTTAAAATCGATTTTTAATAAGAAATATATATCAAGAGGTACCAAGAAATCATTTCTTAATATAAACAATGATAGAATATCTAAAATACAGTGCAATATTTGACAACAACGACAACGACGACAACGGCGACATCAAAAGAAATATGAAAATGAGCAATAAGAACAACACAATCAACAACAGAAAAAGTAACAACAGCAGCAGCAGCAGCAACAACAACAACAACAACAACAACAACAACAACAACAACAACAGCAGCAGCAGCAGCAACAACAACAACAACAACAGCAACAACAACAACAACCAACATCAACAACAACGACGACAAAAACAACAACAACAACATCAACAACAACAAAAACAACAACAACAAACGAAAAAGCAACAAAAAAAAAGCAGCAAAGAAAAACACAAAATAAACAACAAAAAAAAACAAAACACAATAACAAACACAACACCAGCACGAAAACGAAAGAGCAATCTTTTCACTGCTCATTTTCAACTGAAATCTTTTTTTTTAAAAATATTTAATGTTCACCGGATAAACAGACGACCAATCGTTCCGCCATACGCAAGTATCGCAACATCGGCCACGTGTTTCACGGGTAGGAAGCATTTGCAATCTTTTAGAAAATAAAACAATTTAGATAAGATTGTTGTCAGATATTATTAATATGAAACCTTATCATGAATAACTTTGCGATGATATACATATCCTATCGGGCTAGTAATTACGGATAGCGCGGTTACGATGTTTATTTGTAAGTCACGCTTTGGGCTCATTTTTCACCAACTGCTTTAGTCAGTAAAAAAAATGGTTTTAATGGATCAGATAGAGGTTGTTTACACGGTTTTGAGATGCTGAGATTTCCTTCCTTCGAACGGGGATTTAACTGTAGATGTTGTTTTTTTGTGTATATATATCATTGTGCAAACGAATGTGTGCGTTTGTCACAGAGAGAAGTGAGTGATGAAGCAAAATGAAATTACGATCAAGAACAGCGCGAAATAACATTACTTCCGTTATGTTGTCGTAAAACTAAAAAATGTCGTAAAATATTTTGATTGTAGTCAAACACATGCTTGGCGCTTTTGCAGCTATACGGAGCAGTCAGATGTTAGTTTGATATTCGTTTTCTGTTTTCAATATTGGAGGCTCAGATGGTAAGGGGTCGCTTCATGCTAAATATTGAAAGACGAAACACGAATACGAAACTAACTTCATTCTGCCGCGCCATATAGCATGATGTAGCACTAAGCTTAGTATCACTCCAAACAATGGGAGCGCATGGTCCAGTGATTGAGTACCGAACTCAAGACCGGAGGGCCATGGGTTTGATCCTTCCCCCACGGCTATGTG
Organism: Panopea generosa; assembly: GCA_029582155.1. NCBI lineage: Eukaryota > Metazoa > Mollusca > Bivalvia > Adapedonta > Hiatellidae > Panopea > Panopea generosa. The sequence continues at coordinate 72,069,542 of CM055897.1, forward strand.
TGGTGTGTCCTTGAGCAAGACTCTTTTCCGCACAAGCTTAGTTCTGGTTGTACTCAGGGAGACTTCGAACGTGATTTGTTTTAAGTGGAATAACTTGTTTCGCAATCGAAATAAAATACATAAGTTTAAGTAAGCAAACATTGGTCGTAATTATTTAGATATCGACCTAGGTATAGGTTGCTGGTAAGGTCGAACCAAGGATGCACAAGTTCTACCACTTAGATACACGTTCATAGCCCCCTATATCTAGCAGCCCTTATTGTGTTAACTTTCCTTGGTAAATTGTTCCCATGCCATTCGAAAATAATAAAATATACGATGGAGTTTACCGGAGCCGGAACTTGATTCACACGTCCTGTTTAAACTTCTTGTAAACGTGTGAATGTTTGTCCTTGAGTCCCGCCGAAGCCATAATGACGACCGCGTTCTCGGCCATTAACGCGAGATTAATGTACTTTTACAGTAAATAAACCATGTTCTGAACAATAACTGTCATTCTTATCTACAGTTATCTACCCTATCTAGCCTTCCATCGCGTAATACTCTAATGCCAATGATAAATAGAACCTTTGCCCATGAAATAAACATTATTTGATTTCGTCAAATTTCCGCGTAACCTACTGTACGTATTGGCTATCATTGTAATCTCGTACGTGTCGAGATAACGCGATATTTAACTGGCAGTTTCAGCCGAATAATCGTATGGATTTGATTATTTGTAATTCGTCTCGTGGGTATTTTATAAGGACTTATGTGATAGCAGGCTCCGTAACTCTCGTATATGTTCAGTTCAATGATTTGAAATGTTTAAGAGGGAATAGTTGAAACAAACCACGTGTTATTTACATGTGAACTGCATTCTTATTTGTAGACTTTGACACATACCCCTGCTTATTGGCATTTCATTCATTTTCACTAATAGTATTTGACTAACGCTCTGGAGGATATCATGCAGACGCTTAGAAAACGTTTGTTTGAATGCGTGTACGAAATGAATAAATTATTCTGTATGTACTACTCAAATTTTTATAAAGTTCATGTTATGTATTTCCAATAAATATTATGTTGTTTTTTTTTTTTTTTTTTTTTTTGTTTTTTGTTTTTTTGAATGGATTTTAACGCAATTTTCAACACATTTCAGATTATATATGGCATATCCTGTTATACTGGTGGAGGAAAACCTCAGACTGAAAATCAGACTGAGTAGAACCAACGTTTAACTGCAAGTAAAGGAAACTTTCTCACATAAAGTTTTCTGGGCGAACGGGACTTGAACTTACGACCTTAGCGGTGAGAGGTAAGTGATCTTGAGACGGGCCTTAGACCACTCGGCCACAGAAGACCCCATAAATGTTATGTGTATATGTACAGTTTTTAAAAACAAGTATGGAACTGCTCTGATATATTATGCTTAAATAGTATCGGCAATATGTTAAAACAATAATATATATATATATATATATATATATATATATATATATATATATATATATATATTATCCATTGACATTATAAAAATAAACGCTTATTTAAAAAAATAGCAGTTTTGTGTTCCCTAAAGTGTTTTTTTTTTCTACAAAATTTTGTAATTTTCCTTTAAAAGTTCTTATTTATCAATTTAAAAATTAAACATGTTCTTTCAACATCAATTAATTTAAAAACTGTAACCACAACACCCTATGGAACTAGAGCATCCTCCCATTTTCAAAAATCGCCAAAATAAAATGCATACATTTTGGTGTGAAAAAAGTTTTGAAATCCTATAAATCTTACATCTAACATCAGATCATTTTTAAATTTTGCATATTTTTTACCATATATTATCAATTTACTACTTCAATACAAGAAGCCGGGCCCGATTAGTTCAGTCGGTTACGCGTCTGACTATCAATCCAGGGGTCGTGAGTTCGAATCCCCCGCCCGGCAACAGTCTCCGTGATGACTGATATACGACATTGTGTCTCATTATCATTCGTCTCTCACCAATGATTCAAGTGGGAAAGTTATCAGTTATTTGCGGAGATGGGGTGTGCTCGAGTACTGGTTAATCCCAGGAAACAGTGGTTAGGTTAACTGATCGTCTGTTAGCCCTCGATGGCATAAAAATGACGCTAAACATTCAATCAATCAATCAACCAATACAAGAAAAAAAGGTTTGGGTTAAAAAAAATATTTATAAAAAATTCCTAGCAAGGTTCAGAATCACGTTTTCAATTACTTTTTCCGGGATTGTCGACTGAACAGTTTGAATCTGAGTTCAGTAGAATTTATATATAGGGGATGGTCCTTATCTAACTTTGAGCAGTATTATTATACAATGTGACTCCTGTCGCATGGACAGTTAATCAGTACAGTTGCACTTTATGTAGTTGAGTATACGGGCGATATGTTGTAATCTTACAGGAACTAACAATACGTTATTATAATATTAAATTAGTCAGCACTTAGTTTTGTTTATTTTGTATTTTAGGGGATATTTTCTCGTCGTCTTTCGATGTTTAAGAGTATAACTCTTCAGTATTGGATACAAATAAATTAGGATTAGGGCATGTTTCAGGTTGAATATAAACGACGAAACATGAATATAGACATAACATAATGATCTAAACTTATAAAAAATTAAAGTCTCCGTGCCAAAAGCGGCATACTGATCGTTTTTACAGATCTATAAATGTGTTAAGGTGGTTGGCTAAACGAGTCTCGAAGAAAATAAAAACACAGCCCGCAATTACATATAATAATAAAGACCCGACATATATCTACTAGCACACACGGATCGTGTATGTCAGACGAACATATAATTTAACAAAACATCTGTATCATAACTTTACGACACATTTACTCCTATTTACGACATCAATTTCTCTCAATTACGACGCATCAGCTGCAGTTTGTCATTTAAAAACTCAAATAATTTTATTTTTGCGAACTGGTCTAAAATACATGTGTTATATCATGAATCATATGTTAAGAATAATATGCTATTTGAACGAACTGCAAATATATTTGTCATCATATCATGTGACAATTAAATGTATGTCACTTCCGGTCTTTGCCAGATTAATACACGTGGGCTGCGTTAAATTAAGTTACTTTCAACAGAGACATAAACATATTTGTAATGAAGTCACTACCTTAAATATGCTATTTATAAACGCTAAAGCTTCCCCACTGAACAAACATTTAACAGAAACTGGATTTCTTCGGCACACTCCCTTATTCACGTCAAGTCACATGATCAAGCGGCACATACACACAATTTGTCAAACGACTCTTAAATTTCGTTAAATAGTTAATGTTACAGAACGCAGTCTGGGTCCTTGTGTTTCGGCTTTCAAACGTTGTTGTCAAGAGACAACGCGTTCTTCTTCGGCAATTTCTACATGCTAACACAAATTATGTAAATATTTTAAGAATATGTGACATATTCGTGTTCATACCAGACATATAAAAACTTTCACATTTCCCCTTTTCTTATCATACACTATTTACTAATTTCATTGTTTGTTTTTGTTTGCATACTTTTGAAATATGATGCATTTTCCGCTGTCATGACAAAATACAAAAACGTACATACGTTTTATGAAGGAGTATTAAGTGCAGCACTGACTGCCCCGTCCGTTCTTTTGTTCTTTTGTCCGTGAAATAAGTTTAAAATGAATACCTCCTGTATTTACATAATTGACATATTATGTGTAGCTGTATAGTCATAAACACAGGTCAAGCTCAATATTTGTCAACGTCGGTGAAAATTTCCAGCAGTTTTTGTCGTTTTTCAACTTAATTTTTGCAAACATTTAATAACATTCAGCGGGCGTCTGTCTCCTATGGACACATTTCTAGTTTTTGAGTCGCCAGGCCTTATTAGTTATACACTTAAAATTTGTTTTCCAAAATATAACAAAATGTACTAGATAGAACAATCAATTTTAGTATTCAGGAGAAAAAAAACACACAGAAAAACAGGAAAAAAAGTTTATTATCTTCTACTGTCACTGTGCTTGGTCTTTTTTAAAAAAAAAAAAAAAAAAAAATGTTTTTCTAGGAGGCCTTGATTCCGAAGTACCACAACCTCGCTGGCGACTCTCAGGAGATTGAATGCTTTGATTATAATTTCTGGTCATACACTATTTTGACGTCATTTATACATACCAATGACAATTTTATTGATTACGATTGCAAAACCTTTACGAAACAATAAAACGTACATACTACGTACGACCGAATAAAGATCATGAAAATAAACATTTTGTAATATTTGCGGAATTGTACGGTGTCCAATTGGGGCCATCGCGGCATATTTATTAAATTAAGTAAAGTCGAAACAACAAAACAACGAAACTCGCAATTTTCACCATCGTTGTTTCGGTGTTTCGACTTTTCACCATCGTTGTTTCGTTGTTTCGACTTTTCACCATCGCAGTTTCGTTGTTTCGTTGTTTCGACTTTACTTAATTTAATAAATATGCCGCGAAGGCCCCAAAGGGACACCGTAGAATTGTGATAAAAGATTACTGCGTGTGAAAAAAACCTTTGGCAAAAATCAAACCAAACATGCCAAAAGTACAATGAGCATATGATTGCACCTGCAATATTGGGAACATGTTCCGTAATTGCTACATGTTTAACCGATAATACCGCTCCTTATCAATTATTGTTTTGCTATGGCTGTTTTGATTTACAATCCAACTACTGCTAACATTCACATCGTGCAAAAAGTTCCCACATCTCCAGTCTGGAATTCGGTGAATGACTTACTGAAGTGGCAAGCTAAGTTTTTACTAGTGGCGCAGTCTCTGTTTTTGTTGTATTGTTCACAACCAATGCGATTGCTAAGATTTTGTTATTTTCCAAGATGTCAAGGCCCTCGTGCAGATTGTACCGAGGAAGTGTTGTTTGCTGACGTCAATTAAAAACATGTGTATCACTATGTTGACAACTCTGTGGAACCGACATGCAATTATGTTTGTTTATAGGTTTTATCAACATATAAATATACTGAGAACATCTTTATATGTTTGGGTTATTATCTCTTGGCGTATTTTGTATTTAACTGTATGACAGCCGACGTCATTGATCTATTAGAATAACGGAATTTCGAGAACTGCTAACGTAGATATATGAAACGTTTTGGATCAATCCCAGATATATAGCAAGTTACAATTTTGCAAATAGTTGTTCATTTCTGGTTGTGTTTGTACACAAGACACGTCATATCGTATCTAGTGGATTGTGGTTAATATTATCCATATATATGTTTATAACAATGTCATGGTGTTATATTAGAACATATCTTTAAATTGTAGTTAAACGCCATTTGCAACACGGCATATCACATAATCATTATGGTACAATCAAACCTGTGAAAGCGGTCACCTCTATTAAGCAGCCACTTGTCTTAAGCAGCCATATTTGCTATTTCCAATTTCTAACTTTTAAGAGCAAATTCACCTGTATTAAGCAACAACCTGTCTTAAAAGGTCAATTTTGTTCCTTCCCTTGAATGGCTGCTTAAGACAGGTTTGACTGTATATCCAGTTTTATTGGTGGGGGGCGGTGAGGCGTCAGAAAAAAATCTGAGTATATCCACCGTCCTTCCGTAAGTAACTGGCAAACTTTTTCACATTTTTGACCGAGATTGGCCCATGCATGACCTTAACGGGTAAAAGGTAAGTGATCATAAGACGATAGCAAGGGCACGGATTTTATATGAAGGGCAAATAAAAATATACCCCTACCACCGTTAAGGTGAAAAGGGGGCGAGCAGTAAGTAGCAGCTGGTAGTACCTTAACCGCCATTGAAGGGACATTTGGTAGTCGTGGAAATAGTGGTTTGAGTTGGCACTTTTCAATATACTAAATGTATTTTCTAAAACATTTTGTACGTATACAATAAACCAAAATAAAGTATAATGTATTTTTTTTTAAATAGATACCGATTTTCACCAAACTAGGTATTGTGATGATTATATTTAAAGTAGAATTTATATATGTGTAACTTACTGCAGTTAGAGTAAATTAGTTTGATAGTCTTTATATTTTGATATTTAAGTGTATCTGTTAAAAGTGTAAACTGAGAAGGTTGCCATTGGGGTCATTTTGTTCATGTTGAATATCGAAAAACGAAACACGGATATAGTTTAAACTGTGTTATTTTTATAACGCGATACATGTATTACAATAATTAATAACTGTTATTGTAGAAAAGGAAAACATGACATAGAACTGAACCTATTGACTTTTAAGTAAACAAATCTAGACTCAAGGATAAAATATAGAAAATGTTACTTGACACAGTTCGATACTTCCGCTGTATGTTTTGTTTGTCGCCATTTTATTTCTAAATGAACGCAGCATGTTCATCCATTTCAATTTTAATTAAGTGCAACTCTGTTTTTAATGCTTATAAGCGTTAAACGGCTACATGTGTTTGTTTAAAAAGAAATCAGAATGGAGTTCAACAGTATCATGTAGTCATAGAAACGTGATTTACGTCATTCGGATTCCCCTGCACCGTTCGTTCGTTTCGGGTCTCTGGTTATCGGCGACCTCGTTCTAGTTCCCTGGTTTCGATAAAATGTTCCTTCTGTTTCTATCTCAGAAATGGGTATCTGTTCTTTGATCAAAACTCCTTAATAAAATCAAAATTAGATCCAGCGTGCCGCAAATAGATATAGCCTTACAATGGAAACATTGCTAAAGGTGTTTTAAAGTTCATGGAAGGTACCAAGACAGATTTAAAGCAGAGCTCACTAAATTTAACATTACGTCAAAACTGTCTTGAATTTAGTACATTGTGTATACAGATATTTTCGTGATTGAAGATAAGATTATATCGCAGCGGCTTTATCACAATACCTATTACCGATACATTACGAAGGATAACGATTCCCGATAAATTACGAGCGATAACAACACGTCACGGCGGTACACGATACTTTCTACTTCCATGTCAAATATGTGTGTGGCCCTTTGAACCGGCGAGCTTCTTGTAGAAAGGTGTAGGTTTTAGAACAATTTTTATTTATAAATTTTACCATGGTCGTGGTGTTATTTAGGATATGAGATATAGATGGTTGAAAATTTAATTAAAATACAAGTGAAAATGGCGTATTTCCACGAAGAAACTGAGAGCAATTAAATAAACAACAACAGAAACTACAACCAATTACAAACGTCTGGGTAACCTTAATTTAATTAATCTTTTGGAAACAATGTTTTGTAAAAATGTTTTAATAGTTCTCATCCACTTAACATGTTTAAAGTGTTGAATAAAACAATGTTTATTGTTAAGTTTTTACAAATAAACACGCCTCAGTAGTATTATATATGGGTGTGACTGCGTAGGAATATTGCCAAAGTGTGTACGGTAAATTACCGTACCGGAAGTGTTCATCAAATGGTGCCCATTGGCTGATTTATGTTGGCTTTCAGACAAGCAATTTTATCTACAACCTTTTGTAATTGAGAATGTGAACGAGAAAATTGACTGACCTATAAACTTTCCAGTGATAGGACATCTGAACCAAAGAAACGTCGTCTTGTGTGTACCGTATATATACTTCCGAATGTTAGGAAATCTGAACTAAAGAAACGTCATCATGTCTGTACCGTATATATACTTCCGAATGTTAGGAAATCTGAACAAAAGAAACGTCGTCATGTCTGTACCGTATATATACTTCCGAATGTTAGGAAATCTGAAATAAAGAAACGTCGTCATGTCTGTACCGTATATAATATACTTCCGAATGTTAGGAAATCTGAACCAAAGAAACGTCGTCATGTCTGTACCGTATATATACTCCCGAATGTTAGGAAATCTGAACCAAAGAAATGTCATCATGTCTGTACCGTATATATACTTTCGAATGTTAGGAAATCTGAACTAAAGAAATGTCATCATGTCTGTACCGTATATATACTTCCGAATGTTAGGAAATCTGAACTAAAGAAATGTTATCATGTCTGTACCGTATATATACTTCCGAATGTTAGGAAATCTGAACTAAAGAAATGTCATCATGTCTGTACCGTATATATACTTCCGAATGTTAGGAAATCTGAACCAAAGAAACGTCGTCATGTCTGTACTGTATATATACTTCCGAATGTTAGGAAATCTGAACCAAAGAAACGTCGTCATGTCTGTACCGTATATATACTTCCGAATGTTAGGAAATCTGAACCAAAGAAACGTTGTCATGCTTGAACCTTCAATAACCGTCCTAATGTTAGGAAATCTGAACCAAAGAAACGTTGTCATGCCTGAACCTTCAATAACCGTCCTAATGTTAGGAATTCTGAACCAAGGAACGTTGCCATACCTGCAGTGTCAATAAACTTCAAAAATCTTAACCAAACAAACCAAAAGGTATCATACCTGTACCTTCTATAAACTTCCGAATGTGATTAAATCTAAACCAAAACATGAAGTTTTATACACGCACCATCTATAAACTTCCGAATGTGTGGAAATCTAAACCAAAACATAAGGTTTCATACATGCATCCTCTACAAACTTCCGAATGTGAGGAAATCTGAACCAAAACATAAGGTTTCATACATGCACCTTCTGTAGACTTCCGAATGTGAGGAAATCTAAACCAAAACATAAGGTTTCATACATGCACTTTCTGTAGAATTCCAAATGTGAGTAAATCTAAACCAAAACATAAGGTTTCATACCTGCACCTTCTGTAAACTTCCGAATGTGAGGAAATCTAAACTAAAACATAAGGTTTCATACATTCACCTTCTGTAGACTTCAGAATGTATACATTCACCTTCTGTGAACTTCTGAATGTGAGGAAATCTAAACCAAAACACATGGTTTCATACATGTACCTTCTGTGAACTTCCAAATGTGAGGAAATCTAAACCAAACAAACGTTTTCATACCTGCATCATATGCATTCTTCTGTAGATAGGTGATAAAATCTTACTCCGACAAGTGGATTCGTGTGTGTACCATGTTAAAGTTGCAGAAACCGAGAAAATCTATTTCCGACAAGTGGTTTTATGTTTGTTACATCTTTAAGCTTCAGGTTTGAAGAAAATCTGCTAACGTATTTGTTATGGCTTGTGTAAGGTATGGTTCCTGCCAAAATATGCTCATAATTAATATGAAATCCTGGAAAACATACAAGATCATTTGTTTTATTGGCATGGATTATTCGCTGATAAGAAAGAATAAACACAATTAAAAACAAGTACATGGTATCTCACAGACCACATCGGTATTTAACGCGAGCACTGTGAACTGATCTAAATAACGGCTTCTACGTATTGTAAGAAATTACCACTGTCAGTCAGTTCTGTATACTTATTGATATATTCTATTTTCAGAACGCGTGGTAACAAGTGGGCTTGAAATAAAACGTTATTTCTGAATAATGAACATAAGGCGTGCTGACTATTATACAGTACATAACGTGAACTCTACCAAAAATGTGCCGCAGAGCGGTTATCTAACGAAATGTGGTATAGAACTGATACCAATAATTTATTTTTATCACTTGCGTCATAGAACTGAGCAAAACACATTTTTATTTATTTGAGTATCGACCAGGTAATCTTCAAAACATAAGAACATAAAACAAACACATCAAGGCCGACATTTAAACAACATGATGTTTGCTCTCTCCAGATCCAAGTTTTCAAAACTGGATAGGTCTGTGTGGATTTTTTTAATAATAAAAATATAATAAATGTTCACAAATGTAATTGCCTCGATTGAATATAATTGTGATATTATGTTTCTTCTTAATCTAAAAACAAAAGGACCAGATTCACGAAGCCTAATATCGGCCTTGTAAAATGCATTTTTTTTATCTTAGATTTTTTATGATGAGGGCATTCTTGCAACACAATAAAATTTAGTCTGTTCATTATCTGGTACATTCTGAGTAATATGCTTAAATGGTGATGTGTCGCAAGAGTGCCTTCACTGTAATTTACATATTATATATTTACCAAAAAATGCTTAAAATGTAGAAAAAAATGCATTTGAAGCCGTACATGTGCACATTGATGATAACTAGTATATTAAACGAAAAGCGTAAAATTGAAAAAAAAAACCCGAAATATATATATATATTTTAAGGAATAAAGTATAATCAAAAACATCAAATTTTGCATAAAATATAGGGTTTGATTTTAACTTAATTTTCAGGACCATTTTGGGAGGTTCGTGAACCTTGTCCAAAGTTAATAAGTTTTTTTATGAGTAGATAAGGAGTGAGCAAACAAAATGTATTTTAATGCCCCAAATAAGAACACCCTTATCTATACATATTTGACCATCCGTTATAACTAGTCACAAAAACTACACACTAGAATTCATCTTCAATATCATTCTTTCTACACCATTGACGTTTTCTTATGTCTTTCGTGTTACTTTTCAGTCACTGTGTAATGTGTTCTGATTTTGAGCTATGTTATAAAAGGGTGGGCAGTTCTGTTCTGAGTGGATTTCAATTTTCCTTCATCACGGATATTAAGTAAAAATATCATTGACCGCAATAAGATTTAAGCAGGGCGCGGATGGTGTAACTGATGGGGTGTTGGTCCTTCACGCCAGAGATCTTGGGCTCGATCCTAGACTTGGTTCGACGGCCATTAATCAACAACACCAAGTACTGGTTCTACCAACGAAACGCTCTCTTCTTATTTTGCTATCGAGCTCAATTAAAGCAAATGTCGCAATAATAAATAAAAACAATAGCTGGTTAAAACATAGAAAATAAACAACCCCTTGTGTGTTTTGTTGACAAAGTGAAAAACAATTCAACAAGACAAAACATTTACACGAACATAAAACCACGATTACAAAAACAAAGCAAAACTCAAAACAAAAAGCAAAAACTAATAGCAATGTGTGTTAGCACTGTCAACATAAAAAAATTAAAACAAAAAATAAACAAAACAAATTCCCATAAATTAGGGACAATGTTTTTTTGGGTACGTTCGCCGCAGAGCAACCTTTTTATTGCTTGTGAGTCATGCAGTGCTCCCGATTGCGTATAAATTAAGATAAGTTCAGTGGATTAGATAAACTTTCTTGGCACTATTTATATCCCTCATTCCTTTGAACAGACTCGATTGTAAGCACGGCACGGATGATGAAGGTGCGCATGTTGTTGCTTGTACCTGAAATAATCGCGATCATCTGACAGCTTTATATATGAAAACTTCACACGCACCCAGAAGCTCTCACCTGACTTCTACACGTGCGTCAAGTACAAAAATATAAACCCCCAACTTAGCTAGCGTTCCTGAGTCCATTTTACTTTCTTTGTTTAAGCATGAAAGAACTCGATGTAAGTTCAAGGAAAATGGGCAAGATCTAACACAAATCGTGTATGTTCAAGTGCTGTTAAGTGATTGACTCAGGTGCTAATCGAATGCGTACTTAAATATTAATTAGTATTCCAAAACACTCTAGTACAAAAGTTCAGTTCGGTTCAAAATAGGGTAAAAGGTTGCGTTGTTAATAGTTTATTGACAATTATTCAGATTTTAGTCCAAATTACATTTTGGAGCATATATCATAATTTTATAAAAGAATTGTAAGACACGAAAGTAAACAGACCACTGACGTGGAACAGTTACTGTCCTATCACCTTTAAAAGAAATGCATGTAATAAATTAATATACCTCAGATCACTGTATTGCATCAGCACAGAGGCTACTTATTACAATGAATACATTACCAAACATGTTGGGTATTGCCAGTTAGTTGCTGTTGCTTCAATGCTTACATCCGAATACAACTTATCCGAATTAATTGTTGTTGCTTTTTACGATTTTTAACTGCTATAAATAACGAACGAATTATTATTTACATGATCTAACATATTGAAATCAGTACTCTAATGTAAATAAGTATGCTGTGTGTTATATTTTAAATGTGTAACTAAAGACAAAACTTTATACGAATATTCTTCTCTTATAATTCTTATTAGAACGACATAATTGTGCCGATGTCTGCTTTCCTTAAAATCAGAATACAATGAAGGCATTGCAATCGAGTAAGGACACCTTGTTTTCTTGGCAAACTGTTATAGCTATTAACATATTTTCATCATTTAGGATGTCTGAATATGCACGGGGCAGGGATAAATAGCGATTAGTGCAGGGCAAATTATCGACGAGGGCAGGGCAAAATAGCGAGGAGGGCAAGCAAAACAGCGACGAAACAGGGCAAATTAGCAACGAGGGCAGGGCAAAATAGCGACGAGGGCAGGTCAAATTAGCGACGAGAGCAGGGCAAAATAGCGACGAGGGCAGGGCAAAATAGCCACGATTACTCGCGAGACTAGATCGACTCTACTACGTGTCGAGAATCACATAAACGGTATTTGCCGTGGTACCGAGTAAAGACGACACCATATTTCACTAGATCTGCAATGGTACCGAGTAAAGACGACACCATATTTCACTAGATCTGCAATGGTACCGAATAAAGACGACACCATATTTCACTAGATCTGCAATGGTACCGAGCAAAGACGACACCATATTTCACTAGATCTGCAATGGTACCGAGCAAAGACGACACTATATTTCACTAGATATGCAATGGTACCGAGCAAAGACGACACCATATTTCACTAGATCTGCAATGGTACCAGGCAAAGACGACAACATATTTCACTAGATCTGCAATGGTACCGGGTAAAGACGACACCATATTTTACTAGATTTGCAATGGTACCGAGCTAAGACGACACCATATTTCACTAAATCTGCTAAGGTACCGAGCAAAGACGACACCATATTTCACTAGATCTGCTATGGTACCAAACAAAGACGACACCATATTCCACTAGATCTGCAATGGTACCATGGTACCGGGCAAAGACGAAACCATATTTCACTAGATCTGCAATGGTACCGGGCAAAGACGTCACCATATTTTACTAGATCTGCAATGGTATCGGGTAAAGACGTCACCATATTTCACTAAATCGGCTATGGTACCGAGCAAAGACGAAACCATATTCCACTAGATCTGCAATGGTACCGAGCAAAGACGAAACCATATTTCACTAGCTCTGCTATAGTACCGAGCAAAGACGACACCATATTTCACTAGATCTGCTATGGTACCGAGTAAAGACGACACCATATTTCACTAGATCTACTATGGTACCGAGCAGAGACGACACCATATTTCACTAGATCTGCTATGGTACCGAGCAAAGACGACACCATATTTCACTAGATCTGCAATGGTACCGAGCAGAGACGACACCATATTTCTCTAGATCTGCTATGGTACCGAGCAGAGACGACACCATATTTCACTAGATCTGCAATGGTACCGAGCAAAGACGACACCATATTTCACTAGATCTGCAATGGTACCGAACAAAGACGACACCATATTTCACTAGATCTGCAATGGTACCGAGCAAAGACGACACCATATTTCACTAGATCTGCAATGGTACCGAGCAAAGACGACACCATATTTCACTAGATCTGCAATGGTACCGAGCAAAGACGACACCATATTTCACTAGATCTGCAATGGTACCGAGCAAAGACGACACCATATTTCACTAGATCTGCTATGCTCGTGAACGAGATGGATAATAAAAAGATTCAAACTTGAAACAGACAAATCAGCTGTGTGCAAGACAGAGATTGATATAATATTATTTTATATCAGGTAAAATATAAAAACGCGCATTTTATTATTGTTATGATTGAATGCTGAATAAAGTGGCGTTGTGCTGTATGAAGATAATGGTAATGTTTATGCTACTTAATGATAACAATAATGAAAATAATGATAATGATAATAAAACGAAGAGGAACGCGGAGGAGAATAAGAAAAAGAAGAAGAAGAAGAAGAAGAATAAGAAGAAGCGGAGAAAAAATAGGATGAGTAGGAGGAGCAGAAGAAGAGGAAGAAAAAAAGGAAGAATTGGAGAAAAAAGTAGGAGGAGAAGAAGAAAAATAAGAAGAAGAAGAAGAAGAAGTAGAAGAAAAAAGAAGAAGAAGAAGAAGAAGAAGAAGAAGAAGTTTGAAATGTTTATATATATACTATTGACATTAATTAGAATGAATAACGACAGCACAATATTTAAAGGCAAGAGCAGACTTAGATCAGACTGCTTATATAGAGAATAAAAAGAAATAAAACACAGCAAATAAACCAGGTATTCGTTATTCATTTTAAACTCTCCGAGCGAACTACAAAAAATGTTCTCATTATCACAAAGGTCGTGAGCGTTTTTCGTGATAAGAAGATTTCTTTTCTAATAATTTCTAAAGTTTCTTTTCTTCCCCAACAACAACAACAACAATAATAATCGCACCCGATAATCAAATTCATCTTTCGTTGTGTCAGACGATACAAGAGCACCTGTTAGCATGAATGAATGGGGTCTTAATTGATTCTCAGCAACTCTAAGATGTTCTAAATTACACTTACCTGCTTTTTAACTACCTCTGCCGTAACACTGTACACATCTCCCCACCTACTGACAGTGGGATTGCGGGTGATTTATAAACAAAGTAGAGCATCTTCCCTGGAAACCAATTGACACCAAGATACGTTAATCAAACAACAATTACTTTTTGGCAATGCAGTTAATTTTAATAGATCTCTTTTGAGATAATCAAGGTGGGGCTATATATATTTTTTTTGCATTACAATTTATGAATTCGTGTTATCAGAAAATACTTAATTAGTTTTTATTTCAATTTGAATGCTAGCCTTGGCCAACATATGTTCACCTTGATAACCTATCACAAGAATCTAAAATGTTATCAATAAAATGGTGAAAGGCGCTTCCTAGCGCTGTTGTTGACGTCAGCTTATATCGTCTGCTTACATCTAACGAGCTTAAAAAAGAGAGTTTAAAGGTGCAGATGTAAGATTTATTAAATAATCAAAAGAATCACACGTACATAAATTATTTTTATTGATAGAATTGAAGATAACTGTGCGTTTACCAATATTGAGCTTGTTTTCAACAACTCATTCAGATTATTTTAACAACTGTTGACCAACCGCTATTGACATTCCAGACAGCTTGTTTTATCCGTCGTTTCAGCCACTTTGGGAGTTAATACCCCGGCCCTCGTAATCACGACCCCTATAAACTACGTGTATCACGGGTTGAGTAAAGGAACCGTTGAAACTATGGAGCCAGAGGTTACGTTTTGAAGTAAGCCTATGTTTTTATAAACGGTACAAGCCACTCCCGTTTCCAGAAGAAGAAATGTGTATCTATTGAATTTTTGATAAAGATTGAAAGAGGTTCAATTTGTTAGACACGTTACTTTTTGTGTAGATTTTGCTTCAATTTTTAAATTCACCCAATTACTGCGATCAACGAATAGTAATGTTATAAATGATTTTTCGTATTATATATTCAATGCTCTTCAGATAAGAGATAACACAATCCAAAATTTATATTGATCCATCCTCTCATTGGATAAAATGTATTTTGTATTTTGTATGCGGATTTAGCATGTGTGTGAACAAATGGACCGTCACCTAAAACTCCGAGCGGAGTTCCAGCCTTTTTGTGTGTTTTAAATGATATTGTTTGGTTTATTGTTTTTTTGTTGGGGCTGTCACATTTTTACAGCGATGTAAGAGAATGGATACACGAACCGCAACCTAAATATAAATGTCATTCTCGGGATTCGAACCTACGGTCTTTGTGGTCTAACAGATAACAGCATAATCAATCGACCATTGTATGGATTATCTTACACACTAATTGTGACGAGATAAATATAAATGATCCAGTAACATGTAGACACTGGGCAGATAAAGAGATTTCAGACCCACAATATCAAACAGTTGTAAGCGATATATACATTTTTTAAAATATGTATGTAATTTTTTTTCATTAATAATAATGCCAACAATAATGATCATAATCCATTAATTAAACACATTTACATATTCTAAAATTGTAAATATTGCTTACAGTAATAGTGTGGCTATGGAATTCACGCGGTACTTCTGGTACTCACTAAATATACAGTGTACCTAATGTGTCACGACCGCAGCGTGGCCTAGAGATAGAGCGTCCGCCGTGGGTTTGATCCCCTGCCGGGTCATACCAAATCTTTAAAAAATAGTACTAGAAGCTTTCTCGCTTGACGCTCAGCATTTAGTAGAAAGTTCTAGGTCTGGTCTAACTGATGTTTTAGATCCCATAGCTTTTTTTTCTGAGAATAATATATATTACGAGGTTAATGGTTTATGTTACCCACAGATAAGACATGTAGGCAGGATAAATCAATGTTCGCACACATTACAACATATTTTAGTTCTTTAATATTATTTCTTAATGAATAAATTAAAATCCGTCTTTCTGGTTTTAAACACCCCGGCGTGCCATACCATGTTGCGTTGATTTAACGCGGTAAAGTTAAGTGACTTAGTCACCGTAATGTCAACACTTCCTCGCCGTTCACAACCTTGACTTGACGGGAAGTGGCGACTTTTCAAATAAAAGGTCAAAAGGTCGATCTTAAAGGTCAATTAAGGAAGATAAATTATTTTTGATAAAAGAACTGGTTATCGTAGTGACGTGTTGCAGATATGTATATCACTACGCCGTCACTAGTTAGGAATTCTGATCTAGTTCAAAGGTTAAATGACAAAAATGCGCGTTCTGTTTGTTTATCCAATTTGTTTAGCATAAAAGTTGATAGGAGAAGAATATGTAATTCGTCACCGTATTCAGCATGCCATACCTTGCATTCTCGCCCAACTCTGCTATTATGCACGGAATTAAAGTTAATTAGATTCGGTTTCCAATATTTCCGGTTTTTTTCAACTTCCTAGCGACAAAACATGAACTGCTTTTTATTTTTATTTTTGAGCATGCCAATTTATAATGAGAAAGACATGTTATTTGAACCAAAAGCTATTTACTATAATTTCTATGAAGTAGAGTTGTTGATTTTTCTTAGTCAATTCTCGTGAACAACATTTTAGGCGGGTATTGTAAAAATATAACTTGCTTTTTCGTGAAAATATCGGCCAATAGCTATACATAGCTTATGTTTATTGTGTTATATCTCATGCCGACTTTGAATATCTGCCAATAGCTAACATAGCTAGTGTTTATTGTGGTATATATCATGCCGACTATGAATAATTCTTTTGTATCTTGTTTAATGTAAACCCTTTAAACGTTGGTAAAGTGTTTGTGCCAGTACATTTAAGTTGGAACTTCATTACATTAATTATGTTTATTATTAATTACCGATATCATAAAAACAACAACTGCTGGATGGGAGGGGTTCTCGTATATCCGGATCCATATCGCTGCGTGAGCATGCCATCAGGGTCGGATAACGTTAATGAGTATATCAAAATGATTATCTCCCCTTTCCATCAACGCTCCAGACAACATCCCTCACCACGTGGTCACTGTTAATTACTGTCAACAATTAGTGGATGATCTTGACGTAATATCTAACGGTTCGGTGGCAGGTTGCAGACTTGGCGATAACGTGTCATTGTTTGTGAAACCAGTGCGACAGATATGCGGATAATGAGGAATAAGTAATCACGGTTAGCAAGTGGCGTTGTCCCGATCAAGTTCACGCAGGTTATTTTCTCTAACTATACTGTTATTATCTCGGCGCTAATGTTTCATTTTTCTTCTTCTTCATTGTATGAATTAAACAATGAAATAGCATAAAAAAATATAATAATTTATCTAAAAAAGGACCTGTCTAACTTGCATGCATCATTACACGTGCTATTAATGAACAGTAGCACTCACTGTAGGTATATACTTTTATATACTATTGATAACTTAAGAATATTAGTTGAAATGTGTTTCACCATCATTCATCATCATCGGTATCATCATTATCCAGACCAGTATCACTGTGACCGTCACAACCACCACCACAACCACCACCCCAGCAACCAACACAACCACCACAACCACCACAACCACCATAACCACCACCACAACCACCACCACAACCACCACCCCAGCAACCACCACAACCACCACCACAACCACAACCACTACAACAACAACAACCACCACAACCACCACCACAACCACCACCACAACCACACCACAACCACCACAACAACCACAACAATAAGATAATTTAATGTTTTTTTTAATTGTATTTGATATAACAAAACAAAATGATTTCCTTAGTTTCAAAGGTGTTTACAAATTATTAAGCAAATCTATTTGCACGTGTATATCAAGTGATACTAATCATTTATAAACAATTACTTATTTATTTAAGCGACCCCCACATCTCACATCCATCAATCCATCAATCCCTCTCCCCACAGGGCACCGTGACCTGTATCATGACATCTCCTGACAGGTAGCAGCAACATCAGATCGGTCATTGTTTGGATTTTCTTATACACTAATGTGTGTTAATTGTCTTTAATTATGTGGAGATACAATTAATTAGTGTCTGGTCGGATAATAAGCATACAGGTTGATGTTCCAGCTCCGATGTCCATCTTGATCGTTCCTTTGTTGATGTAGTTGTGCTCTTTCGTTATGGCTATTCAAAACGTCAGGTTTAACTAATACGATGTAAACTGTTATATGACAAGGGGCAACCGGCACATGCTTGCCGAAGTTCGGAAGCTGTATCCTTCCACTTGCGATAGAAACTGGAAATTTTACCCGACTGAAAACACCAGTTAGCGAACGAATTTGCCACTATTGTGATAAATCCACAACTGAAGACGAAATTAATTTTAACTCTTTACTTCATATAGACACCTTTGGACACCTCTAATATTGAAAGCATTAATTCACCACATATCAGCAATGGCTGAATTATGTTTATATTAACTGACAGAGTGGAAAACAGTGCAGGAAGTGTTCAGATTGCTCGTTACGAGCAATCTGAACACTTCCTGCACTGTTTTCAATGAACTTCTGTGATTGGTGCAGGAAAATGCGTATCTATGGAGTAAAGGGTTAAATGACTGTGAACTCATATTTTACTTAATTTTATTAACTTTTTAATCATGAAGGTGCAAGCCCACCATAGATTTTTGCTTTTTATTTTAAAGTTAATGAAAAAAAGTTCGCATGCTTTCAATTCATTGAAGAACTCAAATAAAAGAACGTACTTTGTGTTGTTTGTCAACCTCTGCACTACCAAAATACGATCGGAGAAAGTAGACCCGAGATCATGCATCATCATGTATAAATATTTCTGTTCAGTGTGTACACTGACAACGTGAAAGACGTCAGAATGCGTGTATTCATACCCCAATGCACAAGGCATCATTTTTTTTGTCTAATTCACAATTCAATGATGATACTTCTTTTAAAATGTTTAAAATACACCAATAATATCTTTCAAATAAATAAAAAGCATCAAAATAAGGAAAACACCCTTTTAAAAGGAAGATATAAGCGGCATTATGTGGTCACCTTTCCTGTTTTCAATGGCAGTGCTATGCCGAAATGTAGTATGACTTTTACATTTATCGTCAGTTGAAAAATTTATCTTTTTAATGAATTGTGGTGCTACATACTACCGAAGAGTATTGACACATAACTAAATTATATATAATTTTCATTAATTTTAATATATTTTGTTATAAAGTTATATATTATATAATTATGTATCTTAAGTTTTAACATGTATGTTTGTGTGCACTATTGATAGTATGCATGTGTGTTATGCAAACACGATAATCTTCAGGTTGTAAGAATATTTGCGAACTAATTTATATATGCATTGTCTTAACATGCGACACAATCATACGATTTGAAAGTTGGAGTTGACAAAAAATCATTTCACGCTATTTCTATTTTCAATTTCCAATATTTAAATCAAAATTCAGATAACACTTTAAATGTTAGTCGTGTTACAAATGTAACGTTTTTCCCCTCAATTACTGGCATGTAAATGGAGACTATCAAATACTGTTTTAAACTGTTACATTCTGTCGTATACTAGTATATTACATATATCATTGGTAAATTTAATTTAATTAATTATATTAATATAGCAATAACGCAGCTTTAGTAAATATAAAGTTTCGATAAATGGTAATTGCTTAATACTTACTATATTGGTACATTCGGATTGGTTCTATGGAGATCGGCAATGTTTTTTTTCTTGAGAGCACCATCAGCATAACCATAACAAACAGTGGCAGAAAAACAACACTACTACTATCAGTGGCAGGAAAAAAACAACAATACTATCAGCGACAGGAAAAAAATATATCAAGAACAGCAACATGTTTAATAAGATCGAGAACTAGTCAATTGCTGACAAACGATACCACCACCGCGACACCGGCTGTACTTACATACATAGATAATGATAATAGCATTATTATCAATGTTAATTATTACTAATTTTTGTTAATTAGTGTAAATTAGTGTCTAGGCGTTATCAGTACGGAGATAAGCATGTATAATTAATTCTACCAGTCTGACGCAGAACATAATACCAAGACACTTGTTCACACTACATGTTTCTGCTTCAATCTATAGAAACTTGTATAATGATGCAATGAATAAAACTTCTGTGTTTTTTTTTTAAAAGTTCGAATGCACTTTGTGACGTCAATGCAATAAATAGATACACTTGTTGACATTACCGGAAGTAGAAAAACGCACGCTTCCGCCATGGGATGTAATAGTAAATTAGTCGAATTATGGAAGGAGCTTAAAACTAATAATGAAGATAAATGAAAGGATTAAAGAAAGAAACGCTCATAGTGAAATAGATACATTGATGGATTTATGAAAGCTCTTAAATTAATAATAAAATATACCATGGAATCGCCTAAAGAAACTTTAATATGGAAATAAACATAAAAAGAAACGCTTATAAGGAAACAGGCATGGCATTAGACTTATAAATTAAATACCATATATTTAAGCATCCTTTAACTGGTGTTTGTATAGTAGAATAACCTACAATGTGTTGGTACGCCGTAAAACCCCATTCATTCATACATCCTTTAACTATTGTATGTATTGCTGAGTGCCTCGTGGAAGATTGAATATTGTTCAAAGAAATTATTTTGATTTTTTTTTAAATACATATTTACCTGTTATACGTAAGCATTGATTTGTAATAAATCGAATGACTGAAAAGTAAAATGTCCGCTTTTCTTGCGTGACTGTTACCAGATACCGCGACTCGAAGTTATAAACTCAAATGTAAACACGATTGTGGATATTTTTTTTAGATCTTGTTTGCTTATCATTACCTACATTCGACAAGACATTAAGACAATGATTGTTTGAAATTGTGTCCATAACGCTGATTTATTATTTAATTAATTCCATGTGTGTCGATTAACAACAACAGCGTGATATTTACACTCCGTGAAATATTGTCTCTTGTCATCGTATCGGCCATCAACCTTGTTTACACAGCCCCTTGGAGCCGTGCAAATGTTTTCTTTTGTACGCTTCGCGACCATTCCAGATAATTAACGGTGAACTATATACCCTGTACCAACGGAGACCTGTTTGTTTTAATTATGCAAAATCTTCATCAACACCAAAGTGATGAATGCCGCCAACATGACTTATATTGCCAGATGTATCTGCCATTATAGTCAAGCCGGCATTCAATAACGTTAATATATTAAGATCACATCAATCAAACCTATGAATAAATAAAACACTGTGTTTATAAATATGTATTTTTTTACCACCCCCTCGGTTCTGTGGAAAATGTTACTGACCATGTCATATTGCCAATATTATAGACTACACTATCATGCAATCGTAGTTATTACTTGAAATATCTTGAAATGAATCACTTTTAAC